>JAVTVJ010000112.1:5581919-6025009 GCA_034509425.1 Eopsaltria australis | reverse complement strand
GAGACACAAATTGCAACCTCATTTGGATGGTTTGGGTTGGAAGGACCTTAAATCCCATCCCACTGCACCCCCAGGGACACCTTCCACCATCCCAGGTCGCTCCAACCTTCTGAGAAATACATTTTTCCTATTCAAATAAAACCCAAATCTCTCCCTTGTCCTCCAAATTATTTTGATTCTCCATTATTTTGATTCTCACATGAACTTTGAAGTGCTCAACAACTCCCTGGTTCACAAAGGGGCTCCACAGTCCCTCCCTGAGGCACAAATCCCAGTTCTCACCTATGGAATGGCCACATTTTGGACATAAAACTTTGCAAGCACTTAGAACAAACACCAAACACTGCTTAGAGACACAAATTGCAACCTCATTTTCGAGGCTTTGCTTTCTAGCACAGAGAAACCTCCCAAAATGAGAAATGCTCTCGAATCACAGTTTTGGGGGTTTCAGAACTAATAAGAAATTTCAGCTTCTTCCCAAAGCCTCACTTTCAAAGCACTCAGTGAAAAGGAGTTTTTATTTAGTCACCACTTGCACGTTATTAATCTGTTTAAGTCTATCAAAGCAATTAGCCAGGATTCTCCTGTATCATCTAATTAGATCCAAATGTTGCATCATTTTTGGGGGAATGCTTTCCCAGCTTGAAAAGCAGAATTCTCCTGACTAATTAGATCAGTGCTGAATACTTTATCAGGGCCTATTTTTAGGCCAGTGATTCAACAAACAAAAGTGCCTCGAGTAGGAAGGGAACCTGGAATCCTTCACGATTCTTCTCCTTGGGGTGGAGTTCAGGACATGGCACAGCTCTACTCATGATTTACTTGTGATTTACTTGTGATTTACTCATGATTTACTCATGATTTGCTAATGATTTTCTCATGATTTACTTGTGATTTAGTCAGGATTTACTCATGATTTACTCGTGATTTTCTCATGATTTACTTGTGATTTTCTCATGATTTTCTCATGATTTACTCATGATTTTCTCAGGATTTACTCAGGATTTACTCAGGATTTGCTCATGCTTTAGTCAGGATTTACTCATGATTTACTCATGATTTACTCGTTATTTACTCATTATTTACTCGTGATTTACTTGTGATTTACTCATGATTTGCTCGTGATTTTCTCATGATTTGCTTGTGATTTACTCAGGATTTTCTCATGATTTACTCATGATTTACTCAGGATTTACTCATGATAAACACCACATTCTCGTGATACACCCCTTCCCTCAGGTTGAAAACACATCTCACTTCTAAATACAGAGTATTAAGAACATTTTGCCCCAACCAGAAAATTGCTCTGCCCTGAATGACTTCATGAAAATGAGAATTTTAAATTGCCAACTCACTTCACACCAGCTCTGAGCTTGAGTTATTTCCAATTTTTAAAGCACTTTTAGATCCACAACAAGGTTTATATTCTCTTATTTTGCAGCACTATTGATGCTGTGGAATTTTTTTAGGATTGGAATTTAACCACTCAGCATAATTCTATAATGAAGTTTATATGGATTTAGGAATCTTTGATTGAGAATGTTCATAAAACATTTAATAAGCAGATGCAGAAATTGAGGAGGAAATAAATATTTGTAATTTTTCATTTCTGTACATTCCTGACTCAGAGGTTTTACCAGGGGAATGGAAATTTGGGAAAATAAAGATTGAATTTAAAAGAGAAAAAAAACTTTGAATGTTATTTTTCAGCATAATTCTATAATAAAGTTCTATGAATTTCAGGAATCTTTGATAGAGAATGTTCCTAAAATATTTAATAAACAGATGTAGAAATTGAGGAGGAAATAAATGTTTGTAATTGTTCATTTCTGTGCATCCCTGACTTAAGGGGTTTTACCATGGGAATGGAAATTTGGGAAAGTAAAGATTGAATTTAAAGAGAAAAAACCCATTTGAATGTTATTATTCAGCATAGGTCTTTAATAAAGATTATATTAATATCAGGAATCTTTGATAGAGAATGTTCCTAAAATATTTAATAAACAGATGTAGAAAATAAGGAGGAAATAAAGATTTGTAATTGTTCATTTCTGTACATTCCGGACTTGGAGGTTTTACCACGGGAATGGAAATTGGGAAAATAAAGATTGAATTTAAAAGAGAAAAAAAAACATTTGAATGGAACTCTTTCAAAAACTGACCATGAAAACTCAATTCCAGACCTTCCACCACATTATTTTTTTTTATTTCCAAGGGAAATAGGTTAAAATGTGACAGACTTAATTTGTGTCAGTGATGGCAGCACTCAGATATTTTTAAAATTAAGGCTAATATTTGATATGGACCCAAAATCAGCTAAGAATGATGTCAGTGTTACCCAAACCTCTCCCAGGGAATATTAATGAATGGAATATTCCTGAGCAATACGCTAATGAGAAGGGGAGGAACTTCACATCCACTTGATTTGAGGGGGATTTGGATAAAGAAATGAGGAATTTTCTCTCAATTCTGATGTTTCAGGCTTCCAAAAAGCTGCTATGATTAAGCATAATTCTATAATGAAGATTATATTAATATCAGGAATCTCTGATAGAGAATGTTCCTAAAATATTTAATAAACAGATTTAGAAATTGAGGAGGAAATAAAGATTTGTAATTGTTCATTTCTGTACATTCCTGACTCAGAGGTTTTACCAGGGGAATGGAAATTTGGGAAAATAAAGTTTGAATTTAAAGAGAAAAAACCATTTGAATGTTATTTTTCAGCATAATTCTACAATGAAGTTTATATGAATTTAGGAATCTTTGATAGAGAATGTTCCTAAAATATTTAATAGACAGATGCAGAAATTGAGGAGGAAATGAAGATTTGTAATTGTTCATTTCTGTACATTCTGGACTTGGAGGTTTTACCACGGGAATGGAAATTTGGGAAAGTAAAGATTGAATTTAAAGAGAAAAAACCCATTTGAATGTTACTATTCACCATAGGTCTTTAATAAAGATTATATTAATATCAGGAATCTTTGATTGAGAATGTTCCTAAAATATTTAATAAACAGATTTAGAAATTGAGGAGGAAATAAAGATTTGTAATTGTTCATTTCTGTACATTCCTGACTCAGAGGTTTTACCAGGGGAATGGAAATTGGGAAAATAAAGATTGAATTTAAAGAGAAAAAAACCCCATTTGAATGGAACTCTTTCAAAAACTGACCATGAAAACTTAATTAGATTTTAGCCAAGCAATTAAAAAAAACAGGAAAGAAAATATCAAGATTCCTGGAAATCTGGAGAATTGTTCCAATTTTTGAATAGCCCCAGATCTCCATTAATTCTGAGAAAAAAATGAAGCAATAAATGGGAAAAATAATCAATAAATGGCAAAAATGAAGCAATAAATGGGAAAAATAATAAATGGCAAAAGTAAGCAATAAGTGGCTAAAATGAAGCAAGAAATGGCAAAAATAATAAAAAAAATGTAAAAAATAATTAATAAATGGCAAAAAATAACCAATAAATGGCAAAAACAATCAATAAATGGCAAAAATGAAGAAAAAAATGGTAAAAATAAGCAATAAATGGCAAAAAATCAAAAACTGGCAAAAATAATCAATAAATGGCAAAAATAAAGCAATAAATGGGAAAAATAATAAATTGTAAAAAATAAGCAATAATGGCAAAAAATAAAGCAATAAATGGCAAAAATTAAGAAATGGCAAAAAAAATCAATAAATGGCAAAATATAATCAATAAATGGCAAAAATAATCATTAAATGGCAAAAATGAAGCAATAAATGGCAAAAAATAATCAATAAATGGCAAACCTGATCAATAAATGGCAAAAAGGAAGCAACAAATGTCAAAAATAATCAATAAATGGCAAAAATAAGCAAAAAATGGTAAAAAAATAAGCAATAATGGCAAAAATGAAGCAAAAAATGGCAAAAATAAGCAATAAATGGCAAAACTGATCAATAAATGGCAAAAATAATCAATACATGGCAAAAATGAAGCAACAAATGGCAAAAATAATAAATAAATTGTAAAAAATAAGGAATAATGGCAAAAACAAAGCAATAAATGGCAAAAAATAACCAATAAATGGCAAAAATAATCCTTAAATGGCAGAAAATACCCAATAAATGGCGAAAAAGAACCAATAAATGGCGAAAAAGAACCAATAAATGGCAAAAATGCAGCTCATCCTCCCATGTTTTCAATGCAAAATCTCAACAAACACCACCAACCTCTTTTGTATCCCACACCTGAAGCTGAGGGTGGAGCAACATTTCAATCATTGGAATTATTCAGCCCGGGCTCCTGTGCAGGAGGATGCCAGAACTGGAGCAGGATTGCAAATTCAACCCATGAATTCAGTTTTGGTGCCAAAGTGGGAATCACGTGGCTCTGATATTTTTGGAGCCTTGGAATTTTTTTCTCCAAGTGCTCTTTTTTATTTCCCCAAGTGTTTGTGAGTTCTGCTCAGCAATTTCCCTGATGGAAACACACTTGAGGTGTTCGAAAAGAAAAAGAAATTGGAATTAAAAATTAAAATAAAAAAATTCTAATGAAAATGAATAAAGAATAATAAAAATAAAATAAAAAAAATAAAATATATAAATAAAAATATAAAATAAATTAATATATGATAAATATAATATATAATAAAAATAAAATCATAATAATAAAAATAAAATATAAAAAATAAAATATATAAATAAAATATAAATACAAATATTAAAAAATATATAATAAATATAATAATTAATATAAATAAATAGGAAAAATTGAAGATCAATATAAATAAAATAATTTAAAAAAATAAAAGTAAAATATCAAAATCAAAAATTAAAAATATAAAGAGAAATAAAGGATTATAAATATAAAATATAATAAATATTAAACCCAGTATAAATAAGCATTAAATTTTAAAAAAAATAAATATTAAAAATATATAAAAAATAGTAAATAAATATATATAATATAATAAATATAAAATATAAATGTAAATAAAATATAAAATAAACATAAAATAAACAATAAATCGAAAAAAAACAAAATATAAAAATATAAATAAAATCTAAAAATAAAATAAATAATAATAAAAATAAAATCTAAAAAATACAGTATAAAAATAAAAAAATAAATATAAATATAATAGAATAAATATAAAAATAGAAATAGAAATAAAATATAAAAATAAAAAAAATAATAGTAATAAAAATTTTTAAAATAAAAATCAGCTCTTCAGACACCTCAATGCAAACCCTCCTGTCTTATCTGGAATAAATGCAATAATATTGGAGAGTCTGGATTGCCTGAAAAATTGATTAATCTTTCCATTAGCAGATATTTAATGACTAATTGAATGTAGAACTATTTGGAGAATTTTATTTGAGAGTTTTCTCTGTTTCCTAAAAAAAAAGAATGCAAAAGTTCAAGGATATTTAAAAAAAAAAATGTTTTTAACCCTTTTAAATGCCAAATGTTTCCTTCTTGCTCCAGCAGAGATTTATTAGTTGCAAGTTGAATCATTTTTAAATCAATCTCCAAGAAGATTTGTACACATGACCTTTCCTTTTCCTGCTCTGAGTCAGCTCTTTCCTCAATTCACCACTCCAAAATATTCCTCCTCACCCTGCCTTAAAACATCACCTTTGTTTTGTTATCTAAAGCTAAGAAACCACCTGAAGGAATTTTTAATGGGTTAATTAAGAGTAGGGGAAGGGGATTGAAATAAAAATTAAAGAATCCTGACCTTTTTCCTCATTAAGCATTAGACTGAAGGTGGGTCTGTTCATCTTGTTCACTCCAAGCTGCAAAATAATTAATGAAAAGAATTAAAATAATTTAATTCAAATAATTTAAAAAACAAATAAATAGTTAAAAAAGAAAATAGAAATAGTGAGCAGCACACTCCACTTAGGAGGTTAAAATGTCAATATTAATTCTCAATATTAATTCTCAATATTAATTCTCAATATTAATATTAATCCAATATTAATTTATGTTCTTAATTATTTCTTCATTTTTATAAACCACTTTAAAACGTTTTCTTAGGATGTAATTTCCCCTTTGAAATGTTGAAATAACAATTTCCACTTCTTGTTTTGTAAATATTTCCTTTCTATCAAACATCAAAAAGAATCTGATATTCAAGGAACTGCTAAGGGATGATTTCTGTTCAAAATCTGAATTTTCATCTGAATTCTGGCAGCACAGGTGATCCAAATTCTTACCTGTGCACACAAACCCCACTACTTTTAATTAAGATTTTGTGTTTCAGGGGTTTCTGGCTGCCCCAAGCCCTGCCCTCAGATGGACTTTTTTTTGAGAAAAAAATGAAGCAATAAATGGTAAAAAATGATCAATAAATGGCAAAAATGAAGCAATAAATGGAAAAAACGAGCCCAAAATGGCAAAAAGAATCAATGAATGGCAAAAAACCATCAATAAATGGTAAAAATAATCAATAAATGGCAAAAATGAAGCAATAAATGGCAAAAATAATCAATAAATGGCAAAAAATAATCAATAAACGGCAAAAAAACCAATAAACGGCAAAAATGAACCAAAAATGAAGCAATAAATGGCAAAAAAATCAATAAATGACATAAATAATCAATAAATGTAAAAAAAAAAAAGACAAAAATGAAGCAACAAATGGCAAAAAATAATCAATAAATGGCAAAAATGAAGCAATAAATGCCTTCATCAAATCACAGAAATCAAGGTATTTTTAGCCCACTGAAAGGAGCAAAATGCCTCAAATTTGGTGTGACTTCTGGTAAATTAATAAATTATAAATTTGGTAAATTAATAAATGGTAAAAATGAAGTAGTAAATGGCAAAAATTAGCAATAAATGGCAAAAATGAAGCAAAAAATTGCAAAAATAATCAATAAATGGCAAAAATGAAGCAATAAATGGCAAAAAGTAATCAATAAATGGCAAAAATGAAGCAATAAATGCCTTCATCAAATCAAGGTATTTTTAGCCCACTAAAAGGAGTAAAATGCCTCAAATTTGGTGTGACTTTTGGTAAATTAATACATTATAAATCTGGAAAATTAATAAATGGTAAAAATGAAGTAGTAAATGGCAAAAATGAGGCAATAAATGGCAAAAATGAAGCAAAAAATGGCAAAAAAAATCAATAAATGGTAAAAAATAATCAATAAATGGCAAACACAAAGCAATAAATGGCAAAAATAATAAATGGCAAAAATGAAGCAATAAATGCCTTCATCAAATCACAGAAATCAAGGTATTTTTAGCCCACTAAAAGGAGCAAAATGCCTCAAATTTGGTGTGAATTTTGGTAAATTAATAAATTATAAATTTGGTAAATTAATAAATGGCAAAAATGAAGTAGTAAATGGCAAAAATGAGGCAATAAATGGCAAAAATGAAGCAAAAAATGGCAAAAATAATCAATAAATGGCAAAAATAATCAATAAATGGCAAAAATAATCAATAAATGGCAAAAATGAAGCAATAAATGCCTTCATCAAATCATAGAAATCAAGGTATTTTTAGCCCACTAAAATGAAGCAAAATGCCTCAAATTTGGTGTGAATTTTGGTAAATTAATACATTATAAATCTGGAAAATTAATAAATGGTAAAAATGAAGTAGTAAATTGGAAAAATGAGGCAATAAATGGCAAAAATAATCAATAAATGGCAAAAATGAATCAATAAATGGTAAAAATTAAGCAATAAATGACATAAATAATCAATAAATGGCAAACACGAAGCAATAAATGGCAAAATAATAAATGGCAAAAATGAAGCAATAAATGCCTTCATCAAATCATACAAATCAAGGTATTTTTAGCCCACTAAAAGGAGCAAAATGCCTCAAATTTGGTGTGAATTTTGGTAAATTAATAAATTATAAATCTGGAAAATTAATAAATGGCAAAGATGAAGTAGTAAATGGCAAAAATGAGGCAAAAAATGGCAAAAATGAAGCAAAAAATGGCAAAAATTAAGCAATAAATTGCAAAAATGAAGCAATAAATTGCAAAAATGAAGCTTCATCAAATCATACAAATCAAGGTATTTTTAGCCCACTAAAAGGAGCAAAATGCCTCGAATTTGTTGTGTTTTGGTGTGAATTTTGGGGATGAACTCTTACATAACAATTACACCTTAATCAGGATGAATTTCCTTGGCCCATGAAGCGTGAGGAGTGGAGTGTGGCTCCTGGAAAATGAGATTTTGAGGAGAAAACCCTCCCAGCTTCAGAGCAGGGCTGGTGAAACATTCCTGGGAGGGGAATTTGCCATCCAGACACAACAAATTTATTTTGAATGCACAAGCAAGGTGGGGCCTGGTGATGCTCAGCTCTGCCCTGGCTTTGCTCTGCAAATAATCTGATTTTCCTGCATGAGAAACACCCCAAAGCAGGCAGAAAAGGTTTGATTTTCTTCAAAAGGAGCTAAACAAAAGGGTGAATCACAGTCAAGCTTGACAAGCAGAAGAGAATTCCACCAGCTCATCAAAGCAGGGGGAAAGAAAAATGAGATTAAGGCCCAAAGGCACCCAGAAATTAAAACCATGTGGCCCTGGAAGGATGCAGCACATCCAAGAGTTGAGGATTAAAGCTCCAAAAAAGATAAGAGCCTGGAAAATGCACTGAAGGATAATTTATATCCAACTTAAAACTCATTTATTCTCTGAAAGTGCCCCAAAAAATGGCTCTGGAATTGCCCAGCAGAGATATTGAGGATGTTTTGCTCCAAAAAAAGTGAATTATTGGGGAAAACGTGGGCAAAGAATCGCTCAGGAATTTCTTGATCATGATATATTTAATATTTGTGCTGCAGGTTTTTGTTCCTTGTGTTCCTCTGCACCTTTCCCTGGGCTCCTGAATCCAAGGAAATCAGGGGGCAACTTCCAAATGCTGCTGAATTTCACTCAATTTGAAATCAGAGCTTTTCAAAGCATTTGATTTCAGAAAATAAAGGCCCTTTGGTTCATTTTTACTGCACAGCCTCAAGTGAAAGGTGCTGTCAGGAATGGGAAAGGTTTGCAGGGAAATGAGAGAAATTGAATCCCAAAATTAAGTGAGAGAATAAGAGAAATTCAGGATGTGAATGGAGAGGGATCTCAGAAATACAAAATGCTCAACCCACGGCCAGTGGGGAAGGTGAAAATTCCTGAAATTGTCTCTGGAAGCTCCTTCTTTGTGTGTTTTTAAGTTTCCAGGTAAAATATCCCAGTTTTCCATCCCTATTTGAGGTCAGATTTGAGGTGAAACAAAAAAAATCTTGTCTTGTTTTCTCTTTCCATCTCTCCTAAATCACACCTGCAGCAAACTGAACTTGCTTTTTAATTTTATTTTTTTAAATCTACAGAGCAACCCCCACCCCTGCCTTGATAAAACCCTCTTATCTCTTTTTTTCTGCCCATCCCACATCCCTTTTCCCCTCCAATAAACAAACCCAACCCTTTCAGCTGCTCTTTAGGAGCCCTGACTTTGAAATCTGGCACGGGCTGGTTGCTCTGCTTTGAATTCCTCCTTTGAATTTAATACCAACTTAAATGAAATTTATTCATTAAAATTTAATAAACATTAAAATTGATTTTAAAATATTATTTACAAGTAATAAATAAAGAATAAATATTTTAATATTTTTAATATTATTTTTTTTAATTACCAGAGTAGGTCCAGTACTGCCAAACACCTCCCTGCCTTTGATCTCACCAAAAAAAATCTGGGATGTTTTTAAGGAATGAGGAAATTCCAATGGAAGGAGAATCCCAGAATGGTTTGGGTTGGAGGGAATTTCCACTATCCCAGGTTGCTCCAACCTGGCCTTGGACACTTCCAGGGATGGAGAATCCACAACTTTTTTTTTTGGAATCTTGTGCCAGGGCCTCACCACCATCACAGGCAAGAAAAAATTCACATAAAAATCCACCAAGAATTTTTGGGAGCTCTCAAAAAAAAGGATTCCAAATGAGTTGTGACCTTCAAGGATTCTGTGGGAATGCTGCACAAATCAGTTCAGGGATGAGCAGACAGAATTCCACATTTCCTCTGAAGAAGAAAGTCCTGCTAAAAACTAAAAAAATCCTTAAAATCCTTATTTTCATCCGCCAAATATTGCACAGCCACTCCAGAGCCTCACTGAGACACCCAACGCTATTGCAGATGCAACTTTCTTTCAAAATAAAAACACACACACATTCCTTCAACTGGGCCACTTCAGATTAGGGATCTCTTCAGCCTTTTCTGGAGGGATTTAAAAAAGCTTTGGAGAAATCTTAAAGCTCTGGAATTAGCCTGGTATTTATAGCTCCGTTTCCAAGCGTGTTCTCTGAGCTTCCTAGGACGTTCCTCTCCCCCATCTGCTGGTTGTTGACATGGTGTAACCTTTATTTTGATGATGAAAATCTAGAAGAATGAAAGGATTGGATTTGAGGTTGTGCTGGAGGGGTCTGGCTCCATCTCACTCTGCTGCTCCACCATCACCCAGGGCAGGGCTGGCGCTGCTGATTTTGCAGCACAGAAATGGAGCTGTGTTGTTTGATTGTGTCAAAATAAGGAACTCCCAGTTGTGACTGAAGCTCCACGTGAATCACAGCAGCACAAAATTGGGCTCTTCTCGCCTTTACAGAGCTGTGCTTCACGTGCTGGCTGGATACAATCTGGTAAATCGAGGGCAGGAAGGTTTATTCTTTGTTCTTTTATCAAAAAGTCCACGTTGGGTGCAGTGTCCACCTTCCACCAAGGCATGAACTGCTCAACTCTTCACTTTTCTCCTTCAGCACCATCAAATGTTGAAGATACCTGATCTTCTCATTATTTTTAAAATGTTGCCTCAAATATTTTGTCTCGAAACTTCGCCGCCGCGGAGTAAAACTACCAAAAACAAAATCTAAATGCAAGTTTCTCAGCTCAACAAATGCATTGATTTACCTCGGAATACTCACCTACATTGCTTCTCATGGTCTTGCTTCAAGTTATCTTGGGGATCTTTGAGGCTTTTTTAGAATTGCTGCTGCACTTTGAGCTTAGCTTTAGACAGTCTCCTGTGGTGCTCTCGAGGATGGGCTCTGTCCATTGGGGCCGGCTCCACCCCTCGTCTGAGGAGCTCCTGCACCCCACTCACATCTGCTGAGATAATCACAGGCTTTCAATTAAAACCACCAGCCAAATGGGTTCATTCCACTTCTCTTGATCACTTTACAAGCCCCCACACAATGGCTCTGCAGCATAAACAAAGTGATTTTTGTTTTTAAGGAATGGCTCTGACTGGAATTGAAGACGCTTTTTGAGTTGTACTGATCCACACTGAAACCCTCCAAATAAATCATAAATTTATAAAATTTATTTTGTAATAAGTAAATGATTTATAAAGACAAAATAAAGACAAAATAAATAAATAAAGACCAAAAAAAGCTGAATTTTAGAGTTGTGATGCTGCAGGAGGCCTTGGTGAGGTGGAGGGTTCCACCAGCACCACTGGTGAGCTATAAATGATGAGCTGTAAATGATGAGCTGTAAATGATGAGTTATAAATGATGAGTTATAAATGATGAGTTATAAATGATGAGCTGTAAATGAGCCCTGGCTCAGGTACAGGACACTGGGGAAGCCCTGGCTGACACAGAAGCTGCTGGATCCCAGAATTCCAGAATGGTTTGGGATGGAAGGACATTGAAATCAGCTGATTCCAGCTGCTGCCATGGGCAGGGACATCTCCCACCAGTCCAGGTTGCTCCAAGTCCCATCCAGCCTGGCCTTGGCTCGTTATTCCCTAATATTTGCCTGTTCCTGAGCCCTTTCCATCCTTCCCTTCCAGAGGCTCCATCCCTCCAGCCCTGAATCCCTGCTGGAATCCCTCTGACCCCGAGAGGAGCCAAGAGCCTGCCCAGGACCCAGAGTTGATTAATTGGATTCTCCCAGAGGTGAAATGGATTGGAGCTCATCAGGTTAAAGGCATCTCCCAAAGAATTAATGGGGCCTTTAAAGATCTGAGGACTCAGCACGGGCAGCAAATTCACAATTATTGGGGATTTCACTTTTTATCTTCAAAATAAATCTTCATTTGCAACAAATGCAACATCAGTGATTTCTGAATCTTTGAAAAAATGGAAAGAATTAGTTCTGGTTTTCAAATCACCACTTTGGAGTCTCTTTTAAAGAGATTTTTATCATCACAGTGAAGGTCTGGGTTGTTATTAAAACCTTCTCCTGTCACAGAAAAAACCTGATAAAAAATAGGAATGAAGAATTCCAGATAAGCCAAACAAACAGGGGATAACAAAAGTCACAAAGTAAAACCAAACAGAGAATTTCCCATGATTATTTCAATATCTCAGTGAAGTTCAGAAGCAAAACCTGCAGTTGTTTCACTGACATCCTCAGTATCCCAAATTTAACTGAGTTTTCAATCAATCTTCCCAATTTAAGGGCAAAATTAGGGCCCAGCATTTGGTCAAAATGGGCATTAATGACTCTTGGTTGTCTCAAACTGCATTTCCCAGCCTGGCAGAGCCTTTCAGGACCAGGTTTTTCTCACATGCAAACTACTTAAAATAAAAACTATTAAATTTGTAAAGTTCTTCCCCAACCAACATCACTTTAAAAATAAAAATTATGAAGACATATTTAGATTTTTTTAACCACTGGGGCACTAGAAAACTTTAAGGTTTAGGCTCTATAGAGGGTTTATCTGTTTTTAATACAGATTAATTATTATTAATTTGAGATGAATTATTAACTCAGTTAATACTGAGTATTAACAAGGAACATTCAGTCCATAAATATTATTGAATATACAGATATGATTGAGTGGAAGTATTTCAAAATATGACCATTATTAATAGATTATTAATATAATTACAATTTATCTTTACAGTAACAAAAACAAACAGAAAGCTGGCATAACCTCCCATTAAAGAATTTGCATAAAAAACTGTATTTTAGATCATAATTCCACATAAAATGATTTATTAATGTTTAAAAACATTGAAAGGTATTGATAGGAGCCATTTTTAGGAAGAATTCCCCTGGAGCACAGAGTGCTAATCACAGGTACCACTGTAAAACTGGAATTTACTGGAAACAATTCCAACAGACGGATGAAAGAGCCCAAGAATAAAACCTAAGTCATAGCAGGGCTTAAAAAATCTGGGGCACGTGGCCAGTGCTGAGGGCTGGAGGAGCAGCAGGGAAAGGAGCTCCCCCTAAAAGCCTTGAGAAATCAACAGCAAAGCATCAGAAAAATTAATTGAAATGAATATTCTGATTTCTGACTTCTCAAAATTAAATACCGCCAGTAAATTAATGATGGAATTGTCTGTACTGAGTGGATGGAAATGGATTTATACACTGGGGTTACAGAATTTGGGGTTTTTTTTTTCCCATGCACATCCCTAAGGATAAACTTCCCAAAAAGTTGCAGGAATCCAGTGGTGATTTGTATTTCTGGGGAAGAAACATCTGTTTTTTCAGAGCCTTTTGCTGCCTCCTTCCTTTGTGAGCTTCCTATTTACATAACAAGTCTGTGCCACCAGATTAAAAAAAATCCTGTCCCCATCTAATCTCTCCAGATACAAACAATATTCTTACAACTACAGTATTTGGAGGATCTAAAATTAAAGATACTTTTTTTTATGAGCAAACATGAAAAAAAATACCAAAAACCAGGAAGAGCAACAAACTGAACTTCTGAATTGTGTGCTGTCACAAAATGAGTAAATAAGAGGGTGGCACTCAGCCAGTTCCCTTTTTACTTCAGCTGGGTTTTAAATGCGTTTCTTCTAAATCAAACAATTTGATTATTGGCTGTTTCTCTGGTTATTTTTCTTATTTACTCCGTGGCAAAACTGAAAACTTTTCCTCCAAATCAGTTAAATCCAAATTAGAGCCACGAGCTCCATGCTGGGAAATATCAACAGCAGCTTAGAGAGCTGTTCTGGAGCATCCAGTTCTGATTTTCATAACAATAATTGTTATTTTGAAGTGGGCAAGTCACACAAAATTATATTTATTAATTGCATTGTCTTGAATTTTGGAGAAATCAGAGAATCCCAGACTGGTTTGGGTGGGAAGGGACCTTCAATCCCATCCATTCCCACCCCCTTCCACCATCCCAGGTTGCTCCAACCCGACCTTGGACAATTCCAGGGATGAGGAATTTCCGGTTTCCCTGGGCTGTCAGAAAGGGAGGCAAAGAGAGAATTCTCCTACCTGAAATCAGGAAGACTGGTGGGTGTAATCCCCAGGATTTGGTGGGTTCTTGGGAACTTTAGGGAAGAATTAGAGAAGTGCTGTTTCTTCAAGTCTTTTGTGGGTTTTTTTTTTTTGCCCGTTTTGTTGCGATAAAGCCTCTTCTTCCTGCAATAAAACACAGGTTGTACTAAAAGGGGATTTGCAGAAAGGCAAATTATTCCTGATTTCCCTCTGGAAGGATCTGTGTCTTCAGTGCCCATAAACACAGAATTCCCTACGGTGCAGGCAGGGTCCAGGGCTGGCTGGATCCTCCCCTGCTTTGCACTTGTGGAGAATTTAAGGCTGGAAAAACAGAGCCCACACAGCTGGAGAATGGAGAAAAAGGGACTTGAAAATGAGATATTCTTGAGAGGATCCACCACAAAACTTCAGAGAACGAAAATAGCAAAAAGACGCCCAGTTTTGCTTATTTATACACACACCTCTTTTTATATACACTCACACACATGGACATTTCTATAAATTAATATAAAAACCCCCAAAGTCGTTTAGAACCATTCAAAGTAGGTTAGAGACTTGTAGACTTTTTTTTTTCCCTTAAAATGCCTTGCAGATTTTCCTCTTAAACCAAACAGAATTCTGTGACTTGAACAGGTGATGGCGAATCACGACCTGGGCTTAAGCAGGGCCTTGAATTTAATTTTATTCAGAAATTATTATTAATTGGAATTTGAATTGAACTGAATTATTTAACTTATTTCATTTTATTCCTATGGCATAAAAACACAGATTAGATGCTCATGATCATGCTTGGAGTAACCACAGGGTTCACAGGATTTTTGGGTTTTCCTAACTCAGGCTCAATCCAGAAGGCCTGGCCTAAATCAGAAAGCTTGAAAACCACACCAGATTTTTTTTTCCTTATTCCTGCATTTTCCAGGAGTTTGAGGGAATTCCTGAGTTTGAGGGAATTCCACAGGTGCAGCCCCTCACTGTGCCAGGGGTCACAACTCATCCCCGTGCTCCGAGGCTGCTCCGTGTCCCGCGTGGATCAGCCCAGGGAGCCGATTTGGGTATTTCTGCTGGATTAGTCTTAACCCAGATCCTTCCCTAATCCCCGTGGCTGCAGGAATGCTTGGGGCTGGAGCAGCAAGGAGCAGCACACGGGCAGGAATGATGAATTCCAAGTGGAAAGAGCAGCAGCCACTTGGAGAAATCCTGGCAGTTTGCTCATTTTATTTCTGAGCCCCGCAGCGGCGAAAGGATCTTCTCCTCTTCTGCGTTCGTGGGAGCATCTCAGTGGATTTATTGTTTAAATAAAAGTCATATTTATCTGTTTACAGCTTCCTAATTCTAAATTTTAACTGTTACAAAGCCAAAGAGCAAGAGAAATGTCAAAAAAATTCAGGATACCTGATAATTGTTGGGAACAATAACCCTGCTTCCACTCTGATCAGAACTCCCATCCATTATCCGAGTTTTTGCCAGCCAAGGTACGCGGGGAAAATGAAGTTAAAGCAGAACAGATGGCAGAAGAAAAAAGAAGAAGCAGCTACCCCACCTTCCAAGGCTACCTTTGCAGGAACATATGGCCTTTCCCTGGGCTTTTGTGTGACAACAAGTTGGCCAGATGAAGAGAAGTTCAAAAAGGAGCTGCGACTGCCTAACAGCACCACGGACCACGTGAGAAACACCAGAGGCTCAAAGAAACCCCAAAAAACCAGGCAGGTCTTTGTGAGAAGTCAATTCAGAAATCAGCTGGAAGGCCAACAAACTATCACATTGCTTGAAATTACGTGCTACGCTGTTATAAATATAACAAACTGATAGATTTCCTTTATGGATGTGATAAATATAGAAGGCTAACATAGTAACATATTTACTTTACATATGTGATATATAGATATAAGTAACGTTTTCCAAAGTGTTATTTGAGTGGTTGTTTTGATGTAAGATGGGATGTTATCTATTTTTTGTGTCTTCAGTTGCAGGAGAGAAATAAAAAAAAAAAAAAAAAAAAGAAATGGGGTTTTAATTTGCAAGAGGACAAAAATCAGTTTAGTCAAGATTTCAATCCTATAAATCCTGAGTAGCTGATAGCTCTGCCTGCAGTTTGGGCATTCTCCACATCTTCACACTCAAGATTTAGATCCCTGAAGTCTGGAGAATAAAAGTCTTTCCTGACCTTTAGTTATTCCAATTTATTTTGGTTTTCTCGAAACATCTTCGAATTAAATTTGATGAATAATTTACAGATTATTTTCTGTACCATCTGTGACACAGCACTTTGAAAACTTGATTTGTTTCCCTTTGCAAACCTGGTGTACGAGCATTGCTGTTTTCTGCCTCACAATGGAAATGTAATCAACTTTTCTCCTTCACTGATCTTTAATTTAATATAGAGATAACTGAGAAACTGATGAGGCCTGAGATGATAAACAAAGAATTTGAGGCCTGGATAATGCCAATTTGTCTTTTCTCTTATTTCTCCTGAACAAATGTTGCCAAAGGTACAAAAGAATGAGTTAGTGAAAAAATTTAGTAGTTATTACTACGAACTAACAAATAATTGATTTTTTTTTTAACACAGAACCCCAGAATGTTTGGGTTGGAAGGGACCTTAAAGG
Source organism: Eopsaltria australis (assembly GCA_034509425.1). Classification (NCBI taxonomy): domain Eukaryota; kingdom Metazoa; phylum Chordata; class Aves; order Passeriformes; family Petroicidae; genus Eopsaltria; species Eopsaltria australis. Next base: position 6,008,225 of record JAVTVJ010000112.1, on the reverse strand, counting down.
TCATTCCATGGCCAGGGACACCTTCCATGGACCAGGATGCTCAGGCTCTCTCTGGAGGTGTCTCTGCCTCCACCTTATTGATACACAAAATATAAATATCCCTCAAAAAGTGAATGGTATTTGGTAAAATAACCCAAACAGGAGAGAGAAACAATGGTTACAATTATCTCCCACCCTCCCTTCCTGCCCCTCCAGCTGCTCCTGTGCTCCCACACTGCTGGAACATTTCCTCCACAGGCAAAAGTTCACTCAAGCCACCAGAATATCTTCATTTCTACCTCCTGACCTGGATTATTCCATATAAATGTATTTGTGCTGACCCCAAGATCAGAACTTTTCCCATTTCTCCACAATGTCCACAACTCCACAAATACCTGGATAAATCCACCCAAAGCATAAAGAAAAGGATCCCTGGACTTTCAGAGGAATCTCTCATCCCAAAGCCCCAAACTCATTAGGAGAGAAGGAATTTCATGCAGCAAGCACACCAACAGTTTATATTTTTGCCTCATGACACTTTATCATCACATAATAAAGTGCCTTCTTTTAGACATGACATTATGCCATTGTTTAAAATTAAATCCTCCCCGAAGAAAAGAACATAAACTTCTCCAAACTGCGTTACTCCTTACTTAAAAATTCCTGGCACGAGTCTCCCAAACTGGCAAATCTTGATTATTTTAAACTCTCTTGCAGGGCAGGGGAGATGAGAGGAGACTCCAGCAGACTCTGCTCTGGATTGAGGCTCCAACTGAAATTATCCTGAAACTGGAAAGGCGGAGAAAATGCAAAATGAATTTCCACAGAGAAGGAATTTCGTCCCAGTTCCATCCCTGCCTCTTTTGTCAGCACTCCACTTCCTCCAAGTAATTCTTTCAAAGAGATGCTGCTAATTAATTAGTGCAACTAATTGTCCAATTCATTGATAAAAGTATCAGGAAGGTGTTTGAATAATCCCTGGGCACAGGGCTCCTAAAGCAGAATTCAGTTGCTGGAATTCTGATTCTATTCTGGCTAAGGTTAATAGATGGTTTCCCACTGAGTTTAACATAATTCACACTGGATCACTCCTGAGTCTATATTTATATAAAAATGCCCTACTATTTCAATCTGTTCGATCATTTTAAAAATATCCATCTTATTGATTCAGAAATTGGAGCTGAAAATTCAGTAAAAATTTAGCCTGGGATTGAATGAGTTCTCAGAAAGCTTCGAGAGATTTTGTGAAGTCTGGTTTTAAGGGTTGTTGGAAGTAAATAATCAAATATTCCTCTGGTTTTTAGAAATATGTATCACAGCAGCATTAAGGCCAAACAGAAATATTAAATATTATTAATGACAAATGCAGCAAATGTCACTGGGGAGAAGAACAGAAAAAACAAGGATTTAAAGGTGTCAAGGTGTTTGACAGCAAATCAACAACAGGAATAACTGAATTCCAGATTTTTAAAGTTAAAGGCGCAAGTATAAATGGAAGGATTTTCGCATCAGCAGAGCACACAGAGGAAAAGGATCTGAACAGGACTTTTAGTAGCAGTCAACAGACAACTTGGATAAACCTAAATTTGCTTTTTTTACGTGGTTTTACATGAAATTTTCTCTATGACCAAAAAAAAACCCCTTTCAAGCCAAAGACACTTTTAATATACAAGAAGTTGAACAGTTTTAAATGTTTTGCAAGTTAGCTTAAGGCTGAAACAATATTAATTTAATAATTAATTAAGTCATATAAGAGTCATAACATCACAGCCTTACAATTTTATATGGCTTTAAGAACACTGAACTGCAAAATGCCAATTTAATGACTGAGTTTTTCCTCCTTCACAGAAACCACAATTAAAGTGTCCCAGTTCCTTCATTCCCAGCCTGTTTTTTACACTTTCTGGCTCCAGGCGTAATAAAAGCTGAAGTTTCTGACCCCTGAAGCTTTTGTTTCCTCTGCTGTACTTGCAAACTTCCCTAATTGAAAGGTCTGGCAGGAAGGAGTTAAGGGGAGCTCCCAGATGAGAGATTCCAGCTCCCAAAGAGAGTCTGAGACTTTCCAGGGAGAAAAAACTTGAAATTCTCCAGAATTTCATCAGACTGGAATTGATGGACAATCAGATCCCGTGGCAACGCTGATCTGGGAGATGGGAAGATTCAGACTTGAGTGAGGATCCTTCAGCTTCCTAAAAAGTTGAGAGCTCTGAGAGAACTCTTCCCAAATTTTGGGAAGCAGCCTTGGTGGGATGTGTAACAAGCTGGACATGCCAGGGCCAGGGAGGTGGATGTGATCTGCCAGGACCTTGAGGGGCAGGACCCCAGGTATGGCACTGGGAATGTCCCCAACTATTGGGATCTGTTTTGGGATCTGTATTTCACATCAGGAAAACACAAATCCAATGTCTGGGCACGGCTTCACCCAGAAATTTCTTCCTTACCTGCTCCTTCCATCAGCCTCTCCCATATTTCTGTATTTTTGGGCTCTATTTTTTGAGCTGATCCAAACCAAGCCCAAGTTGAAGGATTTGAATGGTCTCATCACCTTCCAAAAGCTCAAGGCTGAAAATAATTCCATACATACAGAACTTGGTTGGCCTCTCCTGTATTTCAGTATTTTTGGGCTTCGTTTTTCTGAGCTGATCCAAACCAAGCCCAAGTTAAAGGCTCTGAATGGTCCCATCACCTTCACAAAGTTCAAGGCTGGAAGTAATTCTACACACAAAGAATTTGGTTGGATTTTAAAGGTACCTTTCAAGGGATGGCAGGGGAGCAAACTTCAATCTGCTTTGCTGGAATGTGCGAATGTGCAAACGTGGCAACCAAACCTAAACAAAACCGGGGCCTAAAATAACCCCAAACTGGAATTCTGCTTTATCCCTGTCTTTGGATGAACGTGATCAACAAGTGTGAGGAACAGCACCTTCATCTGAGCAAGCAAAGCCTCAGAGGATGCCAGCAAAACGTGGAGTGCACAGAATCCCACAATGAACTGGGTTGGAAAACACCTTTGAGATCATCAAGTTCAGCCTAAAACATAAAGACAAAATGAAGCCACAATCTGTAAATGGCACCAGAGCACAGAAAATGCCAATTTCAGCTCCTGCTCCACTGCAGGGAACAGATGGAAACATTTCGTTTGGATAACAAGAATTACTCCTTAATAATTCAATAATTTCTCCCTAATATCAAGCCAGCCTGAAAAACAGTAAGAGCATCTTTAATTTTCCATGACCTGAGATCTGAGCACCTTTTTGGGACTCCTTTAATATCATTAATGATAAGATTTTACATCAGTTGAGTTTCCTGCTCTGTGGCATCATCTGAAGCTTTTAGCAGGCTCATAATATATATGTTAAATAATGTTATATAACATTTACATTATGATGTTATTATTATATTGTCATATTATTGTTTTTATTATTATCATTATCATTACTATTATCATTATTATATATTATACAGTATTATTTTATATTTTATATATTACATGTTATATATAATATATTAATATAGAAGTATAGTTATATTTATATTATATATATTTTATGCCACATATTATTATAATTATATTATATTATATTATATTATTATTATATTATAATATTATATTATATTATATTATATTATATTATTTTTCTATAATATAGATTATATTTTTATTTTTTGTTTTTATTTTGTTTAATTTAATTTAGTTTATTTTTATTTAATTTTAATTTTATTTTATTTATTTTATTTTATTTTGTTTTATTTTATTTTCTCTTTTCTTTTGGTTTATTTTGTTTTATTTTATTTTATTTTATTTTATTTTCTCTTTTCTTTTCTTTTGGTTTATTTTGGTTTATTTTATTTTCTCTTTTATTTTCTTTTCTTTTGGTTTATTTTGTTTTGTTTTATTTTATTTTCTCTTTTCTTTTGGTTTATTTTGGTTTATTTTATTTTATTTTATTTTATTTTCTCTTTTCTTTTCTTTTGGTTTATTTTGGTTTATTTTATTTTATTTTATTTTCTCTTTTATTTTCTTTTCTTTTGGTTTATTTTGTTTTGTTTTATTTTATTTTCTCTTTTCTTTTGGTTCATTTTGTTTTATTTTATTTTATTTTATTTTCTATTTTATTTTATTTTCTCTTTTATTTTATTTTATTTTATTTTATTTTATTTTATTTCATTTCATTTCATTTTATATTTTATTCTTGATATTCTGCACTAACAGCTACAAACACCAGTGCCCAGGTCCCTCCTCAGCTCAGGTCCTTGCAGGGAACTAAGTACTGGTACTAAGTGGAAGGACTGAATTAGTAAATCTTAAGCAGGGTTACAAAGAGTCACCACGAGGCAGATCCAGGCTCCTGAATTATTTATTTCCTGAACTCTAAACACGTCCTCTGCTAAAGCAGCAGAATTAATCCACTCGTGCAGGTGGATGCTCATTTTACACACTGAAAGGGCTTCACTACAGAGCACTGGGAATTTACTCAAGGTAAGAATTTATCCTGAAATGCAGGAAAATTTATCCTAAATTACAGGAAAATGTCAAAAATGGACACAGCCAAATAATTTGGCTTTAAATGTTGCCCAGCTGAGCACATGATGGTGAATACAGGAAGGTGAAAAAAGTTTGTACCTCAGCACCTCTGAGTATTTTGGGCAGCAGATTAAAATCAGCAGCTTAAACCAAGGTTTTCCCCTAAAAGACTTTTGGTTTATTTGACAGAAAACCCCATTAAATACAGAAAATAGAAATTCACCTGCACTGAAATAACACTGTACTCTCACATTCCTCAAATGGGCTATTATTATATTTATTTACCAAAATATTTTCCATCAGTGTTTCTCCCCACTTTAAAGAACCACATCATTTTGTGGCAGCAGCACAAACATCCCTTCTGCTTTATTAACTGAATTAATTATCTCAGGCCAAACCTCAAACCCATGACAAATTTGTTGCAACCACACCCTGAACGGCAGCCTGGGCTCTGCAAAAAAAAAAAGAGTCAAAGCTGAAAATAAAATAATTCAGGAAGGAATTCCTGGCTGGGAGGGGTTGGGATGGAATTCCCAGATTTGCTGTGGCTGCCCCTGGATCCCTGGAATGTTCAAGGCCGGGCTGGAGCAGCCTGGGACAGTGGGAGCTGTCCCCATGGCAGGGGTGGAATGGGATGAGCTTTAAGGTCCCTTCCAATCCAAACCAATCCATCGATTCCACGAATTTCTGTACAATTCTGTACAATTTCTGGATAAATTCTGCCAATAAATTCAATAAAAATCCATTTTTGCAGCGCTTTTCCCAGCTGCTCTTTCTGAATGCAGAAGACACAAAAGCAATAAAAAGGAACAGAAGCTTGTTTCAACCCTGACTTTCAAATTTTTGGCGTGATCAGCATCAGGAGATGACTCGGGAAGGGCCATGGATGTAGCCAGGGGTGTGGAGTCAGATCAAACCCACCTTCAGAGTCATTTTCCCTGCCCAAAATGATTGCAGACTCAGGCAGGGACTTGAAAGAAGAGATTTTGGAGAAGCTGAGCCAAACCCAAAAGTCTCTTCACACAGAATTGAAAATTGTTTTTAAAATTTCCCACTCTTCGAGAGTAACGCTCCAAAAAAACTTAATCCATGAAGCTTTTTGGAACTAGAGCAAGATAATTTAACACGTTGTGCTGCTCTGAAGTTAAGGTCACACATTCTGCCATCGTGTTGTGCATGAATTTTGATTTCCCTCAGCTTGATGGTATTTGACATTCATGGAATCATCCCAGGTTAAGGAAAACGGTGAAATGTTGCATCAGGTTGTATTTTAATAGCTGGAATCGAGGATTTCAGGTATTTTGCACTCTTGCAAAGGCACCCTGTGTACATTCACAAGGAAAAGCCACTCAGTGATTTCCAGCCGCAGCACTCAAGCACAATTATCAGCTTTGAAACCCAGCAATTTGATTTCTTTTTTTCCCCCCTTTCTTTCTTGCTTTTAGCTGGCACTGGCACAAGGAGCTCTGGCATAGACTCTTTTCAGTTTGTACACATTTCAAACCAGTGTTGATTTCCTGGGACGGATGATTTAAATTGCCACGTTCCCTTTAACTGAGCAGGATTTGCAAGAGGAAAAGATTTCTTGTATTTTTAACTGTTGGGCTTTCAGCACCCAAAGCGAGGCTCATTCTCCTTTCCACTAAAAAGTGACTTTTTCTCTCTCAAACCACTGAAAAGCCTGAGAGGACCAATGCATCTCCTTTCCTCTCTAGCCCTGTTGGGTTTAATGAAGTGCCAGGGATAGAACAGAACTTTAGGCTTAGTTTTTGTTCTTAGGAGGGGACAAAAAGCAACAGGCGTCCCATTGATTTTTGGCAGCTTTTGGTCTAACAGGAATTTAATGCAATTTAACAGATTCTTTTAGTTGTACACAAAAAGTGATTTTGCTGCTCAGGTGCATTCCAAGAGATGCCAGAGAGATTTCTGGAATGTTAATTGGGAAGTTATCAGCTCCTAAACTTCTTTTTTGGAAGTGTTTTCTGGAATACTGCAAATCCTGGTGATTTTTAATTCCTAATGAGTTTTCCCAGACTGATTCCCTCAGGGATGAGTCCTCCTGGATAAACACCTGTCAGGAGGAGCCATGGGATCTTCCATGGGATCTTCCCTGTGAAATGGGATTTTGGGAAGGAATTCCTGCCTGGGAGGGGCTGGGCTGGAATTCCCAGATTTGCTGTGGCTGCCCCTGGATCCCTGGCAGTGTCCAAGGCCAGGTTGGACATTGGGGCTTGGAGCAGCCTGGAATTGTCCCTGCCCATGGAATGGGATGAGTTTTAATGTCCTTCCAACCCAACCCATCCCACGATTCCATAACAATCTGGGATGTGAAGCTTTGGGAATCACTGCCCACCCCCTGCCAGTGCCCCTGGTGAAAGCCCACGTTGGTGTCCAGCTCCCAAATATCCAAACACAAATTCCCACTGAAGGGAAAACTTCTCCTGGGGAGCCCCCAGGCACCAGCAGAGCTCAGGGGAACCCCGAGGGAATTCAGGGACCCCTCCCAAATCCCTATTTTTGGACTGGTTCTGGTGAACCACTGAAACAACACCAGCTGAAGAGACAGTTTGATTCCTGTAAAAGGACTGAACCCAATCCTGTCCTCCTGTCAGAACCCATCCATACGTGACACCTACTGAAAGTTCGTTAAAGAATTAAATCTCCCTAATTAGGCAGCCAGCAGAGCCCTCCCATTCTTTATGAGGTGCTCAGGAACTGCAAAGGGAAAAAATATCCAGACCCTGGAGATCACCAACATTTGCATTTGAAACCACACCAAGACCACGCCTTTGAGTGAAAAGGAGATAAAATTCGAGTTTTTCTGATGTTCAAAGGATGCCTTGAAGGTTTTCAGCTATTTCAGTGCATTTTCTTTAGAAGCACAGATCAGCTTGGTGGGTTTATTGTACTATTTTGCTTTCTTGTCTTGAAAGCATCACCTCAGTGTTCTGAGCTCTGAGCTTTCAGAATTATTCTGTTTTCTTTTACTGCCAGGCCTTGAGCTGCTGTGGACAAGGACAAGCTTGAGACCCATTTGGACAAATCCAGATGTGCCACAGGTTGTCCCACCACTCACTTTCGTTGGCCAAACCCTGAATTAATTCATTAAACTTGAATCATCAAGTTGTAGATATGATGGCAAAATCTACCGATAGAAGAATTCATGTTTCTTTTCTCTAGATTTTCACTAGAAAACCTCATCAGAAACATCTTCAATACTCCTCCAAAATCTATTTTTTTACCTTTTATTGGAGCTATAGAATCATGGAAATGAATGGCAGGGATGGCTTCAGCATTGACAGTGATTCAGATGAGTTCAAGGACAGGGAAGAAGAAATTTAACTGGTTTGGAATCTCTGTCCTAGAGCTCATCGTGCAAAACCTGATGTAGAATTACCTAAATGTTTGAAAGGCAGAAGAAGGGTCAGGGATTTGGAATGAGAGGAGTTTCCAGAGTGCAGGAATGGGACACTGAAATTCAGGAATGGAACAACGAAATTTGGGAACGGAACAAAAATTCAGGAATGGAACAACGAAATTTGGAAATGGAACAATGAAATTCGGGAATGGAACAATGAAATTTGGGAATGGAACAATGAAATTCGGGAATGGAACAACGAAATTCGGGAATGGAACAATGAAAGTCGGGAATGGAACAAAAATTCAGGAATGAACAACGAGATTCAGGACTGGAACAATGGAATTCAGTCACTGCAGAGCTGTGTTTGTGATTCTGTGATTTGGGCATGTAGCTGAAATGCTTTTTCAGCTCTGCCATCAATTCCTAGAGAGTCAGGACTCCAGGATTCAGCAATTCCAGCTGGAAAATCCTCAATCTGTCTGCTTTAAAATCACCTTTTTATCACCACTAAATCACCACATTTAGTTCACTGCTAGAACACAGTTCAATCCAGATTCATGGTTTATAAATTTCTATTTCCACCTCCACAAATCATTTTCTCTTGTGTCAGTCCAGCAGATCTTTTGTATGTTGTGGCTTGGGGTTTTTTCCCTCCCTTTTTCAGTGACTACATCCCATTATTATAAATACTCTATGAACTTGAAATTAAGCTAGAGTTTATTCTAAGGAGCACAGCCCTGCTATTCCAATAAGGAAGGGTCTGTAATCCCTGCAACCTCTCCTTGCCTCCCTTCCTTCATCCCACTTTTCAAGTTCACTCCCCAGGCTGAGGGGCTAAACTGCTTTCAGCTTCTTACATCCTCCTGGATTTAGGGATTGATCACAGAGGAGAAAGTCAGACCCTGCTTTCCTTCCAGCCACAAATGTAATCCCCCTGACCTGAACCCAAAAATCACTTATGGTTTTAGCTCTTCCTCCAGAATTTCCCCACAATGGGAGAAATTCCGTGCTGGAATTCTGTCAGTCCGTCCCTGGAGTTGTTTTTTCTTCCTCAGAATTTGGTGTTTAACCATTTCTTTGGGACAGCACAAGCCTTACCTTAAGAAATGCTTCAGCCTCTGCAAAAAAAAAGTTATTTAAAACCTACCACATTGTGCCTGTCAGTAATTTAGGGGATAAAAAAAACCAAGGTACATCAGGAGTGCAGCTCCAAATGTTGCAGTTTCTGGATCAAATTTATACCACGGAGCAGAGCAGGAGGACACTGGGCTGTGCTCCTCAGCTCCCTGCTTGGGAGATCGTTTCCACACAAATACCTTGCACAAACTTTTCCCAATTGTTTTTCCTTTTTGCAAGAAGTGCGAGAAAAGGCTGAAGCACGAGCACAGCTGAGGGAGGTGCATGAGGAGTAATGGACTGCAACAACAACCAGCAAAAATACAGCCAGGAAGGATTTAATGTGCATGAAACACAGAGAAAATACCTCAGTCCAGAGCACAGAATGGGTAAAGTTGAAAAAGATCTCTAAGATCATTCAGATGAGAGGTAGAAGAGTAGTAATTTTATATAAAATGCAGTTTGTTCCTGTTGCAGGTCATCAATATGGAAAGCATTTCCCAGGTGCTGTGGTGAGCTCACAGTCAGTGCCAGGCTCTGAAACTCGAGCAGGGAGCTGGGAGCAGGGTGTGTGAAAGGTGATCTGGGAGCTGCAGGAAGGCGGCAATAGGCACTGGGGTCTGCTCTGGCCTTTGGCTTTTTAAATCCACACAATCCCAGAATTGGCTTGGAAGATCATCCAGTGCCACCCCTGCCATGGCAGGGACACCTCCCACTGTCCCAGGGTGCTCCGGCCTGGCCCTGGATGCTGCCAGGGATCCAGGGGCAGCCACAGCAAATCTGGGAATTCCAGCCCAGCCCCTCCCCACCCTCGCAGCCAGGAATTTCTCCCTAATATCTACTCTCTAATATCTCTCTAGTATCTACTCTCTTTCAGCTTGAGGCCATTCCCTGTGTCCTGTTCCTCCATCCCTTGTCCAGTCCCTCTCCAGCTCTGCTGGAGCCCCTTTAGGAACTGGAAAATCACCCCAGAGCCCTTCCTGACTCTCCCTCAGATGCCTAGAAAAGAAAAAGGACCTGTCTGGGGCAGGGAATCAAATCCTGCAGGGAGCAGCTCCAGAGGGAGAGGAAAGACTGGAATTCTGTCAGTCCCTCCCTGCAGTGCAGGCTCTGCACACACAGCAATGCCACTTTTTCTCCATCAGAATTTGGTGTTTGACCATTTCTTTGGGACAGCACAAGCCTTGCCTTAACAAATGTTTCAGCCTCTGAAACAAACCTCTAGTTAACATTTACCACATTGTGCCTATCAGTAATGATAAAAATAATAATAAAATAAAATCCAAGGCACAGGTCCATGCCCAGTGAGGGCTCAAATCCCATCTTCACTCCAGGATTTCCCATCAAGAATTCCAGGTTTGAAACCATTTTCTCATGGATCAGCCACAATGCCATTTTTCTCCATGAGAATTTGGCATTTAACCATTTCTTTGGGACAGCACAAGCCTTGCCTTAACAAATGTTTCAGCCTCTGAAACAAACCTCTATTTAACATTTACCACATTGTACCTATCAGTAATAATAACAATAATAATAATAACAACAATAATAATAACCAAGGCACAGGTCCATGCCCAGCAAGGGCTCAAATCCCATCTTCACTCCAGGATTTCCCATCAAGCATTCCTGGTTTGAAACCATTTTCTCATGGATCAGCCTCAATGCCATTTTTCTCCATGAGAATTTGGCATTTAACCATTTCTTTGGGACAGCACAAGCCTTGCCTTAACAAATGTTTCAGCCTCTCAAACAAACCTCTATTGAACATTTACCACATTGTACCTATCAGTAATAATAATAATAATAATAATAATAATAATAATAATAATAATAATAATAGAAAATCTAAGGCACACATCCATGCCCAGTGAGGGCCCCACTCCCATCTTCACTCCAGGATTTCCCAACAAATATTCCTGGTCTGAAACCATTTTCTCATCAATCAGCCCCACTCCCCTCCTCACAAAAGCACTCCAAGAGAACTTTGGCCATTAACCACGGGCTCCCAGTCTGTTTTTCCAAGGATCAGGTGTGTGATTCCCACCTCCTGCTCCAGTCTCATCCCTGTGTCCTGTCCCTGTCCCTGCAGCTGCAGCCAGGCTGCTCCTTCATGATTACAAACCATCCTCAACTGGGATTTTAGCTGCACAATCCTGCAGCCCAAATCAAAACTATTCATGGAGAAATGGGTAATTTTGTATTTTAAATATGTTTAGATGGGACCATCATGATAATCTGAGGTCATCGACCCTTCTGCAGAAACATCTGTGACAAAGCAGGGACTTGTCCCCTCCTGGGGGTTTATTTTTAAAATAAATGTGTTTTAGATTTTAGGTCATCAAGGAAATGCAATTTAAGACAAATCAGAAAATTTGGTTTTATGTATGGACTACTCCATCATCATAATTTTCATTGAAAAGGCATTTTAGAAAAGGCCTTTAAATGCTAAGAAAGAGAAGAAACAACTGAATTATGAAAAAAATTGGTAGGAACCCCCAGATTTTATACCCTCGTGCTCAGGAAGGTGCCTGGCTCACTTTTAAACCCTCACAATCCTTCCCACGAGGATTTTGTAGAATTTTTGTACAATTTTTTGATGGTTGTAAAAGAGCTGGATTTCCCAGGACTGCAGGGATGCAGACCAGGGCTACCCACAGCCTCAAGAACACTCCTGACAGACGGAAAAATCAGCCCAATATTGACAATGTGGCTTTAGTTTTTTTAAGCAGCATCACCTGAATCAGGGATTTGCTAACTTGCTTCGCTGGAAGATAAAAATTTTGCAGTTTCCATGAGTTTTGAGGTGCTCCAAGTTCCTTCTCTTCCCAATCACTGTTTTCCAGGGATCACAATCACCTGAATAAATATTATCCTGATCAAGGCACGTGCCTGTAACTCTGATCCAACACTCCCAGGCAGTTTACTCAGCTTCCTGCACTTTCAATGGAATTATCAGGTAGGGTGATACCAGGAGAATGGAATTGTAAGATGGAATGACACCAGGAAAATGGAATTATAAGGTAGAATGATAGCAGGAATGGGGTAAAGAACCCCAGCTGAAGGCTGTGTGTGATGGGGATATATTGAATTTTCTCCTCTCAGAGTACAATAAAAACTGAGAGCTGCTCCATGAGAACTTCATGGAGCACAAAGAGGATCCTGCAGTGGGAACACCCCCGTGTCAGGCTGTTCCTGAGTGCCTTTGTGCCTCCTGTCACCTGCTCGTTTGCCTCCAGGATCTGTCCCCTGCCAATGGCACTGCTGCCACTCAAATGCTGAAATTTGTGCTGCAGATAAAAACTTAAGGAAATTATTAAAAAAAAATATATATATAGGCCTGAACCAACCTGAATGTCTGTGTTGGAAAAGGTGTAAAAGTTCCAAATAAAAATTAGCAGCATTAAAAAAATGCTAAGGGAGGTTAAATATATATTATAATATCTACAATGTATTTGAAAATGGCACTGGCTGCCACTCAAACACTGAAATTGTGCTGCAGATAAATAGAAAACTTCAGGAAATAATTTAAAAAAAATAATAAAAAAATATATATATAGACCTGAACCAACCTGAATGTCTGTGTTGGAAAAGGTACAAAACTTCCAAATAAAAATTAGCAGCATTGAAAAAATGCTGTTAGAATTATCTAGGGGAGGTTAAATATGCATTATAACATCTACAATATGTTTGAAAATGGTTGCCATTCAAACACTGGAATTGTGCTGCAGGTAAAGAGAAAACTTAAGGAAATAATTTAAAAAAAAAAAAAATATATATAGGCCTGAACCAACCTGAATGTCTGTGTTGGAAAAGGTGTAAAACTTCCAAATAAAAATTAGCAGCATTAAAAAAATGCTAAGGGAGGTTAAATATGCATTATAATATCTACAATGTATTTGAAAATGGCACTGGCTGCCACTCAAACACTGAAATTGTGCTGCAGATAAACAGAAAACTTAAGGAAATAACAATAAAATAAATAAAAAAATATATATAGAGGTGAACCAACATAAATGCCTGCACTGGAAAAGGTGTAAAACTTCCAAATAAAAATTAGCAGCATTGAAAAAATGCTGTTAGAATTATCTAGGGGAGGTTAAATATGCATTATAATATCTACAATATGTTTGAAAATGGTTGCCATTTAAACACTGGAATTGTGCTGCAGATAAACAGAAAACTTAAGGAAATAATTAAAAAAAAAAAAATTAAAAAAAAGAATATATATAGACCTGAACCAACCTGAATGTCTGTGTTGGAAAAGGTGTAAAAGTTCCAAATAAAAATTAGCAGCATTAAAAAAAAGCTGTTAGAATTATCTAAGGGAGGTTAAATATACATTATAATATCTACAATATGTTTGAAAATGGCACTGGATGCCACTCAAACACTGGAATTGTGCTGCAGATAAAAACTGAAGGAAATTATTAAAAAATATATATATATATAGACCTGAACCAACCTGAATGTCTGTGTTGGAAAAGGTGTAAAAGTTCCAAATAAAAATTAGCAGCATTAAAAAAATGCTGTTAGAATTACTGGGGGAGGTTAAATATACATTATAACATCTACAATATGTTTGAAAATGGTTGCCATTCAAACACTGGAATTGTGCTGCAGGTAAATAGAAAACTTAAGGAAATAATTTAAAAAAAAAAGATTTAAAAAAAAATATATATAGACCTGAACCAACCTGAATGTCTGTGTTGGAAAAAGTGTAAAAGTTCCAAATAAAAACTAGCAGCATTAAAAAAATGCTGTTAGAATTATCTAGGGGAGGTTAAATATGCATTATAACATCTACAATATATTTGAAAATGGCACTGGCTGTCACTCAGACGCTGAAACTGTGCTGCAGATAAAAACTTAAGGAAATTACTAAAAAAAAAAAATATCTAGGCCTGAACCAACCTGAATGTCTGTGTTGGAAAAGGTGCAAAACTTCCAAATAAAAATCAGCAGCATTAAAAACATGCTGTTAGAATTATCTAAAGGAGGTTAAATATGCATCATAATATCTACAATATGTTTGATTTTCCTCTGCTGCCTTTTATTGAAGGGGCACCTGTGGCCAGGTTTCCTCCTCCTTTTGTTGTCCCCTTGCTGGGACAGGAATGAAACAAAAATTCACTCCTGATGAACTATTTATAATCAAATCACACCAAGATCCACCAGTGAACACTCCCATTTATGAGGTATAAAAAACAAGGGTATTTTGTTTTCTGACATCCAAGCAATGAGCACCTGACATAGATTGGAAAATTCACTCAGGGATCTGTGTCCTGAATAGTTTTAGTTCCTGGATTAAGGACTGATCAAAAAAGAGGAGATATTTTAACTTTTGATGAGTTTTTAAATAGAAACTTTAGTTCACCTTCCCTTTTCCTGAACTCAGCTGCTTTTGTCCCCACTCTCAGAATGGCACCAAGAAGCTGAGGGTGGACTTGGGCTGGGTTTAGGGTTGGACTCCATGACCTTAAAGGCCTTTTCCAACCTAAAAGATTCCACGATTCTGGGATGAAACCTCAAAGAAAAGCAATGAATCCCTTGAAGTGATCCCAGCTTAGTCTGGGGGGTGAACCAAAGCCAACTGTGGCAATGACTGACCCACCTTGGTGAGGATCTTTCCCTCACAGGAATGTGGTAAAAAATAAAAATAACCCTTTTTTGTGTTCAGCTCTGGAGCATCAGCACAGGTCCAGAGAGGAAGAGAGGCTCTTTCTTCAGAAATTTGGTGTGTTTGATTTTAAAAGCATCCCTGGTTTTAATTTTCAACATTTCCCTGGACTGGGATCCTTCTAGGAGAAGGCCAGTTGAGAATCTCAAAAATGATCATGCCTTCCTTAAGCATTTCAATCCATTTTGCACCATGATAGGATGTGAATTGATAGGAAAGGGAAAAGAAAACAAAATTGAAGAGCAAAATGAATAGAAAAAATTCCCTTCACAACCTTTCAGTCCACCTTTATGTAAAAAAACCAATTTTTTTACAGTTTCATTAACAGCTCAATTTTAAATTTGCTGCCTTTGAAATTAGTTTTTTTTTAAGGAGGAATTATCAAAACAAAAATCAAAGATCAGAGTTTGGTTTGGTGTTTCAACAGAAAAGAGTAATTCGGTTTCTCTTCAGTACTACACTATACATTCCTCTTTTAAAATATTATTTATCATTAATAAACAATGACAGGAGCTCTCCTCTGTTACCTTAAACCAGCAGCACTTGCAGCAAAAAGATGTGGCTTTGACTTGACAGCAATTTCTGGTGATATTACAGGAAAACCTAAGGATGGAGAGAGATGTACCATTTTCTAATACACCACAAACTGAAATTATCCAAACCCTCAACATTTTCTGGAGATATCCCAAGAACCTCAAAACTTTCTGGAGGTTCCTGGGGCTGTGGAAAGCAAACCCTTAGCTTTGCTAAGAAAATTTAACTATTAAAAAAAATTAACTGTAACAATTTTGCTGTTTTGCTATGAATTTTAAAGAGAGAGGCACCACAGGATCAAAAAGTTTTGCTTTGCTTCAACATTGAACTTTGGAATCCCAACTAAATCCCCGAGCTTGATTAATTTGGTTACAATAAAAGGAGTGTTGGGAACGTTTCCTTTTGTTCAGGGTGTCTGCTGCTGCAATTTTTCAAAATGAAAAGCCTTTGTAGTTGGTTTTATTTACAATATCTGTGGAAGGAAGAATTCAAAAGGCCAGCCCATAATTCAGTTTCAGAAGGAGCAGCTGGAAGAGGAACGGGGATGGTGTGGAAAACAAACTTCTTGCTCTGTGCAGAAACTTGGCAGAAGTGGCACAAAAATTTCTGCTCAGGCAGAGAACAACTCATCAAATCTATTACATTTAAAACACACTGGGAAAATTTGGCTCTAAAAAGCTCCTAAAAGTTGTGATATTAAAGAGCAACATTAGGAAAATGCCTTTTTTTTTTTTTAAACCCGAATCCTTTAAATAATTTCTGTCGAAAAATAAAATTCAAATGAAGTAGGTCTCCTTTTATTAAATTTAAGAAGGTAGAATTCGTTTATACCTTGCTTTAGAGAGAGCACCTTGGGATTTCACACAACTCTGAGCCTTTCATATGGAAAGAAGACAGAGAGACAGAAAATTGATTGTTCTCAGAAAAACATCAGGGCTTCAGAAAAGGCAAACGGGCTCCTTGCTTTTAATGACAATTCAGGGAAAATAGGCTGAGGAGAAAAGGAATGGAAACCAACCCTGCTCCCTGTCTGCTTTAGGGCAGCCCCATCCAAAATCTTGGGAATGACAGAGTTGGGAGTGAGAGAGCAGAGAGTGAGCAGAGCCAAGGCTCTGTGTGTCGCAGGGCTTGGGAAAATTAAACAGCCCCAGAAATTCTGGAGTTTGGTCCCAGAATTCTGTGGGTCAGGAATGTCTCAGAGACATCAAGAGGATGGCACAGGGCACTGGATGTGACTGTCAGGTATTGCTCAGCATCAAATTCCTTCAAATTCCATCCTAGAATTTCCCATGTTTACAAAGATGAACAGATGCAAACCCCACTCATCCTCCAGGTCTGCAGAGCCAGGTTATTCTGTGTTGTTTAATGCTGGATTTGACCTCCAACACAGGGAAAATGTGGAGAGATTCCAGAGTCCAGAGGAGGCCACGGAGCTGCTCCAGGGCTGGAGCAAATCCCTCTGCTCTGGAGCCAGGCTGGGAGAGCTGGGAATGCTCCCCTGGAGAAGGGAAGGATCCAGGGAGAGCTCAGAGCCCCTGGCAGGGCCTGAAGGGGCTCCAGGAGAGCTGGAGAGGGACTGGGGACAAGGGATGGAGGGACAGGACACAGGGAATGGATCCCAGTGCCAGAGGGCAGGGATGGATGGGAGATTGGGAATGAGGAATTCCTGGCTGGGCTGGAATTCCCAGGTTTGCTGTGGCTGCCCCTGGATCCCTGGCATGGTCCAGGGCCAGGATGGACACTGGGGCTTGGAGCAGCCTGGGACAGTGGAAGTGTCCCTGCCCATGGATGGGATTTAAAGTCCCTCCCAACCCAAACCAGTCTGGGATTCTCTGAAAAGCAAGAACTGAGAAAGTGGAATCTGTAGCATTTATTCCTGCTCAGTTCTAAAAACATTGCATTTCAGGTGATTTCCTGTGATAAGGGAGAGCTGACACAAGAGCTCCCAAAGTTCCTTGGTGGAATTTCAAGCAAATCTCATGTTCCCTGTGAGGGTGGCGAGGTTCTGGAACAGAAATCCCAAAGAAGATGTGGATTCTCCATCCCTGGAAGTGTCCAAAGCCAGGTTGGAGTACCCTGGGATGGTGGAATGTGTCCCAGCCATGGAGCAGGATGAATTTTAATGTCCCTCCCAACACAAACCTGTCTGGGATTCCATAAAACCTGGTGCTACAAGGTGCAAGAAAGCTCAAAGGCAAATTGTGAATCCCATCTGCAGGGAAAGGAATTCTGAATTCTTTCCTTGAATTCCACTGAACATTTTTGAGGATGGAAGGATTGAACAACTAAAGGCAGAGGATTGCTGGTTAAATTCTATCTATTTAATGGAAGGGTTTCCTATGGAGGAAAATAACATGTCATCATCTAATTAAAGATAATGCACGGGGTCTGAGTGGGTGAGGCAGGGTCAGCAAGGTTTGGGAGCTTTGGACTGCACAGGAATGTGGATTCCATCCAGAGAGCCCCTGCTTTTAAAAACACATCAAATGCAACAGCAGCAGTGGCTGCAATACCTGCACTGCTGTGAGCACTTTAGTGGAGGGGGAAAAAAAAAGAGTACAAAATACAGGTTAAGATGTTGGGAATGAGAATTCAAAGTTTTCTTGGATTTCACTGGAGCATCCTGAGGTTTATCCACATGTACACATTAAAACTTTCAGGAAATAACCAGTACAACGTGAACCTTACAGAGAAAACTACTTTCCCTGCCCTAGTTTTTAAAAAAGGTTCCTTTCAGAACCCAAACACAGACTTTGATAATTATTCCCCCAAAACATTTGGTTTTCCTTTACCAAATGGTGCAGATTCCCATTTTAGAACAAATAAAAACATATGTAAAGGTCTATCCTGGAAGGTAAGAGTGACAACAAAACAAACCCAACCCCTCGGTAAGGCAGAGGTATAAATAACCTCTCTCAGCTCTGTCTTTTAAATGTAAAAATCTCCCTTCTGAGGGTCAAAAAAATCCCCAAACTAAGGGAGAATCAACAGGGAAAAGAACTGCCTTAATTTTTTTTCTTCATTTTCAAAGACTCCAGAAATGAGACACTTAATTTATCTGGGCTAACAAAGCACTTCCAAGAGTTCTCTACTGATGCTGCTTGAAAATAGAGATTATATATATGTATATATTATATATGTATTAGAAAGATATCTGTTAGAAAGATTTGCAGAATGAGCCCTTTCCCAGACATGAGTAAAAGAAGAAAATTATTACAAACACTGAACAAACTTGGCATTTAAATCAGTTTTAACTGTGCTGCACCAGAGCATCACCTGGGCCTCAGCATCCTAAGAGCTGGAGCTTGTATTCCCCAAATTCCCAGCTCCCAAGAGCCACCCAAAGTTCAGATTTGGGAATTAAGGAGCTTATCCATGAATTTATCCATGCCCTCCTTCAAGAGCATTTCACAGGCTTCACTTTGAAAAGCCTCAGCTGGAGTTGGTGCCTGCAGAAGTTCAAAACTGAAGCTGAAGCCTCATTTTGGACCTCTCTGCTACAGCAAAGAAAAGCAAATATGTAAATTCCCAGTGAATTCAAGTGGCCCATTAGGAGCTCAATTATATTCTGAAATGATGTCTTAATTGGTTTGCTCATAGATGAGCTGTACTGCTAACCAAAAATCTACTGCCATAATCAGCACTAAATTTCAGATATTGCCACACATTAAATTAACAGCAGATAATGAGTGGGAAAATTAGCTCCATTTCCATAACAGCAAAAAATCAAAAAAATGGTCCCATATTACCTATGGTGTTACACAGAGTTTCAAAATAGGAAGAACTGATCCATAAACAAAACTCTCCTGAATATCCTCACATTTATTTGGATCATTTATTGAGAATAATACAAGCAGAGAAAATGAATGGCACAGGACACATCAGACTCGTGCTTTCAGTATTTAATTTAAAGAAGTCACAGGTTTAAATTCTACAGAAATCTTCCCTTTTTTTTTTCACCTCATTTTTGTCTTTTTGAGTGTAAGCCCCATCCTCAATTATTCTTCAGATTTTAAGGTAGTGCTGGACCTCATCAGCACCACTAAAAGATCGTGACTGATCTGCAGGTCAAAAAACTCATGAGAAAAGAAGGATAAAGACAAACATTCAGTGCAAGGAAAAAAGAGAAGCTAAGGAAGGACTCATATTTCTGTCACTAAAAGGAGGAGAAGAAACTGAGCTCTTTCCATGCAGATTATTTTTCATTTTAGAATCAATAAACGTGAAAAAAAGAGGTTAAAAGTTGGCAGAGTGGTCAGACTCCCAAATTTCAGCTGCTGTTTTTGGAGGTCAAAAACCAATTTATTACTTCTGGACAAATGCATAATGTGGATGATTTGAGTTACCTTTGCTGTCTGAAGGAAACAGATTTCAGAGATCTTGTCTGTAAATGATATAATCCTCAACAGTGCTGCCTCCAGCGACCACCATCGTCAGCAAGGATCTGCAGAGCAACACCAGAGCACAAAATCAGCCAGGAGAGCTCAAAACTGATTGATTGATTTCTTAAATAGGCACAATTTCATGCAACACGTGGATTTAGGAGCTGCTGTTAAAAATAAACAGTCACATCATGCAAAGGGGTTGAGGGATATGATAATTACTCTGCATTAATACATTTAAAAATACACCTAACTTGGGGAATTCGTTGTTATACCAAAATAACAACAGCAAGGATCCCATGAGTTAAAATTCAAACTAAATGAAGTTACAAATTAGGATTGAAATGTGACACATTATAAACACTAATAGATTCTGAAAAGTTAAACCGCCACCCTAGACTGAAATTACAGGTAACTTGAAGACAAGGTCACTAAAAATGCCAGTTATGCTTTTAAAAAATAAAATTATTCAACAGTATAAGCACAGAGCACCATTTGTTAGTGTTCCTTTCATATCTCAGCACTGGAGCTATGGAAAGATGAATATAAACATTAAATCATTAGGAAACTCATCAGGCCCAAAAGTTTTTGTCTTGTAAATAATTCTTTTTTATTCAGTCAATTCCACTTGGTTCAGACTTTCTCAGACCATGGAGGAATCCAACTCTGAGCAAAGGAAAAGCCCCCTGACTTCCATCACCTGAGAAAAAACACCTTTCAAACCAACTTCTCCCACAAACCAGCAACTTATGGAACACCAGCACGGATACTCTGCTCTTTCTAGAGCTTCCAAAAATGTAAAATCCTCGTAGAGGAAACAACTCCCATCAGAAATCAAACTGCCCGTGATTATTTTCCCTCTTTCTCACGCAAACTGACTGCAGGCTGTCCCTGCACCTCCAGGCCTGCCCAGCTGAGAATGGATGGATCAGGGTGGGGAAAACATCCAAGCCATAAAATGAGGCAGGAAACCCTAAAAAGCTGCTGTGCAGGCACTGGGAGTGGCGCTGCCCTGGCAGACTGGGGGAGAATTTCCAGAGATGGTTCAAGGTGGGGTTAAGGGGCAGGAGAGGAATGGAAAAAGGTGTTTTCCATAACTGAAGGCTCAAGGAATAACTGGAAGTCACAGAAGTTTCTGTGAAACAAGAGGTGGAAAAGATCTGGTGATGAGCTCAGCATCACTGAACAACCCAAGCCAAGACTCCAAGTGTTGGAGCACTGAGGGCCAAGGAACGCCTGGAGGTGGCACTCAGGGCTCTGGGGACAAGATGGGGATGGTCACAGCTTGGACTCCAGGACCTGGGAGGGCTTTTCCAACCCCTGTAACACTGAACTCAAACTAATCACAATCCACGCATTTTTGCAGTCAAAACCTATGACCCCTTAGAATCAGGAGTAGTTAGGGTTGAAAAAAGCCTTTCAGATCGAGTTCAACCAGCACCACTTTCTGACAGCTCCACTGGCTTTGGAGGCCTTTATTTGGTGTCTAACCAAAACCAACCCAAACCTTGACCCAAACCCTAACCAAAATCCTAATCCAAATCCAAACACTAATCCAAACCCAAACCAAAACCAAACGCTAATCCAAACCCAAACCTAAAACCCCAACCCTAACCAAAACCCAAATCCTAATCCAAACTCAAACTCAAACCCAAACTGAACCCAAACTCAAACCCAAACTGAACCCAAACCCAAAATCAAACCCAAACCCAAACCTAACCCCAATCCAAACCCAAAGCCTAACGCAAACCTAACCCAAACCCAATAAAGTCCAAGGAATAAACTGGCCCAGCAGCCAAGGCAGAACCCAACACCAGATTTCTTCAAGGAGTCCAACACAGAATTTGGATTGGTGGCCCCAAAGAGGAAAGCTCACCTGCTGAAAACTGGGAAATGGGTTGAGAATTGGAGTGAAAAACGGCATTTTAAAGGGAGAGCACACAATGTGGAGCAGCTCTGGGATGAGAATGCAAGATTTCATTGGGCCACTTTAGTCAGCTCTTGTTTGGAGTCTCCAAAACGGTTCAGAAATTGTGACTTGTCTTCCCTAAAAGTGACTTTGTTCACATAATTTGGTGTTGAGGTTTTCTATCAACCCTGCTTCAAACTTCCCATTCAATTCTTAATCTCCCCAGATATTTTTCAGTGCCATGAAAAGATTTGTATTTTATTTTTTTGCCTGACAAGTAAATCATCCTCACGTTGCCTTTTGTGTTAATAGATGATATTTTCTGTTTTCTTTGTGAACTGCACAACCACAATCCAGATATTTAAACTCTGCTCCCACTGCAGATGTTATTTCTGATCGGATTTAATCATCGCTCTCAAACAGAACAACTGCAATAATTGTAAGGGTATCATTAATTTTGTTCTCAAAACCTCTAAGCCTCCTCCAAGGGCTTGGAGCATCACAGCACTGGGAAGAAATTTCTTCTGTGTTTAACCACATCTTTCAAGGGAATCTGCTGAATTCCTTGGGACTTGTTAATTTTGCTGAATGGCACCCGAGTGTTTCATTTTTTCTTCTTGTGATTTCATGATCATCAACCTAAGACCAGGAGGAGTCACTGTGATCTCACCTCCAATTAATGGGAATTTATTGATGAAATGAGACGTTTTCTGTTTAAAAACGCACGATGTTATTTAGGGTAAAACATTTGATACACAAACAAAACGCAGTTCCACAGAATTCCAGGATGGTTTGGGTTGGAAAGGACCTTAAATCCCGCCCAGTCCCATGGGCAGGGCCACCTTCCACTATCCCAAATCCCATCCAACAGCTCCCTATGGATCCTGAACCCCTTCCCTTCCACCACAGCCCAGGAGCCTGGAGAGTCTGGAAATTCCTTTGTGCTGCTCTTCAGGTGCTCCCCGTTCTCCTTTTTAAATTTTTCTGGTTTTTCTTCTATTCTCCAGCACCTTATTTTGAATGTTGTTCCTCTAAATATCCCAGAGTATGAAGAGTTGGTTCTACAGGATTCTGCATCCTAGTCTGGTGCCAACCCACCAAACATATGTCTCTGCTCAAATGGAAGAATCTGTTTTGATTTCTCTCTTTTTTTTTTTGAAATTTCTTCCTGGACTGGGGACAAAACATTTCTTTAGATACAACTCAACATTTATTAGCTTCTGAGGTATAAAGCTTCCTATAAATTTTTGTTAATTTTGGTTAATTTATTCCCGTGCAGCAATTTTGAAGAAGCTGAACTATCCGAACGCACGACAGTAATTATTAAATGTTCAAAAATTCATTACTAAATCAAAAATAATTTAGAAATTCCTGGCTGGGAGGGTGGGGAGGGGCTGGGATGGAATTCCCAGAGGAGCTGTGGCTGCTCCTGGATCCCTGGAAGTGTCCAAGGCCAGGCTGGATCAGCCTGGGACAGTGGAAGTGTCCCTGTCCATGGCAGGGGTGGCACTGGATGGGCTTTAAAGTCCCTTCCAACCCAACCCATTCCAGGATTCCATGATAATTCTTCAATCTCACAGGTGACAAACCTGTCCGAGCTTCCTAGAGGTGTTCAGGAACGAAAAGAAGCCCGCCAGCTCAGGCAGGTGCAAAAGCTCCCATCATTTTCTGTTAGATAAGGGAATATTTGGGATGCATCACCACAGAAACACTCCAAAGCCTCTGCAATCTCCATCAGTCGTTGCCTCTGGGAGATTTTTCTTGTTTGTGAGAAAAAAATCCTTCCAGTCACATGAAAATTATTCCACAGCAAGATAAATGCAGGCAGGAAACAGCAGAAATTCACGATGCATAACAGAATATCTGCACACTGAGTTAGGAGAGGATTTCCTAGTGTTTTTTTTTGTTTTTTTTTTTTTTGTGAGGGAGCAGCAGATTGGAAAAACACTGAAGGGATCTTTGTATTTTCACACCTGAGGGTGCAGTGCAGGAGCAGGACAGGACCAGGAATACGCAGGAATGAGCAGGGCTGGATTCCCCTCCGAGCTCAGAACCCCCACCACGATCCAGCTCAGCTCCAAAGGCTCCTCTGGAGGAGAACGAGGAGGAAAACACGACACAAGTTTTCCTTTTTTTGTCCCACAATAACAGTGAAAAGGCTGCCTCAATCTTTCTTTTGAATTAATAGTTGGAAGTGAGAAATAAATAAAGCAGGTCGGCCTGTTTTTGTCAGAGATGAGTGAGCGAGGACTAATGGGATCACATGACAGATGAGGCCACTCCAAGATTGTCCTAAGGAAGAATTCCACCCTGCTTTTAAACTCTTATTTACCATTTTATGGACACCAAGAGAACACAATTTTCTAATTACCATTAGAAAACAAAAAGATATTTTAACTAAAAGTAGGAGAGCCTCACTAATTTTACAAATTGAATGGTAGGGCAGTTTTGGGGATGCTGTGCTGTATTCTGCACCAGATACTTGTCTCTATATATTCATATTTAAGTCTAACCACATATTATATATAAGTATTATATGAAATAAATATATAGAATAAAACAATGCATTTCCTCTAAGTATATAGACAACAGCTACTTTATTTTTTACTACAGGCAAAATCCCAGCGCTATCAGAATTTCTGAGAACCAAAAATATTTCTGCAAGAAATAAATCCCCCAGCCCTCAAGGAGACACAAACTCCATTAGAAAGAAATCCCATTTATCTTCCAAACACGAATATCTCCATTTTCTTCCTTTCTGGATTACTTCTAAATAATTTTTTAGCAGCTGATCTCTCTTTAAAGCTGAACAAAGTAACGGAGCACAGAAGAGGCCACAGGGTGGGAGAGCTGGGAATGCTCCCCTGGAGAAGGGAAGGATCCAGGGAGAGCTCAGAGCCCCTTACAGGGTCTGAAGGGGCTCCAGGAGAGCTGGAGAGGGACTGGGGACAAGGCCTGGAGGGACAGGACCCAGGGAATGGCTGGGAGAGATGGGAGATTGGGAAGGAATCCCATGGACTGGGTTAATTTCCAAGAGTATTCCTTGCTCTGAGTAGCCCGGAAATCCAGGGATGGGAAGAATCCCTCATTCATGGAAATTGAAGAGGGGAAAGCAAGCTCAGTGCCACGCAAAGAAAACGATCATCCCCAGCAAACTGGGTCACAGGAGTGAGTAGTTTACTAAATATAAACTTTCTTTGTAGTCAGGCAAGCACCGTCAGAGTAATGAGATTTACTCATATTTCACCCGAGTGAAAAATGCGTTCAGACTCATTCCAATGACCGCTCACACGTCCCTCACCTCTCAGGTGACGCAGCAGCAAACTCAACAACCTCAGAAAAAAAAAAAAAAAAAAGAATTTCAACCTTTTCTAATTTCTAGGTATAAAAGAAAACCTTTTGCATCTCCACTCCAAACATCTCCTGTATCCAAAAATACCCTGCCGGGCGTAATTCACCTCCCGAGTCACGTGGAGGTGACAGAGCCTTACTCTACTCCCAGGAAACCGTGGTGCCACAGGGAGTTTCAGTGACCTCCTCAAACCCCTGATGTGCTGCTGACACACTTGGAAGGGAAACACAAAATTCCCGTCAGCTTCGAGGAGCCGGGGCTCTCCCAAAAATGTGAAAAGCAGGAAAAATGAATGAAAGGTGAGAACACTCCCCGTTGTTTGTTTTTTTTGCGCGTTGGAGAGAGAAAAGAAAACAATATTTTTTCTAGCCATGCAAGTATCAGTGTGTTTGTAACAGGATGTTCTTCCTGTGCTGTTTGGATGGTTCCAAAAATATTCCCCTCTGGTTTGTGGCAGTGGCTGTCACCCTGACAGCGATTGCTGCCTCCAGGGCAGGCTGTGGCTGCAACAAATCTGCACAGGCAACTGATGCCACACTCCCATTTTTCTGAACTTACAGCTAAAAACTGAAGGGGGTGAGAATTAAACAACTGTGGCTACAAAGCTTTAATTCCTGAATGGTTATTTCCTAGCAGTGCTCGCCTTTAAAACCTGCAGAGATGGTGCAAGTCAGGCTAAAAAGTTCTATTTTTGGTGGGTTTGGAGACAACTACACACTGACATTTGCTATTATAAAATAATTAATGTTGCTGTGCTTTCAAACGCTGGGTACCAGAAATGATGACACGGAATCAAAACCTGAAAAGAGGACACTTCGCTGCAGATAAAACACTGACATCTCTTCAGAGACTTTCCTTTTAAAAAGGGGAAAAAAAAAAAAAGGCACGGAGTTTGAGCCTCAGTTGTTTGAAGGAATATTCTTCCCCTCCAAAATGAAATTAGAAACATTCAGAAGCCCAAAATGTTGTAAAAATTTATGAATGTATCAATCTGTGGTTTGGAAACAAAATGCATCCCTTCAAGATACATCTCTTGGTTGATTTTCTGGCTTCTTCCAAGGACAGAAAAGGCAATCAAACGCAACAGAAAAATTGTATTAATTGGCTGATCTTAGGACGATTTCCATTCAACAGCGTTCTCCTGTTCTTTTCACTGAATTGTAATCATTCAGCACAAAATGCGGAGTTTTACACCACATTTCAAGCAGTTTCTGCCTCTCTTTGGGCGCTGCCGTGGCTGGGGCTGCCCTGGCTCTGCACTGATCCTTCCTCTCCCATAGATTTGAATTCAATTAGCTGCTATCAATGTTTAAACAACACATGTTGGTGTCATTGGAAGGATTTCCATGAAATCACTAATACCTTGTTTATTTTTAAGGAAAGAAAGCTGAAAGTCTAGAAAAGTATTTCTCTGAAATCTGAGAGTAATAATTACCAGGTTTCAGGGGTCTTCTCTGCATTTTAATTTCAATATTCTGCTAAGAACTGTGTCTCATTTCCCAGCCCAAGAAGTGTTTTTTTGGTCTGTATTTTAACACCTGCAGTTTTACAAAGGATTTCTCTTTTGATGGAACTCCTGGAAACAAATTAATTCATAAGTGCCTCCAAATCCCCCAAGATTTAACAGAGGAACACTTCTTTATATAGCAGGGCATGTTCACCATCAAACTGAAATCTAGGAAAAGATTTTATGCAAAATTAAAATGTTTTTAATCCGTGTATCCCACTTTTCCAGGCCTACATCCACATATATCTATTCCTCCACCTCCTTTCCCTTCATCCTCATTCCATAAGGAACATCCACTGAATATTCAGGTTTAAAGGATGGGTCACATTTAATAATTTTTCCTTCTCCATTACCATAAGATTTATAGCACTGCCATAATTACAGTGCTTTTAAAACGAGGCCCGTACACAAATATCAAATTCTGATTGATTGGAATCAGGAATATCATCTTCCAAAACTTCATTCCTTCCTTTGGCCAAACTTAGCTCAGCTGCTCTTTAGCTGATGATTTAGGAGCATCCACAAATGACATCAGGAGCACTTTACTTACGCCAATCTAATTTAATAAAAAAATACCTTGAGAGATGATTGTGTTCCTAACAGAAAGGAATTTATCTCCCTTTTCAGCTGCGTGTGCAGCTCATACAGATCAGCCCCTGCAAATCACTCCTGCAAACTTCAGAACGCTCCTTAAATGTAATAATGGACTTTTTCTTAATAGCAAATTTATTTGAAGCCGTGCCTGTATTCCTTCCTCGTGAAAGAAAAGATCAAATCCCATTTCCTCCCAGCTCACTGCTGGAAAAGCAGAGGGTTTGGCACGTTAAAGAAAAAGTCTTAATAGGTTTTTGCTCCTCTTTATTTTTTATTAAAATAAGGAAAAAACATGATTCTGGGAGGACTTCATGATTTTTTCCTTTTCTTTCCAGAGCTCAGGAAGCCACCAGGATTCCCACTGGCACAAATCCCTGTCTAAGGCACGCTCAGTCGAAGCTCTGCCTTTGCTCTGCCATTCCTTCTGATATCAGTTTTGTCTCCATCATTACTCTTTCCATCTTATCTTTACTAAAAAGAAAACCTTCCAGGGAACTGCCTCGCTCCTCTGGGGGCTCCACTATCACCCCAGACATCTCCACAACAGCCACGTGGACAATTCAACCAGCAGCAGCTAAAAGCAGAATTCCCCCTTCCTGCCCGGCTGAAATGAGGTTTTGGAAATTTTTTTTGTGAAGAAAATGACCTTGTTCATTTTTCCAGACATTTCCCTGGAGAGCCACAAGGGGCACATCCCCATTTCTGTCACCAGGAGGAACCAGCAAGGCTGTGGTGGCTTCACTCTCTCACTATCCCCCATGGATCAGGGGTCCAGGTTGCCTCTTCCCAGCCCAACTGTGGAAAAGCTGCTTGGGTAAGTGCTGGGTTATGGAATTCACGGATAAAAAAGGCTGCTCTCCAAGAAAAGGAAATTTGGAGTGCCTGCGTTGCCTCTCAGGGCAGCAAGGAGGAGTTTGAGCCCAAGGATAAAAGTGGGGTTTAAATTTAGAAGTTTCTTCGAGGTTCTTCATGTTTGAAAAGTTTTAGTTTCTAATGGTTATTTGGGATAGGTGGAACACTGGAAATACACGTGTGGGGAAAAAGGAAAATGCAAAGGTCCAAATAAAATAAACAACTCCCCCCAAAACCTGAACCTACTGGAGATTTTCTAGAATCCATCTAAATCACCCCTCCCAATAAAAACACCAAAAATCTGTTTTATCTGCTCCATTTCTTTAGCCCACAGAGACACCACCACAAAGAGGGGAGAAAACCTTCATGTGGAGAGGGAATGAACGGGCAAGAGGAAGTGGGCAGAACTCTGTCCAACAGTTTGGCTGCTGGAGAAAAAGGCAAATTATCCTTTTCAGGGAGGTGCTGCCAGTTTAAACTCACCAGTTTCAACCACCAAAGCAATTTTGATCTGCAAGAATTTGATGCCACTGGAGATAATAATAAACGTTTGCAAGGAAAGACATCAAAAGCTTTTAGAAGTTTAGCTAAGGAGTATCCATGTCGAAATAATGCCATTGTTCAAAACTTTCAGCTATTTAACCCATTGAAAAGTATAAATTTGGGTGGTTTCTTTGCCACCCATAAAGATACACCCTCTTTTTGCTCTTACAGAATGATTCTAATCTCAGATTACACAGTCCACACCACTGCTGGAATTGTTATCAGGTCCTTCTCATGGTAAATAAAGCAACAGCGTTTACAGGTGCGCAAAATAAATACAAAAAGCAAAACACTCATATAAAAGCTGAATTTCTTCCCATCTTCCTCTCTTCATCTCAACCCACTTCAGCCAGGTTTTACTCTCGTTTTTTCCTGCTTACCTAAAAGTTAATCCTGATCTCCCTCTTCCTACCAAGTCCTACTGAAATCAGTGAAGGAAATTTTTTATTACAAAAAAAGAATTCTTCACTATAAATAGAATTCTTTACTATGGAGAATTAAATCGTAGAATTCTTTACTATGGAAAATAAACCCTTCCCTGTGAGGGTGGGGAGGCCCTGGCACAGGGTGCCCAGAGAAGCTGTGGCTGCCTCATCCCTGGCAGTGCCCAAGGCCAGGCTGGATGGGCTTGGATCAGCCTGGAATGGTGGGAGGTGTCCCTGGAATGGGATGGGCTTTAAGATCCCTTCCAATCCAGCCCATCCCAGGATTCTCTGGGATACCCCCTGAGCACAGAGCTGCTCCAGATGTAAAACACGAGGGTGCTGCACTCCCAGTTCCCGAGGGCAAAGCTTGGTGGAGCTTCGTGGCATCGCCGCAGCAATCCCAGGGATGCTGAGATCCACAGTCACGCCTCAAAAATTCAGTGCATTCTTTGGTATACCCAGATGAGATTCTTTTACATGGAGTGGTTAAGCCGATGGAAAGAAACAGGAAAAAATGAAAAAGCAAACATAAAAAAGAAAAAGAGAAAAAAAAAAAAGAAGGGCCTTTGTCCCAAAACAGTTTTTCCCCTGCTTTTTCTGGAAGAATCATCTAAAAAGCCAGAGTGTTGCTGAATGCTCTTCCGTGACATTTAGTCTTAATCTTCTCTTTCTCCATTTCACTCTTTATTTCCAGCTGCAATTCCCTACTCCAGCCCGAGCATTTCCCTGTCATCTCCCCTTGTTTACCATTTCAGAGGCTGTTAAACCTTGTCCTGCAATTCCCTTCTCTGCCTCTTTCCGTGCCATTATTCCTTAAGAGACCAGACCAAGGCACATTGAGGTGTCTGTGATAAATAAGGCAAAGCAGCGTTTGAGCCCCAAAGCAGGAATCCTAAATCATGTGGCTGGAATCCCTTGGAGTGAGTGTCCATGCAGACATGGCCATAAGTCATAAACCAGCCCCATCCCTTCCAGTGCCCTGCACCCAGCTCCTAAAATGGGATATTTGTGTCCAGCTCTCACTCTGTGATCTATGAGCCTCTGCTACTGAAATTGTAAAAAAAAAACAAACAACCCAGGTATTTCCTGAAATCTCTGATTTTGGTAACCTGTGTGCAGCAAATAATGCACACACTAAATAATCAAATATGAAAATATACACTGGATGTCATCAGGACAAAGATTTCATATCAAAATCCTCTTCACAGAAAATCTACAATGTTTTTTGCTGTGCGAAGTTAATAACAGAATGATATGGTTTTATAGGAAATCAACCTAGATAAATGTTAATGTGTTTGCAGATAATCCTGGCCATTCAAAACCAACGTCAGGGCAAGAAATCCAATGGTTAGATGAAGAAAAAATAATCAGCACAGAGTAAATGTAAGTCTAGGATCAATTAGAAGCTGATACAAGATTTCTGCATTTTCCTGTTTCTGTTCCTGCCCTGCACCTCGCCCCTCCCCAGCACTCACACAAGCAGGAGCTGAGCTTACACCTGATTTCTTGGTGTACTAATTATAATCTGAATTAACTTTTGCTAATACACCAAGGCCAAAAGGCAGGACAGAGGTGGGGGCTGTAAATCCTGGGGTGGTCACAAGCCCACTGTGCTCACCTAGGGCATGACTCCTGCCCTACAACCTCATGACTCCTTTATTCCATACAAAACCTACACTTCCTATGGGTTGGGATCTTAGAATCACCAGCTGGAAAGGAGCTCTGCAGGGCTCCAATCCAACCTCTTGCTCCAGGCAGGTCCAACTCGATCAGGATGCTCAGGCCATAATCAATCAAGTCTCACATTCCTACAAAGACACAGATTTTATAACTTCTCCAGTGTTTTAATTTTCCTTGTACCTAACTGGAATCTCCTTTTTCCCACTGCCTCTCCCTGTGCACCTCCAGGACATGTCTGTCTCTGCCTTTTCCACACCCTCCAGGAAGAAAAGCACTTTTGTGATTCCCCCTCCCTGGATGCCAACCAGCTCTGTGCTCTGAGTATCACTAAACCCACACCTCTATTTCCCATTCATCTTTCTGATAGAAAACGGGCCCCATCTACCATGGAAATGAAACATAAACATGCAGAGAGACTGTCCACGAGGTGAACAGGGAAAGTTTAATAAATCTCCTTAAATCCAATCAACAGCTCCATTTAGACATTTCAACTGCTCCTTCCACTGCTCACAGCTACTCCACCTTAGCATGCAAACAATTTTCAGTCAAACTGCCAGCTCAGCAGGGGAAGATTTAAATCTGGATTTTCTTGTCCCATAACTTTTCATTTCTTGGTTGTCAAGGCCTGAGATATTCTGAATTCTGTGTGCTGTAGGAGCAAGAGATACTGCCAGCAAATCTTAATACCTCAGCAAGATTTTCTTTTTTTTTTTTTTCTTTTGAAACATTAGGAAATATTTTTCAAAGCAAGTTGGGTCCTTTTAGGCAGCTGAGGTCACAGTGTCAGCTTGTTGTTGAGTCACTGCTTTCTGTTAGGAAAAAGCAAAGATTCCATGGATTTTGTAGGAATTCGACCACTTACTGTAAATAAAGCTGTAATTGAATCATCACAATCTTTGGGTTTAATGTGGTTAGAAGGTAAAGTTGCTTCCTGGGTTAACTTCATGCTACCTGGATAATTCCCCTTTTCTGCACCACTCGTTCATTTTTAAAAGCTTTGATAAGATGGATGATTCTTGGAGTTATTTTCTACAGTTTAACAAGTTGCTAATATAAGATCCTATCACAAAGCTGCACTGAATTACTCCACAAGAATGGCACCGTTCTTTGCTGAATGGGAATTCCCCGTGGAAAACAATGGAGTCTAAAATAGCTCCAAGATGGAAATCTCTCCTCTGTCTCCCTGGGTGCTCTCAGCTGCCTCCTTCCACACCCCCAGCATGCCCTGAACCCACTGCAGGCTCCCTGAATTCCTCCCCCAGGCTTCCTTCCCAACCTTTGCCATCAGGAATTTCCTCAGTCTCAAGGACAGTGACTTGCCCAGAGTGGTTGTGGATTGCCCACCCCTGGAAGTGTCCCAGGATGGGGTTTGGAGCAATCTGGGATAGTGGAAGGTGTCAGACTCAAAGCCCAATAACCTCAGATACATTTTTCTTTATCTTAAAAATGAGAAGCCTTATTCATTTATTTTTATGACTTTTCTCCCCCTCACCTCCCTCTCTTCAAGCTTTGCTCTGCAGCCCCAAATCCATCTCTTCCCTCTGACCAGAGTTCAGGCTCCTCAAATTTCTTCATCCCCCAAATTAAATCCCATTCATCTCCCCCCTCTGTATTCCCTCCACGGGTGTGAGTTCTCCTCATTATCCCTTATTTTCTTATTTCATGTCAATAAGAATCCTCTAAACTAAAAATACGACTCCCTCTCTGTATCCTGGTAATAATTCCTCACATGAGGAACCTCCTGCACTTCCAGTTCTCCTGTCCACACTGATTTGATCTCCTGGCTTTCATCTTCTCTCCCTGATCCAGCTGTGCCACAGGTGGAAAAGCTCAAATGTGCTCCATACCTTTTATTATTTATTCCCTTCCATGGAATTATGGGTGAGCTTGGATCACACAGGCACTGGGCTCTCACTCAAACTGAGGAACAAACAGGACACAATCTAAAATCTAAATTTTACAATTATATGAGTGTAAAGTGTAAAAAAATATTCAAGTAAGATATTTCTGTGGCCACTCAAAGCAAGATTTGGGATGGAGTCACAGTCTTTAACCTCAGTGCAATTCAACCACTAAATTTTAAATTCTGGACTGTGTCCTCAGTTAAACTCCAACAGCATTTAAGGAAAAAAAAAAAAAACCAAAACACAACAGAGAAAAGTCAACACAAAGTTTAGATCCCACAATTTAGATGCCACAGGGGGAAAAGCTGAAATGTGCTCCATACCTTTTATTATTTATTCCCTCCCATGGAATTATGGGCGAGCTTGGATCACACAGGCACTGGGCTCTCACTCAAACTGAGGAACAAACAGGACACAATCTAAAATCTAAATTTTACAATTATATAAGTGTAAAGTGTAAAAAAAATATTCAATTCAAGTAAGATATTTCTGTGGCCAAACCATTATTGTGCAAAGTTTCTCTGAGATGGAGTCACAGTCTTTAACCTCAGTGCAATTTAACCACTAAATTTTAAATTCTGGACTGTGTCCTCAGTTAAACTCCAACAGCATTTAAGGAAAAAACAAAAACAAAACAAAACACAACAGAGAAAAGTCAACACAAAGTTTAGATCCCACAGGGGCTATTTTAAACTTAATATTTCCAAGATCACCCTTTTTGGGGATTTCTTAAGAAGTCACAAACTGCTGCTGCATTTGGGAAAATGCTCATTTTCATGAGCATTTTAAATCCATGGGAACAGTAAACACTAAGGTAAGGTCTGGTGTACACATAAATTAGTTCACAGAATCTAAATATGACAAAGAAATTATTTGCTACAACTTTTAGGGCAATTATGCAGACTAATAATTGCATTATTTACTATTTTGAGTGATGATCTATCTTAGAGTTGTTTCAAATACGTGAATGTGCAGATTGTAAATTTGTGCTTGAACCTGCAAATAAGAAAGCAGATTCATGATCTATTTATTGGTATTACCTGGCATATCAAAAAAATAGATAAAAAATAACTGAAGTGTTGAAAAAATTGGAAAGGGTATTCAATGTCAAAGCTTTGGGCACTGAGTGAGTGCAGAACATGGAATAAATGACTAAAAAAGTAACAAGAGGCAACAAAAAAGATTATCCAACAGTGATATTGAGTCAGGAGTAGAAACACGAATGAGTTACAAGTCTGGACAAAGTAACTATGTAGAATATTTAGAAAAGGTTCAGAGACCAAAGGCAGATTCTCTGGAGGCATCAGGTATCTTAAAAATGGGCTTTCAATAAGAAGAAACTGTAGCAAAGTGACCAAAGCAGTTCCATAAAAGGCTGCAAGAACACGCAGGGCAGGAAAGGAAACCCCAGGAAAAAGGCAAACATTCCCTAACTCCAGAGCATGGAGCAAGCGTTCATCAGCTGCCAAAAATTCAGAAGAGCCAAGGAAATTTCAAACCACGAGCTCCAGAGACAAATCCCCATGAGGAAAAAAAGAAAATTCACACATGAAGGACTGGGAGTTTCTTTAAGGAGAACTTCAAGAGATGACAAAGCGCAACTTCTGCTGCCTTTCCACTGCCATTCCATCCTTGGAGTCACACTCCACGGAAATTCCAGCAGGAGACACCCAAAATGATGCAGCAGAGCCCCAAGAATGGCACAGGGGATAGGAGGAATTTGACACGGTGCAGATCCTTCCACTGGGAACCCCCCGGTGACACAAACGGATCCGCGTGGCCGCGATCCCACCCGGAGCTACGGATTCCATGGTTGGGATCACACGGAGACATCAAGGGGAGGAGAGCAGGAAGAGTTAAATAAATTATAGCTCCAATGAGGCTGAGCTCCACAACAGCCCATCCAACTTGGCACAGAGGGAAAACCGAGCTGGGAATGGCACCTCCAGCAAGGACACTGGAGAATCTCCTTCAGCAACAGCTCCCAGTGCTCAGCACCACAGCTCAGCCTTTTCCTGCACAAAACTCTCGGAGAATTCCTGAACTAGCCAGCTCAAGAGTCTAAAAATATGAAGATTTTCATCAAAAAAAATAATCAAGGCTAATAATAGCAATATTCAGCAGCTATTCCTTATGTGCTGGAGAGTTCATATGGAAGTGTGAAGGATCTCCTACCAGGAATTCCACATGGTATCATTTACTTCTGGAGAGAAAAATAAAGGGAGGGGGAAGGCCAATCTATGGTCAGTGCAGATGGACTTGATTTAAATTGGACTTCATTTAAATGCTACCTCTCACACCTGCAAACATCAGAATATACTCATTTATATCAGCACATTGTAACCCAACAGAGGAAATAATGTAACACACAGAATCACCTTGTGTCTAAAGCTTATTAAATTACAGAATTCAAAAATTAATCTAAAAATGCTTTGGTTGTACAAGAATTCTTGACTTTAGTCAATGAAAAATTTAATGAATTAACACAGATTTCTTCTAAGTAAATACTTGAAATTTGGTGATCCATTTGTGATTGGCAAAACATAATTTCCATTCCGCAGGAATTCTTTTCAAAAGCTACTGAGAAACTGTGTAAGTTTTCAGGGTGCTACCCTGGACCTTCTCTGTTCTGCACCGCCACAGCTTCAACTCCACAAACACAATATTCTGTTTAATTTTCAAATATTCAGTCTGGAATTCAAAAATTGGCAGTGAAAAGGTTGGTTTTGTTTGTTTGCTTTAGGAGTTTGTATCATTTTTTAAAGCATGGACAAAGCCATCAGACCGTATTTACACACTCAATACCTTTTCATAAAATCCCAGAATCATTCAGGTTGGAAAAGAGCTTTAAGATCATCGAGTCCAACTGTTCCCACCACCGACCATGTCCCCAAGTGCCACATCCATGTGGTTTTTAAATCCAGGAATGAGGACTCCTGGACAGCCTTTGGACGACCCTTTCCATGAAAGAATTTCCCTCAATATCCAACCTAAACTTCCTCTGGAACAACTTGAGGCCGTTCCCTCTTGCTCCTTGAAAACAACATCCACCTTTCACAAGATTACTCCAACATTCTTGAACATTACCACTTTTCAAATGTCATCCTACGTGAGGAATTAAGGGCACATTGATTATGAACACCAAACACTGATTCATGTATCTACAAAAATGGAAATGTTTATGCAGATGCACCATATACCATTTATTTTGATATTAAACTACAATTAAAATAATTGAACTTTATGAACCACAGCAGCCTTCATCAAAATCACAAAGTTTATTTTTTATCTAGGAAAAGATGGAGCTAAAATTATCCCATCACAATATTATGGATCAAAACTCAACCACTGCCCACAACTCCCTGCTCCCAAATTAATGTGCTTTTATAGGAGGCAATGGAAGGACTCGAGTGTTTCTGCCTTGGAGATGGCTGGATGCAGCCCTAGGATTTTAATCACAGATTTTTCTTCTATCATGGAGTGTTTTAATTACTTTTAGCAGACAGTGAAGCAGCAGAACTGAGGTGATATCTGTAGGCTAAATCTCTCCTGGCCTGCTGAGTGCTGACTGGGCTGTCTGCCCTGAGCTGGGATGGATCCTCATTCTGTGAAGGTGCATCCCAACAGGTTGGATTAAATCATCAAGAAGTCCTGGAAAATGCCCCATTTTAACATGCCCAAGCTTGCTGGGGAGAAGCTGGGAAGAAAAATTCAAGATAAGAAGGGCCAGTGACTGGCCATCATCTTTTGCACATGATTTTTGCTGCTGTCTCTGCAGTTGACTTTGGGTTGTAGCAGCACCTTCCCAACAACGATTCTGGACTCTCTCATTTGGACAACGAGGAGATAAAAACCCAACACACAAACAACTCTGAGCACACCACATAAATGGGTGGGGTCTCTGCATTTACCACGGGCAAAAATGACAATGAAAAACAATGTGAAAGCAACTGGGTTGTGTTTTGTTCCTCTCTCCCTTGAATTCTTGTTTTATTCCATCCTATTGGTTGGGCATTAAAAAAAAAAAACCTTCAACAACATTTTCTGGTTTCAGGCTTGAGGTCCATCTCAGACACCTGCAGCAGATGCCTTAAATTGATATTCCGTGGTACTGGTCCCAAAATTGCTGCCTCCATGAAGAACCGACGGAGGTTTTTTAGGGGATGTTGACTTACACATCTATCCCTTAATTAGAGAAAAAAAAAGAGCTTGCTAAATTCTGAGGGCTGTTCCAATTCTACTCAATCTAAACAGGATCCTGTTTCAATTTCCCATCCTAAATTCCCACACCCCTTTTAGAGCTGCCCAATTAAAGCTGCATAGAAAGATGAATGGGCTCAAAATGTAAGGGAAAAAAAAGCCATTTTTAACGATGCTTTACCATCAGTGATAAATAGAACTACAAAAATAACTGTTTGGGCTACACACTCAATTGAGTAACATTTTCTACTACATATTTTTACCTGTAAAAGGTAAAAGTTTGGTTTCTTAAACCAGAAAAAAAATGGGTTTTTTTCCTCAATTCAACTTGCTGAATATAAACATGTAGAAGCTCAGGTTATTTTCACTTTTTCCTTTTTTTAAATCCTCTGCTATTCCCTAAAATTATAATACAGAACAAGAATGAGCCAGCTTAGCCAAAGTCTGGAACGGAGCGCTGGAGAAGAAGTTAGGCTGCTGGATAATCTTGAATATGGCATTAAAATCCTTAAATATGGCACAAAAATCCTTAAATATGGCACAAAAATCCTTAAATACAACATTAAAATTCTTTAAAATAGCACTAAAATCCTTCAAGACAGCATTAAAGGAAGTTTAAACGAGCATTTCTCTCTCTGTGTGCTCCACCAGGGCTATCTGGGCAGCTCAGTCACTTTTAAGGCTCAACCATATTTTCCCTACTGTTGCTTCGACCAGAATTCAGTGAAAGCTCTGTTGTGCATTAATCCCTGAGCTGCCATCAGCTGCCAGCCCTGCAGCATCCCCCTGTCCCTATAAACCATATGGCCCCGAGCGAGGCGGGCGGCCCCGGCAGCAGCGCGGCCCTTTCTGCTCACAGCTGTTGCCGCGGCACCAAAAGGCTCCCGGGGTTCCCAGAAGGCAGGAGCTGGGCACACGCTGGGCAGGGCTCAGCCACCACGGCCAGGGCCCACCTGGCACGGCCTGTGGCACACGGAGCCAGGGCACGGAGCGGGGGATGCGGGCACAGCAGGGTCCAGGTTGGAGCACGGGGATGTTCCTGCTGCCTGCTCAAAGTTCTTCCCAGGATAAGGGATACAGGGAATGTGACCAAACTGGGGTCATGGGGATGCTCCTCTGCTCTGGAGCCAGGCTGGGAGAGCTGGGAATGTTCCCCTGGAGAAGGGAAGGATCCAGGGAGAGCTCAAAGTCCCTACCAGGGCCTAAAGGGGCTCCAGGAGAGCTGGAGAGGGACTGGGGACAAGGCCTGGAGGGACAGGACACAGGGAATGGATCCCAGTGCCAGAGGGCAGGGATGGATGGGAGACTGGGAATGAGGAATTCCTGGCTGGGAGGGTGGGGAGGGCCTGGTTATTCCATGGCTGCCCCTGGATCCCTGGAAGTGTCCAAGGCCAGGCTGAACAGAGTTTAGCGCAACCTGGGATAGTGGAAGGTGTCCCTGCCATGGAACCGGAAGAATTCTGATGTCCCTTCCATCCCAACTTCTTCCATGATTCTACAATAATTCTATGATTTAGACAACTCTTCCTTACAATAATTCTATGACTTAGACAATTTATTCCCTACAAAGTTACGCAGAGCTGGAAGACAAATCTGAACCGTTCATCTCAAACAAGGCACCGCACGCAGCGCTGAGCCTTGTCTTCCTTTCATCTAAAAAAAAAATAAAAAAAAAATCCGCCCCCAACAAACCCCAAACAAATCATGTTGGAACTTCTCTAATTACAAAATCAAACATGAAATTTCTCCTGTGACATTTTCGATACTTGCAATGATGAACTCCTGTGATACACACGGAGTATGACAGAAAATCATTCTGCAAGTTCACAAGTGATAAGCTCCTACCCTTTTTGGCACGTCTCAGCTCTGATAGCAGTCAATTTTTTCCTCATTATAAATGGGAAAAGTAAAGATATCGTGCAAAGGCCATTTAAAAGCAAAACAAAATAAAGGAATGCAAATTTATATCAGAGTTACACAACTGCCAAGAAAGCTCCGAGCCTGCTGATCTTCTGTTTATCGCTCGCATGTTCTGCTCTTTGCCTCAGCCCCGCGTCTGCAACGCCGAAAACTTCAAAAAGTGTCTTTTAAAAGCTGACTTTGAATCCTCGCGAGCGTGACTCAGACATCATTTACATGGCTGAAATTTCACTGAGCCACTTGGAAATTACACCACCACAAACCCCGTCAGGAAGACTCGCTCGCGGTTCCTGAAATGCCGAGCCCTCTCCCAACAGGAATAAATTTCACATTCTATTAAGAGTGACGCAGGGCTGCCATCAGTCACTTTTTTCAGGCACAGATGCGGGAGGGTGGGATCAGGACGGGGGCACAGGGGAAGGAAGTGCGAGCGCTGGGAACGCGGCTGAGCCGCGCGCGCCCCGGACCTTTCACCACGGACCATATGCTCCCCCGGCATCCCAACACGTCCTTAACAACCAGACAACCTTTTCCCACACTCGTTTTGTTTAGCCAGACTGCTCCAAACACACCTCCTTTTCTCAATTAGCCACGCAAACACGGCAAAGCGCTCGCAGACCCCTGGTGCCTGTTAATGATGAGGAAAAGGGCTGCGAGCTCGAAAAGCAGCTCCCACCATGTGAGATCCGCTCCAACACGTGGGATGCAGCAATGCCTGCGAGGTTTAGATTGGGAATCAGGAAAATAACTCCACTGAAAGCAAGTCCAGCTCTGGCACAGCTGCCCAGGGCAGGGGTGGAGTCCCCATTCCTGGAGGGATTTAAGAACTGTGTGGATGTGGCACTTGGTGGCCTTGGTAGGGCTGGGAGTGGTTGGACTCGATGATCTGAGAGGGCTTTTCCACCTAAAGGATTCTGATCCTGTTATTCTACCATGGAGGCAACTGTTGGGAAGGGATTTGCAGTGTTTTATCTCCCAGGAATTCCTCTGAGACAGCAACATTTGCTCCTGTTGCCCACTGGGACATCAGGAAGCACCAAAAAGAAAAGAAAAGCTAGTTGCAAGTAATAAAAAACAAAGAAAAAGAACTTCCATCCTTCTCCAAAGGCTCCACTACTCCCACAAAGTCCTGGAGATGTGTCAGGGATCCAGAGCCCTCCAGGTGAGGTGCAGACACCGCAGAGTCTGATGACAAATCTTAATTTTTCTTAAAAAAAGCTATTCTCACACTGAGACAATAAAGCATGACAGCTACCTGTGCAGAGAGGAAACAACAAAAAGGGATATTTGTAAAGGATGAGCTGACTCTGAAGATTTGAAGAAGGGGCAGAAAAATATGGGGGTTTTTTTTCCTTTTTAAAGCCCAGCTGTGTTTTATTGCCTCCTGTAAGGTAACCATTAGCACAGCTCTCAAACCTGGGCAGACTCAGGTTCTTCACCTGAGCACCCTTCACTCTTCTGACAAACTCAAAGGGCACTAAAAAATCACCAATTCTTTGACAATTGGAAAAGTAATGGGATATCTGGGTGATTTTTCTGACCAATGTGTATTTTGAGACTGTTGACTTCACATTTTCATCTTTTTAACTGAGTTCTACTTCTTTATGCACAACTTAACTCAAAGATTAAAATTTAAAAGATGTTAAAATACAAAAATCAGTCTAATTCAGTATCCTGAGCACCAAACAAGTTTTCATTAAAGCATTAATTTCCACAGATGCTAAATAATCTTATTTGAGACTCATTTTTTTCAAACTCTGTTGATATCTGATATTATTTAGTCAGCACAGTGATAACCATGAAAAACATTCTGCTTTGAAAGCCTCTTCCTTAGATTTAGATCCCAATCATTAAAAAAGTCTCCTGAATTGTCCTTCCTTACTTTATTTGTAGCACAAGAGCAGCAAAAGTTTCCCTTATAATTTTTTGCTGTTCATTCCTCTCATGAATACAGTGATGTGCTTAATTAAGGTGCTTAATTATTGCCAAACATCTTCATTCCCCCTGCCCTTTATCAGACCAATCCCTGTTTGTCCTTTTAGCTCTGACCAGGTAATTTCACATGGTGAATTTAACATTTTATCCATCAATTCCAAATATGATGAACCCACAAACCAAACACAGGTAAAATCCTGCTACCTCCTGAATCCATTTCAAAATTCCCACTAAATTAATCCACAAATTCCTATTTATTACCCAGACATGACATAAGGCAACGGGACACGCCTACCACAGAAGGCTCTAAAATCTCTTTTATTTGACTATAATTCAAGGCAGAAGTAACATAATCTTATTTTCAAAGACCACAGCAGGAACAGATTTCTAATCCCAACTCTGACACTGACTTGAGCAAGTTATTTAATCTCTCTCAGCTGCCACTTGGCAAATGACATTTCTTTTCTTTGCCTCTTAAGTACTGTGAGGATGCAGCAATAGCTACAGCTTTGAAAACATTAAAAAAAAACCACCCAAGAAAACCAAAATACCACAAAAGATAAAAACCAAATTAGGTGCTCTGAAGGTATCATAAAATAATTACAGCAGAGGATAACAACCTAAGGATATTCAGAAGCTTCTCTTCCTACTCACAGATTTTTCCAAACAGTCTAAAAATCGAGATGTTTGTCTTAATTTTCACATTGCCTGAAGAAAAAAGAGAAAAATCAAACCCACAAAAACAACCTCACAATTTTTTTTTTTCCTGCTGCTGCTTTGCCATTCAGGGAGGTTTGAGGCAGAAGCACTGATTCTGTTTGTATTCCTGGGAACTCCAGGCTGCTCTGGCACACATTTGAAAGGTTATCTTTAAAACCAAAAGAGTTCAAAATTGATCTTTTCCAGCTAATATGTACTCCAGCACGGATGGGGCTGGTGTTGCACTGTTTAAAAAGAGGGAATGAGCAAGTGCTGGTGTTGGGATTCTGCTCACAGAGCTCCTGCCCACTTGTCTCCACCTCCCTCCTCCCATTTTTTACCTTGCCATGGCCAAGGCAGCCCTGGCATCACCACAGAACTCAGCCAAGATTATTTTTGTCGTGTAAAGTATCATTTACATAATGTCTAATTAAGCACGTGACTCCAGCAAAGAATCCACATTCCCCCTCTGCAATATTCCACGAAAACGCTCTCCCAGCACCTCCAGATCATTTGTGAAAACTTACAGTCGATTTATTCCGTGTGACACTGGTAAACAAATTAATGTGGGATTTAATTGCTTTGTCTCCTCAGCTCGGGCTCGCTTTTAGCGATATTTATCTGGAATTATTATCTACAAAGAAAATAGATTGTAATTGAGCTTATAAAACTGATGGCGGTTTGAAGTTGACAACTGTCACCATTATTAATCTGAATTTCACTTCAGGGGAGAAGAATGCTTGATCAAGGATTTCTGCAAGGAAGGCTGCTTTTCTGCTGTCTCATGTTTCCTGCAGTATTGTACTCACATGCAGTTTTTTTTTTCCTCCCAGAGTTATTTATTTATTTATTGCATTTGTATAAACCACTCTTTTTCCTTCTCTCAAAGCAGAGCAGAAACCATCTTTAAGCAACCTTTTTGCTTTCCCCTAGTGAAACATAAAATCATCAAATCTCTGCAACACCTGATCCGTAACCAGCATCGAGAAACAAACAAAACAACTGAAGTAAAAAAAAAAATTAAAAAATTCCTTAATCATTATTATATAATTCATCCAGCCTCAGCAGTGTTAGCAGAGATCATTAAAAAACCCTAAATACAAATATTAGTGTACAAAATAGCAATAACCCATCTGGCTTGCATTAGCTAAAGCAAAGTTGGGATGGTGGAGAGCTGAAAAACGATGACAACATGAGCTATGCATTCCTGAAAGACCTATACATTTCCCAAATTCCTGTCTGATTACAACATATCTCACAGCTCCAGGAATTCACACACAAAAACCCCTCCACAGGTATAAACCACCACTCTGACACTGCCTCTGTGAAGCAGCTTCAGCAGGATAAAAATAAACAAATTTGCATATTTAAAACTGAAGCTACAAATGAGGAACGAATGTCCCAAACAGAACAGAATTAGCTTTTAAATTCTGATTTTTTCACCTGAAGGCCTTTTCCCTTCCTATTTTGAGATTTACAGCAATAAAATGCATTGAAATCTAGAAGTGAAAGTTGATTTTCTTTAAGGAAAAGAATCCATGCAGGCTGGAGGATGGGAAAGGAAGTAGGCAAAAAGAAGGATGTTTGGATATTTGCCACTGTGAATATGAATGACTTCAGTAAACCTTGGTTATTTTGGACCAGAAATGTTTTCTCTTTTTAGGACATAATGACCATAGCCTGGAATTACTGTGGATTAGACACGTGGGCATGAGAAATTGCTTGGGAATTGCACTGGGGAGAAGGCCAGGCATCCTGGCCATATAAAAGAGCCCAGCTCAGGCTTTCAGACACTCACCTATGCTCAGGTAATGGCATAATCGACATGCTGTAATTAAATATTTTATGAACATACGCATCCACGCTCATTTTCCAGTTCCTAAACCCAGGGAAGTGCTGCTTCTCCAACAAGCAAAGCTCAGGAGGAGTCACAGCAATAAATTCCTCTGCTCAAACACTCTGGATCCCCTTGCTTTGGGGTGGGTGGTGAAGAGAAGAGGGAGAGGGGAGGAAATCCCCTTTCCAGGTGTGGCTGGCTGAGCCCAGGCTGGAATTGTGAGGGATGGACAGACAGACATGACCCAGATTCGCTCTCCCCAGCCCAGAAGAGGCAGCGCAGAGCGAGTGGCTCCGGCGTGTCCCAGCCTGTCCCTCTGCAGCTTTGGGGCTTTTTGTGCCTCACTCTGCCCCAGCCACACTGCCAGGCGCCAGCTGAAGGAATCTCTGCTCCCAGTGACTGATGGAACCCAGCAGAGACACCAAAAGTCCCCTCAGAGGAGGATTTTGGCCATTTCCAGGCTCCTTGCAGAGCCCCTCAAGCACTCAGCTCAAGAGATGTGTCTCCTAAAGGCTCGTGGCAGAGCTCCTCTCTTCCCATTTCCTTTGGAGACCCAGCTCTGCTCTCCATGAAAAAGCACAAAATGACTGGCAGCTTTTTAATTTTCTTCTTTGCCATGCCCAGCAAAGATCCCATGCACAAAACACCTAAGTGCCATTTCCCACTGATGGATCGTGTCCTTAAGGAATGCCAAAATGCTGAAGCCCTTTCCTTAAAGTATTAAATTGTCTGGGCCAGGAAAGGCAAGGAGAAGGAAAGACGAGGAAGGATGAACACTCTTCACCCTTTAAAGTCTGGGAAGTTTAGACAGAAAAAATTAAAATGCAAACTTCACTGTTGTTGAAGACATCACTGGGACAAAGCTCTCTGAGTTCACATGTCCTGCCATGGCAAACCCCAAAATGGGCCCCTGTGTCCATCAGAGCCATCATTGTAGGGCCAAGAGCATCCTGAGCACTGATGGATTCTGCATCTCCACCTCAGCTGGACTGACTCAACTCTGCATCCAGTGGCACTTTCCCAGCTTCCAAAGGGACTACAGCACAATATCAACCACCTCCTTTCTAGTTCTTTAATTAATAACATGGTGATGGTTTCGAATCAGACACACCAGGTAATAAAAAGCAGCTGCCACACCTTGAGTTTCAGAAAAGGTGCTGGCACAAAACTTTTCTAGGTTTACAAACTCAGCTTCCAGATACACCTGCAGTGTCTGCTTCCTTACCAAATTGTTGGGGGTTTATGACAAATTCGTATTTCTGTGTTACAGAGCACTGAACACACAACTGGTGACTGGAAAGTCTTGGTGGGATCCAAATGGATCTTGCCAGGCAATTATTGATTTGTGACTGGAGGTGTTCACAGGGGAGGTTCTGCACCAACCTCAAAAAAAATGGTGCCATTTTTGCACCTGGGCTTTGCTGTCAAAGGGAGGGAGGAGGTGGCTGCATCCCAGCCCTGGACAACTGCACAGGTAAGGGCAGGGAAATGCACAGGGTTCTGGCAGCACCCAGGGTGTAAAAAATCATGGAATTGGGTTGGAAGCTGGGCTCTGGGTTGGAAGGGTCATTAAAACCCATCTTGATCCACCTCCTGCCATGGGCAGGGATGCCTTCCACTGTCCCAATTTGCTCCAACCCGGCCTTGGGCACTGCCAGGGATCCAGGGGCAGCCACAGCAAATCTGGCAATTCCAGACCAGCCCCTCCCCACCCTCCCAGACAGGAATTCCTCATTCCCAATCTCCCATCCATTCC
This sequence comes from Eopsaltria australis, assembly GCA_034509425.1. Classification (NCBI taxonomy): domain Eukaryota; kingdom Metazoa; phylum Chordata; class Aves; order Passeriformes; family Petroicidae; genus Eopsaltria; species Eopsaltria australis. The sequence goes on along the minus strand of JAVTVJ010000112.1, from coordinate 5,963,538 downwards.
CTGTGTCCTGTCCCTCCAGGCCTTGTCCCCAGTCCCTCTCCAGCTCTCCTGGAGCCCCTTCAGGCCCTGCAAGGGGCTCTGAGCTCTCCCTGGATCCTTCCCTTCTCCAGGGGAACATTCCCAGCTCTCCCAGCCTGGCTCCAGAGCAGAGGGGTTTGCTCCAGCCTTGGAGCAGCTCCGTGGCTCCTCTGGACTCTCTCCAGCAGCTCCAGGTCATTCCTGTGCTGGAGGCAGCTCTGCAGGTGGGGTCCCACCTGAGTGGGGCAGAGAGGGCCAATCCCCACCCCTGACCTGCAGCCCTGCTCCTCTCTCAGCTGGAGCACAGCCCAGCAGCAGCTGCCTGCAATTCCCAACATGCAGGTGGAGAGGATTTTCCCAACACCTCAGCCAGGCCTGACAGACACAGGAAGTGACCAGGAGAGCTCAGCCTGCTTCACCTATGAGTTTCCAAGAGCATCTACTTCATCCTCAAGCAGGAACATCAAAAACTTGTGGCAGGTACAGAACTTCAGACACAAACAGTCCTGCAGAGCTCCTTAAAGGGAATGACACAAATCTGTATCCTGGGCAATAAATGCCACTGCAGGCTGGAGGATTTCCATCCTGCTTCTCCGTGCTTTCTAATTCAAGTTCTAAGCTAAAGTCAGGTTTTTGTTCTCTTCTGTACTTTGCAACAGCAACTTTCTACCACTTACAATCCCCACACAACTATTTTGCTGTATCTGAACAGAGCTACCCTTGGCAGGAATGTTTTTATCTGTGGGTGGACACCCAGCCATCATTCTGCACACACATCCTGGTTTCTGAGAACTTTTCCCTCAGGTTTCTTTTGCAGTGAAAAGCTTTGGGTTTTAGAAGGAAAAAAAAAAAAAAAATCCAAATTGAGACAAGCTACTTAAATGCCAGCAAAACTTCCTGTACTGGGGAGAAAAAGGCAGAGATGAATAATCTGTCTGCAAATATCCACACATAAAATAGAAAACGTGATACTATCACTCATTCCTTGGCTGGGACAAATGGAGATTCTCTCCCCCAGAAGTCCAGGAGATGTTTTGGGTGGCCTAAGGTCTGTATTCCTGGACTCACACTTCCACAGCACCTTCTTCCAGGTCCAGAGTAGCCTCTTTATTAGCTGCTCATCAACTGCTAAAGCCACGTGCATCACGTGAGGTTTCATTCTGCACTTGCTGCTGAACAGAGCAGGCTCTAAAGGAGGGCAGTTCAGAAAAAGCACAAATTATTTATGAGTATGGATCCTGTGACTTTTGCAGAACACAACTGTACGGTGAAATATTTCTAAATGACACCCTGAAATGCTCCACAGAGAATTCAGACACAACCACTGCCCCTTCTCCCCTGTGTCCAAAACAGCTGTAAAAAAATCACCAGTTTTTAGCAGCAGATTTCTCTTTTCTCTGGGGGAAGGGAAAAGATCAGGATTGTTTCTCCAAAATCCCCTTCACAGCTGAACCCAAACTTCCACAAAGTGGCACATTGCTGCCTGCTGTGGTTTAATGCAACATTTTACATCCAGTTTTGACCAACTTAGCAGAAAACCCCCAGAACAGTGCCATTTATCCCAAACTGATGGATCCATCCCTGTATCCTTGCACTCTTTATTTCACACTAGGCTATGAAGAGCCAGCAGACAGCCAGGAGCAGGGAGCCTGCACACCAAACACTGTCACAGTTTGCTGCAGAACAACTTCCAAGGACTGGGAGCTTCCTCACGAGCCAGTGCTCCCCTTCCCAGCCAGAGCCAGCTCCAATTGCTGCAGCAGCCACTGCACTTGAGTTCCTCCACCCAGGTTAGCCCCAGTAAGCCTAAACTTCCAGCCAAACGTGGAGCTTGCAGCAGTTTGATTGGCAGCTGCTGGATTTTGCTAATTAATGGAAATGGTGCTAACCTGATCCACGGCTCATGGTTGGATTCCTGTTTGGAATACACCAGGAATTTCACTCCCAGATGTCTCACCCCAGAGCTGGTATCATCAATAGGTGAAATAAAATCATGTGGTTTGGGTTAATGATTTTTGCACAAATGGGGGTGGAGCGTGTGTAATTTGATATGTGAGAGTACTACAATGGCCAGGATGTTCCAACTTTTCTCTCTGCTCAGTATTCCCTAAACCTTCTACTGCTAAAACCTGGCACTGCTCAAAGGAGCATTTTCACCACTTTGCATCATCTATAACAATCAAAATGTGCCCAGGAACTATTAAGGGTAAAGACAAGTCTATGACTTTGGGAGGAACACCAAAAATATGCACTTTTTACTGAAAACACAGCTAGAGGCTGATTGAACCACTCAACACCACCAGAAATGTTTCTAGAAACTGAGGAGCCTCTTTAGCAGGGAAATGACCAGTCTGGCTACTCCTCCTCTTCCCATCTCTACTACTACAGGAGGAGTCTGAAAGGTTCCTCCTCGATTTCTAAATATAGAGCTGGTGATCAGATCCTGCATGATAGGCCTGTGAACAGGACACGATGGTTTCACACTGCAACAACTCAACAAAACACAGGGCAAGTCCCAGCACTCCTCAGAGCCCTCCCTAAGGTCACCACCCGTGGGGACACGGCCCAAGAATCCGAGTCATTGAGCCTGAAACGCAACCAGAAGAGAAGCAGCCAGAGCTGCTGTAAACTTAAATATGATGTGGGAAAATAGAAAAAGGGACTTCTGATTTATAAACCATAACATTGCACTTCTGAGGGAACAAGCTGGACGTCCAAAGCATTCATAAAACCAGTAGTAAAACTACGTTCCTGATCTTTAACAACTCAAAGGGACACCCAGCAGGGCAAAGAACAAATATTTAACTATCAGTGGGTTTTAGGAAGTTTGCATTTATTAAAACCCCCTAGAAAACAAACCCCCAAAATGCCCAACCCCCAAACTCGATGTACAGGTCTAGCGAGTATGACAGCATATTTCTGTGAACTCCCAGCTCCTGTAACCCTAGCACAGCAGTAACTCAATAGTGCCACGGCGTTACTGGTGTCCCAGGAGCCTCTCGCCCGGGGGGACACGTCCGGTGGCTCCATTAAAGCACCATGACCCTGCAGCCACTTGTGTTTGTGCTCCTCACCAGCTCTGGGGAGCTTCTGCTGGCAAAGTCCAGGCCCGGTCCAACATCCTGCTAAACTTTTGTTCGTGTCTCTGGGGTTGAGTGGAATTCCTGAGCAGAGTCGTTTCCTACCCCTTTGTAATCCCCCATAAACAGTTCAATCATTAACAGCATTAACAACCTGTGTACCACACAACAAACCCTTTATGGCCTCCTCTGCGGCTGCCCTCGCCGCTTGGGGCTTTTCACCTTTTCTGCTTCTCTTGGTGTCTCAGTGCACTCCAATTCTTCTTTCTCTCGGGGGTGGGGAAGAATTGGAGTATTTTTCAGTTAGGAGATAAAAAGAACCAAAAAAAGAACCCCACCTCAAAGAAGAGAAGCCCCAATCCTTTTGTTGTGCTCAGACTGATATTTTGTAAATTCGGTCTGCTTGCCCATATTTGTTCTGGCTTTATAATCCAAAATGATCAGAGGTAAATGTTTCTTCACAAGATGCACCCAACCCCCTACCAAATATTAGATATCACTTACTTAAAAATAGAAATTAAGGTTTAAATTGGTAAATTATATCATTGATCCAGGCCCTTTTATCTGTGCTAGGAAAGCTGTAGAATATATAAATTTAGTGGATGTCTCATAAAAAGTGACTATTCTGGACCCTTTGTAGAATTTGTCCAAGGGCACAATTTTACATCAATTTTTCGTCTCACTGTTTTATCTATGAACTTATTGGTGGACAAGAAACCAGAATATTATCCCATGAACTTCTGGTTAGTTTAATGCTTTGGTATTTATTTTTTTTTTTTAATGCAATGCCATTTTAAGTTTTGGAAGAAGAATCAGGGAACTGCACCCATCTCATTATTGAAGGGTCTGCAATACCAGCATATTAAAAATAAACTCAAAGGTTACATCCTTGCCACCACACTGGGTTTGCTCCTTCCAGACCTTCACACAAAGCAAAAGTACAACCCTAAAGCCACCTGGACCTACCCCATCCCATCAGAAAAGTGTCCACGTCCACCAGCATCTTCAGATTAATTAAAAGAAACTTAAACAATTACATGTAAATTATTAACCCAGGGAAGACCATCCTCTCCAAAGGCAGCTTTCCCTCAAGATCCAATTGTTGTGCTCATCATTTCTCAGCCAACTGTTCAATAAGCTGCATATTGAATGTGAGATGTCTAATGAGCGTCTCCATGACTGCAGAAATGACAACTTCCCAAAACAGAAGGTCTGATTCCCAAACTGCTGCAGTCTGGATAATGTTCACCTGCTGTCAGGCTGCTGCAATATTTCTCATTGCCCTGGCTAGACACAGGACAAGTGGAATTCTCCCAGTCAAGTCCCATGTAGGACTAACTTCAGAAAAATTTCTCCAGGATTTTACCTCTCTGATTTCCCCTCATTCCCAAGGTCGGTATCAAGCACTAACCACACCAATCTCCTAAAACAAGACACAATTTTCTTGTCATTCAGAGAGAATGACACTGGAGTCAAGGATTGTGCTCCTGATGCTGCAAGTCTCCCACAAGTCCCAACTGGCAGGGACACGACTGCTCCGAGAGCCTCCGTGGCAAACCTGGCTCCACCTGCTCCGCTCCCCACCCACACCCTGCTCCCTCTGGAGCATTCCAGAGGCACCACCAGCTCCAGGGATGGGAGCACAGCCATGGATCCTGCTGGGAATGCTGCTGGGACCCAGCTGAGGGAGCACAGCCATGGATCCTGCTGGGAGTGCTGCTGGGACCCAGCTGAGGGAGCACAGCCATGGATCCTGCTGGGAATGCTGCTGGGACCCAGCTGAGGGAGCACAGCCATGGATCCTGCTGGGAATGCTGCTGGGACCCAGCTGAGGGGCTCAGGGGGTGCTGAGTTCATGCCCAAACACCCGACTCACCTGGCACAAAGAACGGAGATGATGGATCATGGCACAGACCCCAGGGCCAAATGACCCTGAAATAATTCCATTAATACTGCCCAGATCCTTGGGAGAGAGGCCAGTTCCCAGCAAAACTTTCATGGATGCTCACAAAGAGCTTTGTGGGGTGGAAACCCTCCCTGTGGATGTCCATAGAGAGCAATATGGGGTGGAAACCCTTCCCTGTGGATTGTGGATGTCCATGGAGAGCAGCACAGGGTGGAAACCCTCCCTGTGGATTGTGGATGTCCATGGAGAGCAGTATGGGGTGGAAACCCTTCCCTGTGGATTGTGGATATCCATGGAGAGCAGCACAGGGTGGAAACCCTTCCCTGTGGACTGTGGGTGCTCATGGAGAGCTCTGTGGGGTGGAAACCCTTCCCTGTGGACTGTGGATGTCCATGGAGAGCTCTATGGGGTAGACACCCTCCCTGTGGATTGTAGATGTCCATGGAGAGCTCTGTGGGGTGGAAACCCTTCCCTGTGGATTGTGGATGTCTATGGAGAGGAGCATGGGGTGGAAACTCTCCCTGTGAATGACCATGGAGAGGAGCACGGGGTGGACACCCTCCCTGTGGATTGTAGATGTCCATGGAGAGCAGTATGGGGTGGAAACCTTCCCTGTGGACTGTGGGTGCTGATGGAGAGCTCTATGGGGTGGAAACCCTCCCTGTGGATGTCCATGGAGAGCTCTATGGGGTAGAAACCCTCCGTCCCCCCCAAATCGCAACCCGTGTATTAAAAGTTAAATTACTCCAATTTATCTGCTGCTTGCTGTAACTTTTCCTTAATGACAGATTCATTCTGAAGGAATAAACAATTCTATTAAAATGTCTATCTCAACACACTGAAATTCACTTTTTAACCTGCGTGCTCCACAGTCTCTCACCGCAGCTCGAGGACTGCAGAGTGCAATGAGATCTAAAGCAAACCCAGGTTAAATATCTCCATTTCCTTCATGCTGGAAGTTCAGCATCCCCTTCCCACCCTGTCCTTCTTAACCTGCTGCTGGCTGGAGATAATCTCTGCCAGGCTTCCCAACTGCTGACACAGGAACCTCTGTGAGCAACACTGAACTACTTCCTTTTCTCCTTGAAAAGATTTAATAACCTACAACTTTCTTCCCTGCCCTACTTGGAGTCTATCGTTTGCTTCCCTTCTCGTATCGAATCTGCTAAAATAAAATTTTATAGAGTGTCAATTCAACAAAGGCAAAAACTATAAAGTCCGTTCTGACAGCTTCCTTTCTCCAAAAAATTTAATCAAAAAAGAGAAAAAAAAAAATCCTTTGCCCTTGAGAAGATGAATTGAATAGCCTTAGGTATTCTATAGCTGTATTTATGAAAAGCTTTTGGACACTAAAAATCTCTACAGAAATGGGGAAAGTGTTTTGCTCAGGTCATAAAACTCCTTTTTTTTCATTGCACAGAGAAAAATATGCTGTGCTCCACTAGGAGCCATCAGCTGCCCCCTGGGAGAGGAACCAGCCCTGTCCAGCCCAGAGGGAAGTGGTGCCTATGGGATAAAAACCCCAAAACCTCCATAAATAAACAGAAAAAATAATTGCTCCCCTAAATCTGAACAGATTTCTCTCCACAAACGCGCAGTGTTCTGCCCAGACATTAATTAAAAGTTTTCTTACCCAATGCGTGTTATTAATATTTAATATTATTTATGGCAGCACCAAATCACAGGAAATAAACAAAAAAAAGACAGAATGTATCACTTTTCTACATAAAAAATTCAAATAAAGTAAAAACCATGTAAAAGTAATGCAAAGCTCCCTGGCTATAAATGAAAACAAAGGCAGCACTTTTAAACATGGAATAACTCCATGTATTTCCCATTTAATGCTTCATGCTGGAATGTTGCAGGAATTTATTCTTTTCCTCCCTTTTATCTGAAACAGTTTAGCTTGGTTTTAAAAGTTGGTATTTTAGAGTGGTATTTTAGAGAAAAACTTGTAACAAGCAAGATTCTGAGAGCCCAATTCCATGCAGAACAGGTGATTTCACTTGGTTCAAGTCCCTCCCACTCTGTCTGATGTCAAAGACTCAATTGACTTGAGTATTACTATATAAAAACCTAAATAAAACCCCAAATCCTCTCAAATCTGGTTTCATAAATTATAACAAATATTAACATATTTTTCATCAGACAGTGAATCATGGGGAAAATGCATAAGTAACTTATTGGTGATTTGCAGATAATTTCATTGCAGCTGATTGAACAAATCCCTTTTTCTTGCTTGTGACAAAACTACAGAGTATTTATTTGAAACAATGTTGTACAGCCGTAATTTAGAGAAAAATACAGTACTTTGGGACAGTTTTGGGGTTTTACTCAGGGTAGAACAGAAAAAAAATTAAAAATTAAGCTAATTTTTAATGAGCTTCAGCTAACCAGAATCTAACATAGAATAGTATCACTACTTTGAGTTTATGTTATCTATTAGAAATTCAATTCAGAAATCAAGTTTCTGTACTGATAAGAGGTCTGCTCATCCTAAATTAGCACTTTTCTTTTTTCATTATTTATGGAACTACATAAAATTATCCTCCTGTAGTACAGCCAAAATAATTTTTACAGAAGACAGTGACAAAAAAAATGTAAATCCCACATTATTCCTGATATTTTATACATTACAATAATGTCAGGGCTCTGGTTATGATTGGCAAATACACAGAAAAACACTGTCCAATAGAGAGACACAAAATAATTCAGTCAGTCCTTGAATTCAAAGGGATCAGAGAGCAATTCTTAGAATGCAGATTGTTTAATGTTTACGAAATCAACACATCTGGCTCCTTCTTCTGCTGAGGTTCCTCCAAAAATTTGGTTCCTGTTTTTACTGAAATATTTAAGCACTCGAAAGAAACTCAGTTAGTCAAGAGAAACCCCCTTTCCTCACTAAGCTACACTGAATTTATTTCATTTAAGCCCTGCTTCAACTCTTTATCTGAAAGGAGAAAATGCTAAATCACATTAGAGCTCCTGCTCAATAAAAGAAGAAACTTTTCTGGCTGTATTTAAAGGAAGAATGTTTGTCCCCATATATATATATAAGTTTAGAAATATTGATTCCAAAAAACAGGAAGATACAAGAAATTTAAAGACTAATTTTCATATTTGTTGTAATTATAAATTATGTTTCCTTTTTTTTTTTTCAGGAATAAATTCCTAAGCCTTAAAACTCCACAGATAAGAATTAAAATAAAGAAGTTCAGTTCTCTACCAGAATGCATTTGCTCAAGTGTAAAGCTAACAAATGCTAAAATTTTTGGCAACACGTCTGCATTTCTGAATCATTAGGTAGTCAAACTATTTTTTGATTTTGCTTGCATGATGTTGGATTAGAATAATCCATATAAATCAGTGGTTTTCCCTGCCTAGGAATAGCGTTTACCCCGGGTCAGCTGATGGCAGAAGGAGGCACAAAAACGCGGGGAGGTTCAGCAAGACCCAGCAGAGCCGCCTGGGATGTGCAGCACTGGATTAGGATTGTTTACTCAGGGGACAGCAAGGAGAATAAACACAACACAGGCAAGGCATGCACAGCATTCCAGCCACCCTCTCCAGAGCACAACCATGGCATGGATGCTTTCCTAGGGAAGCTCAAACGTGGATGGGCTGTCCATGAGAGCGGGGAGCTGTGCAATGCTGGGCCAAGGTGAGCAGAACCAGAGAGGGACAAAGGAGATTTAATTGCCAGGAGATTTAATTGCCTGGAGATTTCCCTCCTGGAAACCCAAAGGCCTCCAAGATGTTCAAGCCCTTCTGGTGCTCTGATACAGGTCCTGATGTGAGAGCAGCAGGGCTGGGTGCCCAGCCAGGCCTGCAGCAGCTCCCAGCTCTTCCAAGTTGAGGCTGCAAAAGTGGCAATATTATGGAATTATTTATACACTCACAGGCCTGTTTACTTCCCTTTTCAAATCATTCCGAGGCTGCTGGATGTAAAGGCTGTGATTAAGCAGCACTTTCTGGTTGATACTGCGTGAAAATATTCTTGATACTTGTGGGTTCAGCGAGGCTACCGGGTGGGTTTTCCCAGCAAGAGTCACCCTCTCTCCTTCCCATCCCATTGTGGATCCCAGGGGTGGAGCTGGGCTGGGTGTGCTCCCCTGGAGAGGAGAAGGATCCAGGGAGAGCTCAGAGCCCCTTGCAGGGCCTAAAGGGGCTCCAGGAGAGCTGGAGAGGGACTGGGGACAAGGCCTGGAGAGACAGGACCCAGGGAATGGATCCCAGTGCCAGAGGGCAGGGATGGATGGGAGATTGGGAAGGGATTGTTTCCTATTAGGGTGGGGAGGGGCTGGTCTGGAATTGCCAGATTTGCTGTGGCTGCCCCTGGATCCCTGGCAGTGTCCAAGGCAGGTTGGATGGGGCTTGGAGCACCCTGGGACAGTGGAAGGCGTCCCTGCCATGGCAGAGGGTGGAATTGGATGACCCTTAAGGCCCCTTGAAACCCAAACCATTCCATGGTTCTCTGATCTCATGGCAAACAATTTACACCCCACAGACCCCTGCTCCCCAAATCCCCCCAATTTTCATTCCAGCCCTGACTCCCTCTGCACCAGCCCAGCCTCCAGCTCTCCCCCAAACACCGGCTTTGCTCCATCCCCTTCCCTCCCTGCTGCCATCCACATCCCCCCATCGCCACTCCCAACCACCAACCCCTCTCCCCAGGTCTGCCTCTTCCTAACGTCTCCTCGCTCACTTCCTTCCTCCTCCCACCCCCGAGGCCTCTCCAGCAGCTTTCAGTTACAATCCTGCTCTCCCGGAGAGCCAAACCCCCTCTTCCCCACCCCTGAAAGCCACAGAGAACAGCGGCAAGGGTTATCCACAGGCTGCACCTTGTAGCTCTGGGCAGCTCCCCTCTCCCCTGGAGCAGCTTCACCATCCTGGGCACAAAAATCAAAATATTTCTGCCTAGTGATGCATTGCCTGAAGTCTGATGGGTTTTTTGTGGGGTGACAAACTCGCTGTCCTAAAAACACCAGACAATTGCCAGAGCAACTCAGAGTTAGTAACTTGTCAGGAATGTCTATTGGGGCACCATAAAGTAGGTGAGTAAAGCAAGAGTAAACAACAGCAGAGTCCATGCAAATAGAGGACGGAATAATTACGGATTACGCTGGACGGGATTAATGCAGAGATTAAAAAAAAGTAGTAATTATTTATGAATTTTGGATGAACATCCAGGTTCACAGAACCTAATCCTAAAGTCCCACCTGACTGTGAAGACCTCTGGAGCACAGGACAACCAACTCCCAACACTGGGACATTCCATACAAATCTCTGTAAAGAGTTTTGTTTCAAGACAACTGGAGATGCTTTAAAATATCCTCAATTTAAGGTTCACCACCAGCAATAATTCAGTTTACATTCACCACCAATATAATGAACTTTTTCCTATATTACATATGCATTTGACTGCTATCTACTAAAACACAAACTAAAAAGCATTTTAGTTTTTCTGTAACAGCTCAGAAACATTCTGCACTCACATATACCACCAATAAATTCCACACAAAGTATTAAAATTATTTTTAACAATTAGCAAGAGCTGAATATTAACACTTTTCTACTATTTTTTTGAATGCAGTAACATTAAAAATGAGAATAATACTTCCAACTGTTCATCTATGGGATAAGTGTGTCTCAGGCTGTTGTATCAAATCCAGAACATAAAAAAAAAAACCCAAATAAAGTTAAACTTAGTTTTATTTAGCATAGATCAATATCTGGAAAAAGTTGATCAATTCTTTTTGATTTTTTTTCCTTTGAAAATGAAAAAAACATAACAGGCTCTCCAAAGTTTATATATTCCTTCTCTGACATAGCAATAGTTATTAGTCTGATAATTATTATTTAAGAGAAATGATGCTGCTCTTACACATGGAAATACCTTTACTGCCGTGTAAGTTCCTTTAACACAAAAATTAAAATTAAAAATGTAATCTTAATTTTCTGTTTATTTTTTAGTTCCAGGGACGCGCTCCTAAGTTCTACCTCCCCATGTGTCTACAGATCCTTAGCAGGACTCTTCCATCAGAGGACTTGAGTTATAAAAGGTGATTAAGAACTGATTCATAACTGTGAAGTTTTTGGGGAAAATCTCAGCAAACCCCAGAATTCTGGAGAGAAAGCTCCAGGTGGAAGCTGATTCCCCAGGAATCCACAGAGCAGCTGATAAAGGAGATGCCCAACTCAGGGGAGCATTACTTTGTTACAAGTTTTGTTCCCCAAGACCTTTGGGAAGTTACAACTCATGAAAAACTCAGATTTAGGGCTTGACCCAGCACCTAAGAAGTTGATAAATATTTTAGCAATGAAAACAGAATAGACATTATTATATTTATTCTTTTTCCTTGAAGATTTCATAGCTGTATTTTTAATAGCAGAGTCTCAAGAGTAGAAACATTTGATAGATACTTCCAAAAATTAAAATCACCACACCACAGTTTTTAATACCCAGATTAATGCCTGAATTAAGATATTTATCAAAGCAAAGTGAGATACAAGAGCTACAAGATGTCCTGAGAGTAACCCAACTTGCAGCAAAGCCCCAGCAGCACTGCACTTTCGAGCCAGGGCACCCTGCACAGATGGACAAGTCATTTTTAGAAATGAATCACGCTGCAAATGATTGGACTAATTTTAAAACAGAGGTGAGGAACCAATAGCCTCCAGCCCAGATATGGTTTGCTTCAGCTGGCCCACAGACACGGCCCTGCTTTATTACTTAATAACACCCAGGCAACTTCAAGGGGAACCGCGTGTGTTTTAAAAGGCTCCAACAACTCACAGGTTTTTAAGGACATGGTCCTAAAACTCGAACATCATTCCCAAGTTTCAAGTATTACATGAAATTTTTGGGTTTAGTTTTTGGTTCATTTTATTGTCCATTCTTGCTACCCTGAGCAGGTGGGATTTCACAGCCCTCAGTATTTAAATTATTTTAGCAGGGAAAAGCCAGCTGTGCTTTGAGTTTGGACAACACAAAGAATGTGGTAGAAGGATTTTGATACCTGCTCTGATACTTAGGACAAAACTTCCACTGAAAACCTGGAAGAGACAGTCCCAAACACAGATACCAGTCTTTCCAAGTTCAAAGTAATTGTGAACCTGAAAGGAACCAGTGAAGGCAATTTCTTGAGGGAATCACAGGCCACTGCTTGGCTTGGATCCTTCCTGCAGCTCCCTGATCACGTTGATTTTGAGGCAAGTGAAGGTTCAGCTCTGAGGTTTGCTGCCATAATCAGGGGGCTCCATCAGCACAAACAAACCCTTCCACTGGATTCCAGCCTCCCAAACCCACCAATTCCTCTGGGACAAAATGTAGGAGGTTTTTAAACAGCGTCTTTAAAAACCAAACCTTTCCTAGCATAGTACGAACGAGGAAAATTTCTGAGGGAAATTACTTCAAGTTTTCAAAGGGAGCTATTAATTGAGAAATACAGGATGAGCCTTCCAGAAACCAATAAAAAGGCAAAAAACTTCACAATATTTGCCATTCCAGGCAGCCACGTTCAGGAACAAGAAGACAACACCACATTGCACGAATGGGGAAAATTCACATTTTCTGAATTAAATTACTTCAAGTTTTCAAAGGGAGTCATTCCTTGAGAAACATGGGATGAGCCTTTCAGAAACCAATAAAAAGGCAGAAAACTCTACAATATTTGCCATTCCAGGCAGCCACGTTCAGGAACGGCAAGACAACACCACATTGCATCACCAGTCTGTGCCAACACATCCACCTCTGAAATCTGATCCAAGCCTCTTCCCCATAAAGATTACGAGGGAACGACGTATCCCTCTCCTGCCCCCAAGCCCCTAAAAGACAAAAGGAAGTTCTGTTCTAAAAAAACCAGCTCACTACAGATTCCTGACTACTTTGTTTCTTGACTCAATGATCTCATTTGTTCACTTTTGCTGTGTTTCCTTCCAAAAATAGCAGATACTAAAAAAATTCTTCTTATCTAGAGTTTGGATGAGAGGATCCAGCAAAATTTTTGGGGTTTTTTTGGGCTTCTCTTCTGCGTACAGCTAAAATAAATAAAATTTATCTCCTTAAATTGACAGCGTGCTTATATAAAGAAATTAAATAGATGCATAAAGCTTCATTGCATCAGTCTTAAAAGTAAAAAAATTGAATTAAATTAAATAGATTAGGGACCAACACAGCCAAAAATATAAAGCTATGTTTATTATTTTCAATGCTGCAGCTTCAGTCTTCCCAAAACACATGAAATCTGTGCTCATTCTAGTGGGGCTAACCACATGTATGTATAAATATATATATATATAAATATACATGAGGTAAAGGATGAAGACAAACTCAAATGTTTCACATACTTTTATCCAGTCTTTAATTTATCTCAGCAGACAATCCTAAAGAACACGTTGGCAACCATCTACCAGAGCTTAAAAACCAAGTCTAAAACCGGCCAGGTGAAACTGAATTCCCATGTTTTTCACCCATTAGGCAGCATGAATGGAAAATTCTGACTATCTGGATTTCTGATACGCAGGCCCAGGTTGGAGCTGGCCAAATTCTCTCTTAACTTAGGCTGTGTTTGTTTCCTTTGGCAGTGGGGTACAAGGCAACATTATCTTGTGCCTTCCTTGATCTGAACGTTGGGAATATCACCATTTGATCCAACAGGATTTGTTGTGCAAACAATTGACAACTGTTCTGCTTCCCTCACTTGGGAATTTTCCTGAGCGAGGCCACGTTACTGATGCTGCAAACCAAGGGCCCTCATATTTCAGATGTTATTTACATTTCAGATTACTCAGACACCAAAATAATTCTGCATTTAATGCAACTGGAAATGTAGGCTAAGCAAAAATTATGACAGATTGTATTTTTTTTTTTATCCCGAGCTTCAATTTTACCTCATAGCAGAATAATGAATTAATGTATTGCTTCTATAGGTTTTGATTATCAGATATTGTGGCAGGATAAGAATTTTGAAAATATTGCTGGTTTACTGTAAAACATTTTCTGTAGAATAAAAATATATAAAATAAACAGCACATTGAATTTAATCAGAGTAATAAATGAAAGAATAAAGGTTTGCTTAGAAACATAAAAAAGAATTTTCAAGCATTTTACCATTTCATTTCTAAGCACATTTAAAGCTCCTGAAACAGAATATTTCACAAAAAAATCCCCTCAAACAAACAAGAAATGTATCTTGGGCATCTCCAGCTCCAGCCTAAAGAACCAACAACTGAAGGCAGTGCAGGGTTTGTTCCTCAGCCATTCCCATGGGAAGGATGGGAGGCAGGGGAGGTTTTGGGGCTGGGAACACCTGTCAGGCTGCAGATAAACCCAGATGACCAACTCATTTGACAAAGCTCTATGAATAGCCATGGCAGGGCTCTCACTGATTCCTGCTGCCCTGGGCCACAGCTCAACAACAGCCTGGAGCTCACAATACACATCCTGGGAGCACTGAAAAGTTCCAATTATCTGGTTTTTTACACTTCCTGTAGATGCTCATTTATGTATTTATGTATGTGTGTGTTTGTGTGTGCAGTTAAACTCATTTGCATATGCACTCATACGCTTTTTAACGTTGTAATCCAAGTGATTTTGACAAATTTTACCTTGATTTAAAAATAGCACCAAGTCTGAACTCCTTTCTGGACGATTCATCAAGAAAATAGGAATTGCTCTAATAAAGAACTTGGAATTTAGGAGAGAGAAGGAGTCAGCCCTTCCTAATTTCTGAACTGTTGCTTTTTGTTTTATTCCCTCTTCGTTTAGCTCCAGATACACAGAGAAAAATGAAAGCATCCTGACAGCTATTTCCAATGCTCTTCCAAAACTTCACCCCTAATGCCAGCCTTGGTTCCTGTGCAGGCCCATTTGAAACTGATTGAGCAGTATTATTCCACCTAATAGTTCCAAAAATAAATACAAAGAAAAGCCAATGAGAGCCTGTGGTTTCCAACGTTCAAGTAACTCTTTAAAAGAATAAGCAGGTCCTTAATGACATAAGAGTATTAAAAAGGAAATAAATGTATCCTGTATCTTTTTATTTTTGAAATCAATGGTAATTCTGATTTCCACTGGGACAGAACAAGAACCAAGACAGGGACAACCGAACAAAACTAAACCCTCGGATAACCCAACAAGCCTGAAAGAACAAACACAACTCCCCACTTTCCCAAAGTTTGGACAGGATTTTTGCAAAGGAAGCTCAGCCACTTTCGAAATTTGTGTCCCTGGCCATGAACAGATGAGACTGAACTGCTTTGTGCACGTGGCCTCTTAAGCCCATAGAAAGACCCTGGGACATTAGTGGGGCTCCAGATGGGCACGAGGGGCCTCCCACCTGCCTTTCCACAGGGAACATCCACAGGGAGCACTGCCTGCTGATCCACAAACTGATGGGGGACTCACAGACTCTATTCCAGCCACTGATCTTCCACGGAGAAGGAATAACCATGAGTAACAGTAGGGAAAAAAAAAAAAGAAATAAATCTACTGACAAAGCGAATTAAATAACCCAGCTGAAACCCAAGGCATTCCATCTTGGAGAGGACTGTGACTGATGCCACGATCTCCAGTGCTTTTTAACAAGGAGAAACTGATCCCTCCACAGCCAAAGAACTGAAGGACTGCAAGCTGGACAAGAGAACTTCAATTATTGAAGGTATTGCATCATAAAGATTCTCCTCAAACATCCGCCTCCCTAATCCAAATAGAAACCAACTCATTTGTCCACAAAGGAAGGAAGGAATGGCAGCAAACTCCACAGAAACATGATTAAAGTCAGGCCTAAACAGCATCTTTATGCTCAGCACAGCCATGGCAGGTCCTTGCTAATTCCAAACTATTTGCCCTCAGAGCCCTGAAAGCCACTGACCCAGAATACAGCAAAATAATTATTAATTCTGTCTCCAAAGATAAAGAACTGGAAAATCCACATGAAGTTTTCCTAAAAGCAATTAGCACCTGTAAATATCTTGATAATAGCAGCAAAAAGAGCTTAAGAAGCCAAATGAAAGGAAACTGTGTTGCCTTTTAGTTACAGCTGTTGATAATTCACAATCTTTCCTAGCACAGGTTGAAAGATTCAATTCCCTCAGTTCTTGGAAGGTTTTGACAGCAGCCAGGAGCCCCAAATTAGCCCGAAACCCCTTTGTGCTAAGCCTGCAGAAATGCAGGAATTGCCACCCAGAATCGCAGTCCCAGCAGTGCTTCCTTCAGAGGGCCCTTCCCACCCCAATGCCACCAAACCCACAGCTCTCCCTCCAGCACAGCCTTGGCTGCAGGACTGCAGGCCTATGGAAATGAAGCTTTATCACTAATTTTATCTCTAGGATTTAAAGGAAGAGAAGATCCTGAATTATTCTGTCCAGCTTCAGAATTCTGTTCAAAATCTGAGTATTTTACTGTATAACCATAGCTATTTTAAAGACTGAAACACAAGGAGATGGTTAAATCCCTGTAATAATTAATGTATCTCATCACTGTAGGCCATGGAAGCTGGGGACACAGCTGAAGCTCTACACACACAGGGAATGTAATCCTGCAGCCACTCTAGGTTTCCATGTACAGAGAAAAGCAGATCAATGGGATCTCAGGTTGAGAAAAGAAGCACTGTCACGAAATAAAATAAGGGAATTATGTCATTTACTCTTGGACAGGTTTTTGCTGTCCAACTCCTACCTTTACCTGTAGTAAACGAAAAGGAAAGTCACATGTTTAAATAATGGGTTTATACACAGACCTACTGATTTGGGGGGATTGTCTCGGTTGAGGTTTTTTTCCCCCCACAAGTTTAAACCCAAAGTTATTACAAGCAAAAAGAAAACTAACAGCAAACTATTAGAAAGAGCTCCAGTTATGGCTCCTACCTCCAATTCTCCATCACAACATTGTCAAGTATCAATCCAGCTCTGGTTTCCTCCTATTCCTTCCACCCCACCAAATTACGGCTCTCTCAAACTCTTCCCAGCCTGACCCCAAAACTGCTGCTTCACGCCAGACACGAGTGCACAAATTAGAAATGGGAGATCCCTCAGCATGTCAGGAGAGCTCTTTCTTGTGGGCATCCCTCAGCATGAGGCACAGATGACACAGACTCTCTGCTGACCACCATTTAACCGGGATGCCCCTCTGGAACACACACTCATGGCCTACTCCGTGGTTCAGCACTCAGCACTTAATAAACCAAAAATAATAAACCCAAAATAAACCAAAGCGCTCCAACCGTCTTTTGGAAATTACAGGGGACATAATTAAGCTCCAGAAATAAGCAGACAACAGCAATTTCAATATAAACATCCTACTTGTGTAGGGGACTCTCTCATTTCAACTTGGTGTTAATGCCCCAACTCTTACTTCTGGATCCTTGCAAACATCTAGAAGGCTTCTCCCAACATTTCCTCGAGTCCCCAGTTCAGTCTGACATTTAAACCCATCACATTTTAACCTTATTTCACACGTTTTAACAGGCAACTTTCCCTCGAACCAGCAGAAAACATGGTCAGGTCAGTCCACCAGCAGCACTTGACCAACACGGTGAGCAGGGATGGAGACACTTGGCCTTCCCAGCAGAAAGCCATGGCAAAACACATCCCCACATATATATTTGAACAAACCATTGACCAAATATAGCCGGGCACCACCGATAACCAGGGGCTGCCACCAACCACATCCCAATCCTGCGAGCACCAAGTCCAGCTCTTGGACTGTCTATCTCGGGAAGTTCAGCTCGGGAAAGGGTCTTTGTACAAGTGGTCTTTGTACCTTCACCACCGCAGGGGTTTAATAACTCAAACAATAAGTCAAACAACGGCCTGGAACCTGGGGGGCAACGCAGGGGCTCTCTGTTATCCCAGGAAAACAACACTTTCGGGACTCGGCCGGGGCTCAGCACCCACCGCACCACCCCGAACTTTGCCCGGCGCCCCCGCCACCATCACCCCCCTCCCCTCCCGCTACGGAGGGGCCCAAAGGAGCATCCCCGGAGCATCCCCCGACAACAAAGCTGGGGCGGGGGGCGCCGGGAAGGGGCCCGGAGTGACAGGCGGTGCCCCCCCGGGGTAAACAGGGGGTAAACACGGGGTAAACAAACAACCCCCCCCGCCCCGCCGCTCCCCCCGCACTCACCTCAGGGCCCCCGGGCGCAGGGAGGAAGGCGGAGACGCACACAAAGGGTAATAAAGGGGGAGGAGGAGGAGGGAGCGGCGCTCCGCGGGGCCGCCCCCGAGGGACGGGGGGGGGTCTCGGTGTGTTTGGGGGGGATGTGGAAGAAACTCCCCGGCGGGGCTGCGGGGGGGCAGCGACTCGGGGCCCCCCGCCCCCGCCTCGGCGCGGCGCTGCTTCGTGTCCCTTCAGCGGCGCGAACAACCGGCCGTCCCGCCGCCGCCCCCCCCCGCGCTCCTCCTCATCGCCGCCGCCGCTGTCGGGAAGGAGGAGGAGGAGGAGGAGGAGGAGAAGGAGGAGGAGGAGGAGGAGGAAGAGGAGGGGAGGCAGCAGCGGCGGCCGCCACCGCGCATGCGCCCCGGGGGAGCTCGGGAGGCCGCGGGGAGGAAGGGGGGGGAAACGGGGGATGGGGGGGGGGGACGACTTCCCACAGCGCCGCGCGCGCCGCTCCCGGAAACGGATCCGGGACAGGGAGGAAGGAAGGGGACGAGGGGGAGGAAGAGGGGGGGAAATGGACGGGGGAGGAAGTGACGAGAGCGAAGGGGAGGGAAGGGGAAGGGGAATGGAGGGGAGGGAAAGCGGGGAGAGCGCGGTGACGTGAGGGGGCGGCGCGCGCGGGGGCCGGTGGGAGCGCGCGCGCGGCCGGTCCCGCCCTCAGGTGAGGGAGGAGAGGCGGGAAAGCGCCGTGAGGGCGCAGCGGAAAGGTGAGGGGGGGTCGGGGGAGAACTCAGCTCTCCTCAGACCAACCCAACCCAACCCAACCCAACCCGCCACCTCCTCCTTCTCCGCCGCCGGGCGGGACACGCCGAGTAGCGGAGGATGCGCCCTCCTGCCCGCCCTTCGTCTGCTCGAGCTCCGGCATCTCTGAGGGAGCCGCGGATACAGCCTGTGAGGAGGGTGACGGGAGCTGGGGGGTGCGGTTTCTGAGGGGGATGGATCGCTGTCGGGGAGAGGTCTTGGCTGCCGGGGGGTCGCCGCTGCTGTGCGGGGGTGAGGCGAGGGCTGAGGGGAGCGTGCGAGCGGCGGTGGCCGCCCTGAGGTGATGGAGAAGAGGCGGGAAAACGCCGTGAGGGGAGCTGGGGGCCGGATAGGTGAGGCCAGGACAGCACCCCCAGCACCCTCCCAGCCCTGTAGGGTGTCCCCCCCTGTTTCCTCATGGACCCTCCCAAGCTCTTTGGGACCTCCTCATTCCCTCATCAGGGTGGTCACGGACTCTCCAAGCCCCGGAAAATCAACCCCCTCAGACCCCCGTCCTTCCCATTCCCACAGCCCCTCCCCAACCCCCTCATGGACCCCCGCCCCCCAATTCCTTATCAGAGCATTCCCAGACCCTCCTAACCCCCCCCATTCCTCCCCCATTCCCTCAGGATCACCCACAATCCTTCCCGTCTAGTCGGACCACCTCGAAGTACCCCTCAAGACCTGTAATTCCACCCCCACAAATCCCCCTCAGATCCCCCTAATTCCCTCACACTCTCTTGAATCCCCCTCAGAACCCCCTCAAACTTCCCAATCCCATCATGATCTCCCCAAATCCCCTCTGGATCTACTCAGAGACCCCTGAACCCCTTAGGACCCCTTCAAGTCCCCTTCAGAGCCAGCTTGTCCAGAAAGATTCTGTGGTTATTGCTATAAACTGCACATTATTAACAAGAATGGCCAGTTACTCCTATAAAAACTTAATTATTGTGTCTAATTTGTTACCATGGGCTTGTAGCTCATTCAGCTGCAGAAACATAAAGATATTATTTTAAACTCTAAAGCATCCTAAAGCCAGTGCTGTTTAGGAGATGTGTGTAAACGTGGGTTTAATGTAATCAGAAATAAATTTTAAATGCTTTCAGTGTTTTGGCTCTTTTTCATGAGGAAGGTGGACTGCTGCATCTTTATTAGTTAAGAACAGATGTTCATTACAGTCCTTAAAAATGAGCAACATCTAAGTACACTTTCTGACTAGGATGGTTTGGAAAGCGATGTTATTTAATAAAATGTTTATCTTCCCTTCTTTAAAGATGAAACCTTCCGCAATGAGCAAGCGAAAGTTGAAGGAGAGCAGTGGAGAAAGTGCTGAGTGCATTTCCCAGGTCAGTAACATCTTTATTCATTACTTTGTTTTAAAGTTAAGGAGCTTTCCACCCTCTGCCATCCATGTCAATCCTTTTTTTTTTTTTTTTTTTACTAGACCAGTTACTTGTGCCCGTACTGGATACAATTTCTAGGGCACTAAATTGGTTTTCTATCTGTTTTGTGTTTCTTTCAGACTCTCACCTGTTGCTTGCTTCTGTAGTAATAACACAGTAAAAAACTTAAGGGGTGGTCTTGTGCTTTTGCAACTGTTTGTGGCAACAGATTTGCATAAATCTATTTTTATCTATTTTTTTAAATCTTCCAGTCTGTGGGGTGAATCAGAACCCAGATGACTTTTTCAGCAGTGGGACAGGAGCTGCCAAATCAGTTTTTAGTTTGTTTGGCTATTTTAAACCTTTATTCTCCTGTTTTCCCAAAGTTGCTGGTTAAAAACTGCAACGCATCTTGCAAGGAATTATCTCTGGATCAGTGGATTCTTATATTTTAATCTCTTTTAATTGCTTTTTCTCCTTTATGTAGTATTTATACAACATTCTGCCTCTTGCAGCTTTAGTCTCATTTTCAAGACCCCTCTGTCTTTGATGACAGTAAAGATTTGTGTATTACAGAATATTTGTAACACCACAGAAGTGTCTGATTTACTGTTCTTTTATTGCTGTAGTTACGTTATTGGTAAATTCTGGTGTTTGAAGCCCCAAACACTTTTCCTGTGCTGTGTTACATCTGTAGGTCCAAAAAATCTTACGTGAAAGGTTCTGTCACCATTGTGCTGCTGGAAAACTGTTTGGGATGAAAGAGCAGTACAGGTGAGTGAGCAGGCTCTAGGATTCTGTGATTTCTAATTTAACCACAGTAGTAAAATAATCTGCTGAAGTCAGAATTTTCTGCTTCTGTTTTTCTAAATGATACAAGTTTAAATGACTTGCACACCAGTGCTTCTAAAAATCATTTGCCTCATTTAAGAGTTTTTATACAACTGTTCCCTGCTGCTTTTGTCAGATTCTGAGTTTCGGATTTCTTGTTTCGCATCTCTAATTCAGGAAGGACTTTTCTTTTTGAGATTGAAAGATCCTTTCAGTGCATGTTCTAAGACTTTGTCTAATGACCTGGCAAAACAAGAAGTTAAATTCTCTTGCTGTGATACTTTATTTTTACCTGAGGCTTTCTCCTGTTTGTTGGTAAACTGTGTTAGAAGTAAACCTTAACATTTCTGTGCCAACATCCTGTTTGTTGAAGTAGAGACCCATATTTAAACCTGCTTCTGGAGCCATCCATATGTGGAGTTTAGAGTAAGAAGAAGGGAATTATTGGGACAATAGCACTGTCCCAATACTGATCATTTTGCAGGTGCAGGCCAAATTCTGCAGATAACAAAGATATATTTAAAGAACTTGTTTTAAACAATGGTTTTTTTAGTGAGTGGAATCACCTGATGTGAGCACAAGTTTTCATTACATGAGAGAGAGATGCATTTATTCAGTGTACTGTCCATGCAGAGCTCACATAGGCTTTTTATTGCCGTTGTGAGGAAATGTATTTCTATTATGTCAGTTTTACAAAACAAGCTTCCCCTATTTATCCTGGAATTGTGAAAAGCAATTTGCAGGCTGTGTTCTGCTTAATGTGCCACTGGCAGTGAATTAGCCTGGAGGGAAAACACAATAAACTCCCCAGCTATGATTTTTTCCTTCCCAAGATGTGTCAGGGCTCTTGGCTCTCAAATAGTGAACAAACCCACACGTGTTGGCTGCAGCTGTTCCATGATGCCTCTCTCACCCCTTCAGAAGCAATAGCAGGATGTCAGCATTCCATATTCCAAAAGCACATTAATCATGTGGAAGCATTTGGGATATGGAGGTGTCAGTGGTTGCTGTAAGCACTTTAAATGTGGTTTGACGTGATGAGTATCTGCAGGTGATTTAGAGCTGGTGAGGAGCAGTGGTAGCATAGAAAGCAATCTTTCTTAAAGAGAGAAATGATTATTGAAGTCTGTCCTTTCATGGCAGAGAAATGCAGAACGTTATGAATTAGTGATATTCTCAACTTCTGCACGTTTTAATATTTTAAAGGATTTTAAGAGCTCTGATCACTGAGCCCTTTGTACTTTATTGTATTACATTTTGCATGCCCTGAGCGTTGGCTCTCAGAGCAGGCCGAGGTGGATCGAGTTTTATTCTTTGAATTTTCCCTGGTTTTGGGGAACGTTGTCAGCTTGGAGGTTTTCAGCCTAATTCTGTTTCCAACACAGACATTTGCTGGAGCTGCTGAAAAGAACCACGGTGCACGGGGAGAGCAATTCCGCCCTCATCATCGGCCCCCGGGGATCTGGGAAAACCGCGGTAGGAACCGCTCTTGGAACTTTGTGAGGGGTCCAGCAGAACTTCACTGGAGTCCTGGCAGCTTTTGCTGCTACGTTTCCATCTCTGTCTGGTTTTACAGAGAGAATTGCTAATGGTTTGCATAGAAATTCAAAACATTTCAGGACTTTCTGTGGGCTGATTCTGTTCAGGATGAAACCTGAAATGGAGAAATCTGTTCCTAACACTTGTCTTTGCAATTAAAGCCATGTTCTGGTTGCTCTTTAATTACCCTGTTTTTGGGCCCTCAGTGTAAAAATGATGCAAAGATGTCCCAAAGCTCAAAAAGGAGTAGTGTAAGGTTTCTCCAGAGCTGTGAGCATGCAGAGAATGGTCAGGTGCCCTAATCCTGCAGGAATATTGTTCCCTACCATGGAGCAGGATATTGTTTGGTGGTTATGGTTTGTAAGTGAAGGTTTTGTATTTCAAGGGAATTCCTCTTGGTTGAGGCACATGAAAGGATGACCTCTAATTTAAATGTTTAATACTTCAACATTATTCAAACACTCAACATTTTTAATATTTACATTAAATGATGTGATGAAAATTTGTGGTCCTTTTAGCCAGAATATGATTTAGCAAAATGAGTTATTTCCTTTATCTATATCAAGTGAAAGATGCTGGAGTCAAGAAAATCATGTGTGTGTATTTATATATTTATACTTACACTTAGGTAGGAGCTACAAACACTCATCTGAGGCAGCCAAAGCAAATAGTAGCTTTTAAATTTAACATTTCCACTACTTACAGATATTTTAATACAAGTGCCTTATGACTTTTGCAGAAACAAGTTCTTGGTGGACAGCAAACTTGGGACCCTTAAGTTTTATAAGCAGCAGTTGATTAATGATGTGCAGTTTGATTTTTGTCTTCCAGAAGAAAAGAGCAAGCAGAGTTTCTTTTAAGATTTAAAGGAAAGAGTTCCTTTCTGTAGCATCCAAAGAAGCTGTGAAGCTGAATATGGCTCCAACTCAAGAGCCAAATTCTCTCACATCTCAAATTCATAAAGCTTTTTGATTAAGGCAAAAGCCCCGGATATTACCCCAAGAAATGAGTGACTGCAATAGCAGAGTTCTTTTTCTTTCTCTCCCAGTTCAGCAGAATGAACAAATGTAATTTTCACAGTCTTGCTGGTGAATGCAAAGTTGTCATTTTAGTATTTTAGTCTGGAAATTACTCAAACATGTTCCATAATGAAATCTCACACAGTTTCCTATCCTATAATCTGTAATTACACTTTCCTTGTTGTTAAAACATTAATCTCACGGAAATTCTGTATTTTTCATTCCTAGTTATTAAATCATGTCTTAAAAGACCTCAGAGAAATGAAACAAGTTCAAGAGAACCTCTTGGAAGTGCATCTGAATGGCAAGTAAAACATCATTGATCCAGGGTTCTGTTATATTCAGTTCTGTGTTTTGTATGTACTGAACAAAACTTTGCCTTCAGCAACTTAGTCCAGCCTAAATTATGGACACATTTGTCTGGGAGCTCCAGAATGCCTCTCTTTGTATTTCTTTATATGGAGGGAACTTCTGTGCTCTTACTGACAGAATGAAAGAACTTACCAGGTACAGAAAACTTCAGTCCAGTCTAATTTTTAAAAAGGCAAAGCTTTGTGAGGCTGGGAAGGGAGAGAAGCTGCTGGTTAAGTCACTCCCAGTGGGAGTGAACTGCCAGTTCTTCATGAAAAACCTTTTTCTCTCAGGGCTTCTGCAGACAAATGATAAAGTGGCCCTGAAGGAGATCACCAGGCAGCTGCAGCTGGAAAATGTGGTTGGGGACAAAGTTTTTGTGAGTAACTTCACTTACCCTCAAAAATCCTTTCCTGGGAAACTGGGGCTGTGTGGGATGGAGCTTTTTGGGACTGAAGGAGCTGTGACTGCCAGCAGCTCCTCACAAGGGCTGAGGTTCCCTTTGCTGCTTGAGCATCCTTATTATTTTTTAAAAATACATCACCTTGAGCCTTACAGAAAGGAAAAAGTGAAGTCTCTCTTAACAAGCCCCTAAATGAAACAAGCTAAGCATTCCAAAGAAACTTTGTTCAGAGGGGTGGGGACTTTGGAAACATGTTTAACATTTCAAAACAAAGAATTAGCAAGTTAACCAACCAAAAAGCAACATCTTTAATATATTTACAACCGTTTTTGGTTCACAAGGAAGTCCATCTAGGTTTCCTAGAGCTCTCATTTTCCATGGAATTTCTACTAAAATACTTGCTACTATTGCCCTTTTCCCCACAGATAAACTGATTTACATTAGTGCTGAAGACAGTCCTAAAGAGAGTGTGACCAAAATTCCCCTTGTTTTCTGTGACTCACATCCAGAGGTTAAATTGGCTTTTCTGCCCGCTTTGATAGGGCTTGTGGTCTCCAGTTAATTATTTCTCATCTCACAGGATGAGATGCAGGATGGTCACAGCCATTCAGTGTTTTCTGTCAGGAGTGTTTGGTGCTTCCATCTCTCTTCCATTTATTTATCTTGAATAAAGTTGCCAATTAAACCCTGCTCCTTCTCAGTGGAACACGTTGGGTGGCACTTTTTCCATGTGTGGGGCTGGAAAATCAGGATGCAACAACTATTTAAGGAAAGATAAAGCTGCTTGTGAATTTAGCTGATTGCAGGCATTCTCCTGATCACTAATTTTTACCTGTCTGAGGCAGCTTGGGGATTTCAGAGTGGAAAAAAGTGGATGAGCGTAGAGTTATCCATTATTTTTGTTATGCTGAGGAGTTTATGATTACACAGCATGAAGTACCATTGGACACTTTTGAAAGCAGAGTTGTGGAAGGAGATGGCTTCCCTTGCATGTCTGAATTCTGAGAATGACACTGCAAATCTATTCTGAAACTTCTTTATTCTCTAGGGCAGCTTTGCTGAAAACCTTGCCTTCCTCCTTGAAGCTTTGAGGAAAGGTAAACACTAAAAACTCCCTGTTCTGAAACTCTGGGTCACCTGACTGAAAAGTGGAGTTCTTTATTCTGCTTCACAGGTGGAATGAAGAAACTTAGCCCAAGAATGTGTCATGTTTACAAAATAATATAAAAAATAGTTACTAGTGAACAAATACACACCTGATGTGACTGATGCTGTGAAGGCTTGCATGTGATGTCAGCTGTGAAGGACAGATTCTTGTATTCAGATTGATGCAATTAAAAATATTGGTTTTCAAATAAAATTGGCCAGAGAAGTCTGTCTGCCTTGTAGAAGCAGAAATGCTGCTTGGCAGAACACTACAAAACCTTCTCAGATTTTCAGTCTATTTTCCTTTTTGCTGTTGTACCTGTGGGAAAGGAGGGCTTAGTGAAAAACTAAAAGAAAATCTGTGCACTTTTAGCCCCATAATTAATGAAAGCTGTAGCAGTGGAAGTCTAATATTGAAGTTACCTTGTTAACTCTCCAAATTTCTACCAGGAAACCGAACCAGCAGCTGCCCAATTTTGTTTGTGCTGGATGAATTTGATTTGTTTGTCCACCACAAGAACCAGACCCTGCTCTACAACCTCTTTGACATCTCCCAGTCTGCACAGACCCCAGTGACAGTCATTGGGCTCACCTGTAGGCAGGTAGGAAACACAACTTCCTCATTCCAAGTTTTTAGCTGTTTTAAAGTGACTTTTGTCTTAGTTGGAATGTTTTCTCCTCTCTTGGAACCTTACTTAATTTCCTAAGGGACTCTTCTCAATTCTTCTTTCTAACTTTTGAATTGAGAAGGGGGATGTAAAAAAAAATAATAATTTGTGCTGAGAGCAAACTGAGGACGCCCAGAGCCTTCAGTTTTACTGCTAAAGGAGCAAATTTACATTTCCAAGGGCACACATTCAATATTAGACTGTGGCTCACTTTTTGGAGGGGCTCCTGCATTTCTTGGTCAGCAGTTGGCAAGCACAGCCTTGTATTAACTGTGTTTAAATCTCTTTTTTTAAAGTAACCCCTTCAGTAGGGGACTTGTGCTATAAAATGGGTTTAGGATCCCTGTTCAATTTCCTAGGATCTCCCATGGTTTTCCAATGGCATTTGCTTGAATTGTGGGCTGGTTGTGTGCATTTTGTGAAATAATTCCTGGGGAACACTATGGAAACTTGATAAAACTGATCCTGTTTTCACCATGAACTGTGTTGTGCTGCAGATAGTTGGGTCATGACAGGAAGAAGAATAATTAAAATCTCTTCTCAAAGCCTGATTCTGGGTTTGACTGGGATCAGGTGATACCCAGCTGGGCAAATTTCTGGAAGTTAACAGCAAAGTTAATTGTTGATTTAATAAATTACAATCTTTCCTTTGGCATTATCACTGTCCTGAGTCTGGTGTGCTCCTCACCCATTTAGAACCCTTTATCCCCTGCTTTGAGTGCAATGAAGGAAGCGTCTCCAGAGCTGACAGATGTTATTTCTGAGGGGTTTTTTTAGCTCTTAAGTATTTTTTGGGATTTTTAAGCTGTTTTCTCTCTGACAAAAAGCACGTGGCCTGTCAGCTGCCAGCCCCACTGTGACCACACAACAACTTGTCCAGAGCCCTGATAGGCTGCAAGGTTTGATTCAGGCTTAAGTAGCTGAAATATTTCCATAATCTATGGAGAAATTCTGCTGGGTTTCCTAGCAACAAATGATCCTGTGTGATGTGGAGCATCACGTGGGCCAGGATGCTTGGTGGCATTGCAAGGCACATCAATTAAAATAATCAGCAAAGGGCTTGTTACAACATTTCACTTACGTTACAACATTTTAAGCCTGAGAATTTAATAATTCTCTCTTTTTTCAGTACACTTTACTTCAATGATTTGTCTGTGCTGTAGTAAAGAAAACACCAAATTCATCTGCTTTTTTAATTACTGTTTTTCCTTTTTTTTCATCAAGGATATCCTGGAGCTCTTGGAGAAGAGAGTAAAGTCAAGGTTCTCTCACAGACAGATCTATTTGATGAATTCCTTTGATTTTAAAGAATACATTAAGATATTTAAGAAGCAGCTTTCTCTTCCTGCTGAATTTCCTGATGAGTCTTTCGCACAAAAATGGAATAATAATGTTCAGGTACTTAAAGCATCTTCTACTTGACTTTAGTAACAATTCTGAAGTGAGGGCAGTGTAAACCTGGTTTACTTTATACACATATCCTTTACCAGTAAAGGTGTGAAGCTTTTACCTAGGATTGGCATTTCCTTTCACTGGCTGAGTGTGATATGGAATAAATTAAATTATCATAGAGAACCTTTGCTTATTGAAGTCTGGAGGTAAAACTGTCACAGGAAAGACCAGAAATTGAGGTTAGACATGAAAATTGCATTGTCAAGTGTAAGCTGAGCTCTTGAAAAAAATTATTTACCTGTTATTATTCCAGGTGAGTATGAAATGATTAAAAGTGAGTATGAGATGGTTAAAATCTCACTTTATTGTTTCTTGTAGCTCCTCTCAGAGGATAAAACTGTGCAGGATGTGCTGCAGAACCTTTTCCACCACAGCAAAGACCTGCGCTCGCTGCATTTGCTCCTGGTGAGTATTTGGGTATTCATGAAACACCTCCTTGGTCTGCAGTAATTCACGAGCAGCTCTCAGGTTTTCAGGCCATTTAGGGAGTGAGGAGTTCCTGGACAAACTGTGGAGAGAAGGCTCTGGGGAGACTTTGGAAGCCCCTTCTAGGGCCTAAAGGGGCTCCAAGAGAGGTAGAGAGGGACTGGGGATAAGAGATGGAGGGACAGGACACAGGGAATGGCTTCAAGCTGAAAGAGAGTAGGTTTAGATGGGATATTAGGGAGAAACTCCTGGCTGTGAGGGTGGGGAAGTGCCCAGAGAAGCTGTGGCTGCCCCTGGATCTCTGGCAGTGTCCAAGGCCACGCTGGACAGGGCTTGGAGCAGCCTGGGACACAGTGCAAGGTGTCCCTGAGTACAAAAGCAGGTGCAAACCAGCTGTGAGTCATTCCTACAGCAGCCTCTGAGGTGCTGATCCATGGTCATGGATATGAACAGGTTCATGAGGATTTATCTCCTGGAATCAAGAGCCTTTAAAGTTTCAAGCCTGGAAAACTTTCCTGGCTAAATGCAGTTTAAGTGCCAGCTATTTGCAAGGTATCACTATGAACCCACTGTGTGTGGGGGGTTTATCCTTGAAGGTTTGCAGTGGGTGACTCTGGGGGAATTGTGTTCCTGTACATTCCAAGCAGGAATTGTGCAGTGCTGGGAATGCAGCGTCCCTGCTCTGTTGCAGATGCTGGCTGTCAGTGCAGTGACCGTGCACCACCCCCTGCTCACGGCTGCAGACCTGCAGGAGGCCAGCACGCAGCACAGCACCGACTCCAAGGCAAACATTGTCCATGGTAAAGCTCAGCTTCTCCCCAAAACTCTTCCTCAAGATCCTCCCTGGAATTGTGCTGGTGGAAGGGATGCTGTGCAGGGAGTGTTCCCTGTGGGTGTGAGCTGCACAGGGATTGCTGTGCCCGTGGGGGCAGCTCTGAGCTCGCACACATCTGTGGGTACAAGGCCAGCTTAGATCCTCACAGTTCTTACTTTTTGCTGGGAACTGCCCATTCCTGAACATTTCTGCTTCCAATACACGGCAAACAAATGTTCTCTTACCAAGCCTCTCCAGTTCTGGAATTCTTTATGTAATAAACATACAGAACACCAATGGAGCACATGAAAATAGAGGAATAAACAGAGTGGGTGATCTGCCTGTGTATCTGCTGTGCTCAAGGGAAATACTGGGGTTGTCTTTTCCTGCAGGTCTGTCTGTGCTGGAAATCTGCCTCATCATAGCCATGAAACACCTGAATGAGGTCTATGATGGGGAGCCATTCAACTTCCAGATGGTTTACAATGGTGAGAGCAATGCCTGAGCCTTACAAACCCGGTATCACTCCCTTCCTTTTAACTGCTCCTTTTCTTCTCCTCTGACTGGTACAGAATTCCAGAAGTTCATCCAGAGGAAGGCCCATTCCATGTACAACTTTGAGAAGCCGGTTGTCATGAAGGTGAGCCTGAAACACATTTCTTTTATATTACAAAATATTTAGGTTTTCTATTCCAGAGCACAGCTTGTGGGAATGATGATCCCTTCCCATCCCTGTGTTCTGTTTCAGGCCTTTGAGCACCTGCTGCAGCTGGAGCTGGTGAAGCCGCTGGAGCGGCCGTCGGTGCGGGCACAGCGGGAATATCTCCTGATGAAGCTGCTGCTGGACAGCAGGCAGATCATGGACGCCCTGCAGGTGTACCCCAACTGCCCCACGGACGTCAAACAGTGGGCAGCCTCCTCCCTCAGCTGGCTCTGAGCTCCAGCACAGCTTCTGGAATGCTGGGAGCTCCAGCACAGGCAATGTTTACCCACACCAAGGTGCTCAGATCGATTTAGTTTTGGAAGCAGCTTTCTGTGCTGATCCATTTGGGGTTTTCTGAGGAGAGCTGTGCTGCTGTTCCCTTCCAGCAGCCAGAGCTGTGCCTCACTCACAGCCCAGGTACTTTAGTTCAGCTCAGAGCCAAGCCCTGCTCTTGCACTCAGTTCCCACCTGGAGAAATGCAAGCTCTGGAGTTTCTCCTGTGGCTGAGAGGGCTTTGGATCCTGGCTCAGGCCCTGCTGCCTTCCCAGCTCCGTTCTGCAGGTCACAGCTCACACTGCACTTTTCCTTCTCAAATCCGGCTTGACATGGGAAATTTACTCAATTACATCTTTAATCACAACTGAATTTACTTCATTAAATTTTAATCCCAGCTGCCAGGGCTATTTTGTGCCAAGTACAAGGTAACATCTTTCCACACCCAATTTTTTGTAACAAAACTCAAGAGTTTGGCTCAAGAAGTGCTCTAGGACCAGCCCTACGTTTAAAATAAAATTTCCAAAGAAGCATTTGCAAGTCAGAGTAGTCACATTTTTTATTTTCCCGCTGGGGAAGAGGGCAGAGTATACATTTGTATTTGTACAATATTTAACAATCACTTTCTTGAGGGCGAGGGGGGGTCGGTTGGTTTTTTGGCACTCGCAGAAAAGCAGCGAGCGCCTTTTGACAGTAGTACAACAACCTGTGCCCAAAACACTGACAAATACAAAGAGGAAAGGTAAAGGAATCGCTCACCAAACTCAAGAGGTAACGGAGAGGAGATGGACTGAAAAAAACAAACTGGAGGGAGAAAGCAAAGCAGTCCTGCTGGTTGAGTATCTGAGGTAACAGATGTTCCATCAAGGATGCTACTGGAGTCGTTCTGCCCAGGGATGGGTATTGCAGCTTCCTGTGGTTTGTACCAAGTGTTCCTGATCAACAGAAATGTCCTAAAAAAGGTTAAAAAAGCTGGAAAAGAGGAGAGGGGGTGACCTGACTGATTGTGGTGATGCTGATGGGAGCAGGACAAGTGTCAGCACTGGTAACACTGGAGGTGTGAGAACTGCAGCCCTGTGCTTCCTGGGTGATTTCCATGCTCACAGGGCAGTCTGGGAATAACCCAGGAAGGGCAGCTCTGGTTCAACCCCTCCAGCAGCTCTGAGGATGGGACAGGAACTTCTCACCCTCTCACACATAAAAATCACAGCTGGTGGGGCCAGGCAGGGGCTCGCACACCAAGCCAGGGCTCAGAGCCCAGGCCGGGAAGGGACAAAGGGCACTGCCAGATCAACGCCAAAATCCTCCCTGGCACCACAGCCCCGGATCCTGCCCTTGCAGCTCAACTCCGAATGCTCTGAGGTGAAGCAGGAATTCATCCCCAAGCTGGGGGCACAGCTGGAGCACAGCAGCTCAGGGAGATCATTCTGACCATTAAAAACCATTGAAAGGAGCAGCCTTTCCTCAGGGACGCTACATGATGCTGGTAAATCCCAGGGAGCTGGGAGTGAACAGGAGCTGAGCAGGGATATCCCAAAGGGCGGAGCCAGCCCCCAGCCTGTGGCAGCTCCGTGGGAAGGGTCACAGGAGGGACGTGGCTACAGCTTCAATTTTGGCATCAGATTTCCAACAGCACAGAACGAAACCAGCCCGGGGCTGTTTTTGCCAGGGAAGGGTGAAAGCCCCAAGGTGTCCGTGGAAAAGGACAGGGTTGGGATTTGTTCAGAGCTCCAGTCCTGTCCTGCTCTGTGTGAAGTTTAATTAAAAGTGGAGCAAAAATGGAAGTGTCCAGCCAGGAGGACCCCACAAACTGGATTTCTGTCCCTCTTCCAACAGCCCCTTGGAGCAGGATCCTCTGGCACAGCCCCGGGTAGAACATCAGCCCTTCCTCCCTTCCCTGCCCAGAGCTGGCTCTGCTTTTCCATCACATCCCACTGCTCCCAGGGATGAAGTTCCAGATCCAGGCCCTCAGGAGCTCTCACCTGCTGCTTTCTGGGGACACTGGGTGTGGGCACACGGAGACAAGGACACACAGCACACCAGGGGCCGCTGCCGGCTCTGCGCTCCAGGGGGTTACAACTTTTATTTTCCTTGGAATTTGATGTGGAGGATCCAATCAATGCAGTGAGACAGGATTTGGGAGAAGCACTTTGGCACCCAGCTACCAGTCACTGTAATTCCAGCGTAAGGCTTGACATCCTGAACTCCAGTGTTGGAGTTGTGAAGCCATTTCCACGTTTTTCCTCATTCTTTGTGAGTCTGTGCTCTGGACATTGAAATTCCTTTCTTTACCTCAGAATGGTCGTTGCATATTGTGAGCAGAACTGGGTTATCCCTGAAATTTGTAACATTTAGGATCTGGAATCTGAGGCCAGAGCTTTGTGTGTGACTCCAGGCTCAACCTGTGGCTCACAGGGAGTGAGTGAGCTGCGCTCCCCTCCGATGGCACCGAGCTTTGAGTGGAGGGGAGCTGCGAATCTCCAAGCAGAGGGTGAGGAACTGGGGGATCTGAGCTTCCTGAGGTGATCCTGAAACAGTGACACAGCCCCCACTGCCTGGCGGGACAGGGAACACGCGGCGACCTCGGCACCAACATAAATAGGAAAAAGACTCTTTCAAAAAAAAAAAAAAACCAACAAGAATTCAGAGCTTTCCAGTGTCACAGCTCAGAGAAAATTAAAAAAAAAAAAAAAAAAAAGGAATTCATGCTTAAGGTTTCAAATATTCCTCAGACACAGCAAACCTAAATAGTATTCAGTTAAATAAATGGATGAGATACTCTGGGAAACGGAGGGAAAAGCTTTCAACTAAAAGAGGAAGGAAAAATTTCTTTCAATAAACAGCACTTTTTCTTTTTTTTTTTTATACACAACAAGCGAGTACAAGAAAAGGCTAAAAACACGGCTCTAGGAATGGCCACTTCCTGGGGGCATGAAGCTTTCCCCTTCTTAAATAACACAGGGAGTTGGGAATACATCATTTACAAAACACGGAGCGGTTTATTATTCCAATTAGTGTTGTCAATCATAATTTAGCGAGGTGGAACTGAGGTATACCTGGTTGAGGGAGGTTAAGTAATACTTGGAAGCCTCTTTGCTCTATCCCATTGATTACTCTTGTTTCTGTACACGGAACAGCAGCACACGGAACATTCACAAGCTGTGTCGTAGTCGCATTACAATAGTCATTTTATAAACAACAACGAATGCAATAAAAACAAGTTACCCTTTTTTTTTTTTTTTCTTTTTTTGTCGTTTTTTTCAATCTGAAATGAAATGTTTTTTGATTTAAAAAAAATAACAGTAGTTCATTTAAAGGAATTAGTCTCTTCTGACAGGGATTAAGAAATCGGATGTCAGTGTTTAAAACGCTCATTAGCCCGTTCAGGTCCGGATTCTTCATTGCAAGTTCCTTATCAGCACGTGAGGGGCTCTCAGTCACGTCCTTCAGGTGTAAGCAGGGAATGCAGAAAGTCTCATGGAACCACGTTGGGAAGGAGGAGGGGCAAAACAAAGGATAAACACCTCTCAGTGATGCTCCAGAGAGACTTACCATCCGTCCTTGCCACCCGGAACAGCAGTGACGCCAGCAGTCCGTGCGCTGTAGCAGCTCCAGTGAAGAGTCCTGTGGTCACTTCCATGACCAGTGCAACTATCATAGACTGGATTCTTTGGGAGGAAAGTCAACGTTTGTCACCATTGTGACCACAGTCACGATGTCCTCTGTTGTTATAATGTTAGTGAGTTTTTGCATCTGGATGATCCTCTCCTCCACGCAGCCCGCCGACAGCCGGGCCTCGGCGTCGTGATCCCAGCACTCCTCGATGGTCTCGCACAGCATCGCCATTCCCTGCGAGACAGCAGGGAAGTGTCACACACACAGGGACAAGGGGATCCCCAGGGGAAAAATGGCTTTGCAAGGGACACCTGGCAAATGGGAACCTTTGTGCCCCACAGGATGCGGGGCTGGGTTTGGTGTGAGCATCCTGTGGGGCCTCAGCTCTGCTGCGTTCTGCAGTGTTGAACAAAAACTGTTCAACAGCAGCGGGAAAATCCTTCTCTGCAGGGTTTCAAAGGGGTGAATCCCTCAGCCATCAAATGGGACTTCAATGAAAAGCAACTCCAGAATCTCTTCTTCCACCAAAAAACTGAAAAAATCCCTCACTTTCTAATACTGAAGGAAGAAAAGTTTAAGATGAGGAACATTTA
Organism: Eopsaltria australis; assembly: GCA_034509425.1. Classification (NCBI taxonomy): domain Eukaryota; kingdom Metazoa; phylum Chordata; class Aves; order Passeriformes; family Petroicidae; genus Eopsaltria; species Eopsaltria australis. The sequence continues at coordinate 5,929,419 of JAVTVJ010000112.1, read as the reverse complement.
CAGCTCATTTGACTCCTACTGGAATTATTGAATCCCTCCCAAACCCCAGTGTGATGGACACAACACGGCATGGACGTGGGATCCAAACCCCTGCAGCGTGGGTTGGGACACACTTACAGAATGTTTCTGCCAACACTCCCTTAGGACAGGCCTCTTCTTTTTGTGCACCACAACCTCCTGCATGTCCTCCAGGGAGGGGTGCTGGCCAATCTCCTCCTCGAAAGGCAGCATGTACTCGTCCACGGGGCCTGGGTTTGGAAAAGGGAAAGAGAAGATTGGAATGTTGGCAATGTAGGCTGTGATCAGAATCCCAGAGTGGTTGGGGTTGGAAGGGATTTAGAGCCCATCCAGTGCCACCCCTGCCACTATGCCAGGGTCTCACCGTCGGCGGCCGTGCAGCGCGAGGCCAATTCCCAGAGCACCAATCCCATGGCGTACATGTCTATCCTCAGGAACGCGTCCCTTTGGAAGTTGATAGCACCTTCGAGCACCTCGGGGGCCATGTACCTGCGGGTGCCCACCTGCAAGGGCACCAAAACACCAACATCTGTACCCACAATCAGCCTCAGCTCTGGCACCACCCAATGGAGTCTGTGCTTTGTCCCAGATTAAACAGAGCCACGGTTATTCCCGCCTCAGGACTAAACCCTGGAAGTTTCATCCCTCAGTTTCTGAACAGTAATTAAATAATTAATAAAATATGACAAAAGTTCTTGTCCAAATTCTCCAGTCAGGATAAAAAGGGGGATAGGCCATGCAATGAGTCTGAGAGGGAATTCCCATTCACATTTAAGTAACAGCTGGATCATTCCTGGAAATAAGCCAGGACTTACCTGGCCATGGGTGTCTCCTGCAGACTTTCCAGCCTCAAACTTTAAAGCTAGACCGAAATCAGCGATACAAGCTGTGAGGTTGTTTTTCAGCAGCACGTTCTTGCTTTTGATGTCCCTTTCAAGTTCAAGAAGAAAACACAAATTAGAGATCTAGAACATGGAATACCAGGTAAAACTCTAAGGAAAAAGGAATCTTATAAAACAAAGAACATTATGGTATGAAAGGCAAAAAAATTACAAAGAAACAAGTAAGTTATACAATAAAATAATAATAATAATAATAATAATAATAATAATAATAATAATAATAATAAAAGCTTGCAGACATTTAACCTTATGGGAATAAGTGAGATTAATTAGAACTGTAACTTTGTGCTTGTTTTTGGAATAAATACAGATGTGTGATGGATAGATGGATATATGAATATAGGGATATATGGATATATATGGATAGATGGATATTCATGGATATATGGATGCATGGATATACAAATATACAGATATATGGATCTGGATGATGCCTGTGGGATACAGAGATGGAATAAAAAAAGCAATCCAAGTGTGCAGCGACTGCATCTTGATTAAACGGCAGCAAACAAAATCCTTGGAAAAATGCACCTTGCTGGCTCCTAACATGGAGACCCAGGAACTGCTGCAGGCCCAGGAGGTGATGGCACCATGCAGGCTCCCCTGTGTCCCCAGCAGTGCCAGGCCAGTACCTGTGGGAGATGGCCGGCTTGTGGCCGTCCTTGAGCCCCGGGATGTCCTCGTGCAGGTAGGCCAGGCCCCGCGCCATGGTCTGGGCAATGTGGCACAGCTCGTTCCACGACACCACGTTGGCCTTCAGGAAATCTGTCAGGGAGCCCTGCAGCAAAACAGACACAGCCCAGCTCAGCCTCTCATCCAGGGAAAACTGCAATTCCTGCTCAGCTGGGGGGAGCAGCTGCAGGACCTTTGGCTGGCCTTCAGAGTGAAATACTCTGAATAAACAGAGATGAAATCACTTGACAGCACAATTCCAGAGTGAAACACACACTCTGAAGAAACCTAAAGAGATTCAACATAAACCTGAACATATTCTTAACTTAATATGACAATAGAATATCTGGATTAATTAACTAATTAATATTTATGTTTCTTCCTCTTGCTGTCACAATAGAATTGATCTGGATCACTTCATTTTTATTCTTATCAACCAACATGAGTGAACCAAGAACAACCCCCCCCAGTCTCTGCAGGATGGGAGGTCATGTATTTAAGGCAGGTTTAGATGGGGGATATCCAAAAAGACATATTCTAAAAAGCCAAAAAAAAGGTAGAACTGATTTTTGTTTGTTTTTTAAAACAACTCCTCTGTCAGTAAAATCTGATGGCAACTTCCTCAGCTGTCTGAAAACAAACTGAACTAAACTCACACCCAGTGCAAAGCGAGCAGCTGAACGAAAACCACTTTCAATTTTCTTCCTTAACTGCCTCAACTCCACATTTGTGCCCCTTTTCCAGGGCTGTTCTCCCTCCCCCAGGGCAGCCCCAGGCCCTCAGAGGGGCAGCCCCAGGCCCATGAGGGACAGCCCCAGGCCCATGAGGGACAGCCCCAGGCCCTCAGAGGGGCAGCCCCAGGCCCTCAGAGGGGCAGCCCCAGGCCCATGAGGGGCAGCCCCACCTTCTCGTGGAAGGCAGTGATGAGCCACAGGTCGACGTCGATGCTGGAGCCGCGCTTCTCGGCGCCGATGAACTGCAGGATGTTGTCGTGCTTCATCCCGGGCAGGCTGTAGATCTCGTACTCGTTCTGCCACGACTGCTTGTCCTGCAAGCACAGCAGCACAACCCCAGTGAGCCACCAGGAATGGGGCACCAGGGGCTGGCCCTGCAGGGAGTTTGCTCCCAGCGTTTGAACGGTCTGGCAGAAAATACGGGGAGTTTCTTGTGGGATAACAAGAGCCCGCAGTGTTTGTTCTGCAAGGCAGCACCAGGATCACTCTGAGGCAACAAATTCCCTGTGGGGGAACAAATTCCTGCACCTTGGATAGCTGGGGGTGCTTTAATTCCTGCCAAACCCATCCCAGCATCACCACCCAGCATCACTCTGTGCTCTCAGCATTCTTCATTTAATGCAGGCCACGCTTTGTGAGGGCACTCGCTGGGCAGTGAGTGCCATGGCACTTAATTGAGGCATGGTTAATTGGAACAATCACTTCAGGCCTTGCATTTCAGGACATTCCTTCCAAGTACCATTTAATTTGATTATTAACTGGTCAAGAGGTGGGTGAGAGCTGCTTAAAACTAGGGATGCTGAGTATTTTTATGACCAGAAACACACATTTCACAGGGTTTATGCCTCAGTAATGTGTTTACTGCAGTAAACACTTATTTTAAATCACTAAAACTCTTCCAGCATCTTTTACACCTCAAGGCCATTTCCACTTGGATTTACAGAATTCCTGGGCCAAGAAAAGCTGCTTTAATGTGAGGAACAACCCAGGAGTCCAAGGGTTCTACTCACCTGGATGGGGAATATTTTGACTGCAACGTATTCATTGAGCAGCTGAGCTTTCCACACACACCCAAATCTCCCCCTGGCTTTGATCTCCAGGAGCTGCAGCGGCTTCAGACCCATCAAGGGAGACGGTGGGGGAGGCCCAGGATCCTGCAATCAGGTGAGACCATTAATTAATGCTGTTATTAATGATGTTAATTCACGTCATCCCCGACAGCACTACAGATAAAGGACTGGAAACGGGGAGACCCTGGGAGCACCCGGCCAAACCCCACTGCAGAAATTCCCAAATACCCAGACACAAACCCCAGCCCTTCTCCATGGGATGGGAAATGGGATTGGGAAAGGTGCTCAGGAGGGAGGAGCCACAGGGAGCATCCCCACAGGGATGGGATAAACCCGGATAAACGGTGGCACAGCACAGCAGGAACCAGGGAAGGATGTGAGCAGCTGGGAAAGCACAGCAGGAATTAAGGAATAAAGTGATCAGGTGGGAAAGCACAGCAGAAATTAAGAAATAATGTAATGGGGGAAAGCACAGAAGAAATTAAGAAATAGTGTAATCAGGTGGGAAAGCACAGCAGAAATTTAGGAATGAAGGGATCAGGTGAGAAAGCAGAGCAGAAATTAAAGAATAATGGAATCAGGGGGGAAAGCCCAGCAGAAATGAAAGATTAGTGTAATCGGGTGGGAGGAAAGCTCAGCAGAAATTAAGGAATATTGCAACCAGGTGGGAAAGCACAGCAGAAATTAAGGAACAAAGATAATCAAGCTTTACTTGTTGTGTTTGTCAAGAGCTGGAATTGCAATGAGCCCTTGGATGCACTGGAGGTTTCTGTGTTTATCTCAAGTGTGGGACCTTTGACCCCTGCAGACCCACAGCTGGGATCAGCCCCTCCTGCCCCAATCCCACTGCTCCCAACTTTGCCAGTGAGCTCCTGAAATCCCAGCACCCAGAAATGACCTGGAATTCCACTGCAGAGCTGATCCTGTCCTGTCCTGCAGGATTTGCACAACTGGGGGTGAGACAGAGCTCCCCCAGGGCTGTCCATGGACCCAGAACCCCACATCCATATCCCCAAATCCATAACCCCATTCCCATATCCCACACTACAGCCTGGGACCACTCCCCTTCCTGGCAAAGGGGGGGGGACAGGTTATTGCACACCCTGGATTTTCTATTTTGCTGGATCAAATCACCTGAACAGAATGAGCAGATTCTCAATTTTATTACCAAAGTTCTGCTTCCTTCTGGGCTGGCCCTTTCCCTCCACGTGGGATTAGCTTGGCCCTCTATAAAAACCCCAACAACCAACCCCAAAGTTTTCAAAAAACCTCCAAAACACCCCTTTTTGCCTTTATTTTCCCCAAAGAACCCCTTTAAATAAATCTCTTTTCAAGAGAATGAAAACCACCAGAGGAGTTGCTTCTACAGGAGAGAGGAGAGCACTCAATAAAGAGTTAAATATTTGAGCACTTCCATCCAAACCATAAAATCCTGTGCACATTAAAGACACATTTGGTGACAAAATGGGGGGTTAAGAACCTTTCACAATAGGGAGAAAGGAGACAAGTGCTGAGAACACAAGTCCTGAGTAGTTTCAGTGCAGGAATAAACATCCCCTCTCTGCTTTCTTATACAACAACAACTCAATTAAAAAGAACAAGTTCCAGAGAAAGATTCAGAGCAGAGTTAACCTCATTGCACAAATTAATAACTAGGAAAGGAATAAACAGCATTTGAAATTCAAATTAGAGACACACTGCAGCACTGTCCCCAAAAGGAGGAAATCCTTTTGTCAATGTGACAGCGACAGGAGCTTCAAGTTGTGACATCAATATTTGCAGCACAGAAAATGAAGTTTGAGAGTGAAGATTTCCCTCCCTTGGTGCCTTTCATTCCGTGCCAGAGCCCTCTTGGAATATCCCAGGCACCAGGGAGAGCAGTGCCCTCAATTTGTAAAATACAAACTGTACTAAACTAATGTTTGTAAATCCACTTTGTCCTTGTTAGAAGAGAAAGTGGGAATGAGATGCTCAAATTTATCCCCCAAAGCCAACCCTGATTTAATGAATTGTTCAAGTTCAGAACCTCCTGCCTTGTCTAAAGCAGAGAAATTTGTGGGAAATAACCCTAAATCCCTCTTTGCTGCAGAAGCTCAGATTCCCCTTTCTTCCCACGCCCTCCTCCCAAAAAACTGCTGGGATTTGGAAGCATCTGGTGCTGAATTCTTCCCCAACCATCAGGATAATCAAAACCCTCCAAGATTTGCTGAAGTACGAAGTTCCAGCACCTCTGCCAAGAGCTGGAAGTGAAAGTGCCAGTGAAACCCGCTCCTTCTAATTCCCCATTAGACCACACCACTTCCCACACACCAAATTCCCAATTTCCTAGAAACCCCTGGCTCTCCACACTCATTCCCAGCACCTGCCACAGTGGGAAGCAGAATTCCTGCTGTTAACACAACTGGAAAGAAAAGTTTCCCCCTTATTTTTTTTTTCCCCTGATTTTTTCTAAACACCTTGGTTAAAATCTAACTCCAAACCCTGCAGCTCCAGGGACTATTTTTACACATTCCCTGACAATATTTCCAACTCGCTGTGCTCCAAGGAAAAATGTTTGACATTCCAGAGGCCCCGTTATTCCCGTGGGGCTTTGGGGCTGAGCTCGGTGGCGCCGAGGCCGGGATGCCAGCAGGGATGGCAGGGGGATAAATTGGGCTCCCACATCTCCCAGCTGTCCAAAAATCCAGGGCCCAATTCCCTGTTCCTGCCCCTTCCCTCAGACTGAGTCATCCAGGGAAAATATTCCTTAAGGAAGGATGACTTCCAGGAATGGGGTTCCTTGAAGGGCCTCAAAAATGGGTTTTGAGATCAGGGAGCAGCTCAGCAATTGTGGAACTCAAATCCATGAAAAGCTGCTCCTTGGAGCAGGATGCTGCATCCCTGACTGGGATAAGGAAGCCAAACATGGAATAGAGATCCAAGGAACTCTGGGAACTCTTTACAGAGGCAAAGTCAGGAAAGCATTGAAATATTTAAATTTAAAACATTTAAACAAATTGATTTCCTTCTAAACTGCATTTCCAAGGTATTTCAGGTATTAATTAGAGAAATTTAATGATGGCAGAAATTGGGCATTTTTATTACACCTCAAATCTTGATATTTTCAATATTCCATGGAAAAGCAGAGCAGGAATGACCCAGTTTATGAATTAAGGGGTCCCAGTGATTTGGAATTTAATACAAATCACAGTAACTCCTGCTCAGTGGGGAAGATGAACTAGAGACTGAGGAATGAAGGAGTATTTTTATTTTTCTCTGGATTATCAATTTTTGTGAGTTCCTGCAGCACACAGAATCCCAGGATCAGCAGGTGGAGACAGCACAGCCCCACTGGATTTTTCACAGGTGGGAGATGGGAACAGAGACCCAAGGGCAGGGCACAGGTGGGAGGGATTCCCTTTGCTTCCAGGGAAATCCCTGTGCTGGGAGAGGGATCCCCCTGCTCCTGTCCCTGTGTGCCAGGATCAATCCCAAATTGCACATCCTGACCCCACCAAACTCAGGAACTCCAAGGAATTTTAGGAGATCCACGAACCACGGGCTGAAGCTCCATTTTTAACCCACACATGCTGAGAGATGGCTTGTCCAAAATACTGAGAAATCACAGTTCAGAGCAAACAACGTCTCCCACATCCCCAGAGAGCCCCAGAGCCAGGAACAAACATCCTCTTACCTCAATCATTATATGAAAGGCGTGCTTGCAGAGAGGGAAAAAACACAGGCAAGAGAAATTACTATTTACACCAGGAATGGGATGCAAAAACAGCTTAGAGGAGACAAAGTCAATTATTTGTGAGTTAATGACAGGAATATTCACGGGGACAGCAAAACTTTCTCGTACCAGTAAGAGAACAACAAAGAAACCCAGCATTGTTAGGAAAGGAAAATGAGGAAAACAGGATTATTCTATAGAAAATGAAATGAATTTTGTTATAATTACACCGAGAAATGGTGAAACGTGGAAGTTCCAAAGGAGGAATTCCCAAGCCCGGGGTGAAACTCATTGCCTGCAGTGCTGGCCGCTGGCCGCGAGGGGGCAGCGCCGCACCGGGGAAATTCCCGTCCCTGGGAACGGGAACTTCCAATAGCTCAGTTGGAATCGAACTTCATCAATAAACAGATTTGGGCTCCATCACGGAACCCGATCAATAAATCCACAAAGAGAGGGGAGCTCGAACACTCTGCACCCAGCAGATACTGAGAGAGATCAATCACAGCATTAAAGGTTCCATCAAACAATCCCAGGAGGAGTTTACAGACTGAGGAACAAAATCCAGGCTAACTCCGTGTCCCAGGATTTTATTGACGCCCTTGTTCGTGCTGCTTTCTTCCCTTTTGCTGAACAACCTCGGTGTCACCTCAGCAGAGACACACAGACGCCTCTGTCCCTCCTCCTGCACTTTGGACTGGGAGGGCCTGGCCCAGCATTCCCAGATTTGCTGTGGCTGCCCCTGGATGTGTCCAAGGCAAGGCTGGATGGGGCTTGGAGCACCCTGGGACAGTGGAAATGTCCCTGCCCACGGCAGGGGTGGCACTGGATGAGTTTTAAGTTCTCATCCAACCCAAACCATTCCAGGATTCTGTGACTGTTTCACCTGAGCCACCTCCTTTGTCCTTTAGCCCTGGATGGGATGGATGTTGGGAGAGCAGGGAATTCCAGCCCCTGGCTCCAGCTGCCATCCCCTTCTCCCCTCTGCCTTCACACCCTCAGGATGCTCTGGAGCATGGGGGGCCTTTCTCCAAATAACTGATACCTTCCCTTTGTCCAAATAATTGATACCAGAGGGGCTGGAGGATTCCTTGGAGAACTGATTTATAAACCTGGAACAGCTTGGAGCACTGGGATCCACCAGACTCTCCTCCACCTCACTCCATCATTTGCTCCAGAGCAGAGCAAAACCCACCCCAAAGAGCTGAAAGTCCTTTTTTCCAGGCCTATTCATTATTAAAGTTCTCCAGCTCCAGAGAGTTATGGAAATTCCTCAGCAATAAGCATGTATGAATATAAATGATATGTATGATATAAATATGTATGAATTCAACCTTTGTGCTCTGACCATAACGAGAAACTGCAAAAACGAAGCTCTGAGGAATGAAGCCTCTCCCAAACCTCTCACTCCTCCCTCGAGGGATCAGCTTCCCCCAAGCACTGACCAATTCCATGCGCATGGAAATGTTACAGAGATGTGTTTGTGCTCATTAACACCTCTGGATTATAAACCAATGTCCTCCCCTGCAGCCCACAGAGCATCACCTCAGGTTCCCAGCAGAAATCCAGTTCAAGGCTATCAGGCTCTAAAAGAAATCTGAGATTTGTCAGGAATTAACCCTGATAAATAAAAGCTGGGAGCACTTAACCCCCCTCAAAACCCCTATCACCCACACAGATCTACATAAACACCACTCACTGCTGTTTGTGCTGCTTGAAAACCAACTCTAAAGGGTTTCATTACAATATTTGGAACCAATCAGCCCAATAAAACCCAGGGCACTGTGGGTTTTCCCCAAAATTTGGGCTACCCACAACCATATTCTGATCTGTAAAAGCTGCACTTGGCTTTTGAGTGTTTTCACACAAGCTCTTCCCTCTGTTACAGATTTTAACTTGTACCAGCCCATGAATTCTATTAGGACAAAAAAAAAAAGGACCCAGTTTCAAGCTCCTCACCCCCTGCACATTCAGGGCTCCTGATTTGCAATAACTTTCCAATCTCTTTTCCCATTTCCTATAAGCACCTGGCTTCTCCCTGTGGGTATTTTTCAAGTAGCCATTAATCTTCCCAGGTTTGGATGCAATCCTTGGAAAAAAAACCAAAAAAACCACCTCTCCCTTACATTTTTCCAGTGCTGAAAATGTTTCTATTAAAATATCTGTAGCAACAACAAGAAAAAAAAGTGGCTTTTGGAAGACTAAAACGGGGAAAACCTGAGGAATTGATTTAATTCTTCATTCTTCAGCAAGAACTGGGATTTTTCCCAGCGTGGAAAGATTATCCCAGAAATTTCAAGTGCATCAGGTAGATTTAGGAATTCCTGTGCTCAGTAATTAAAACCCTGATGCATCTTTAACCCCTGAGAGTTCAACCATTTCAGAAGAAATGCCCAAAATAGGTCAGTTTTATAGGGAATGTTTGGGGAGAAACCTGAATTCCATCAATTCCAGACATTCCCGGTGTCCCCCAGTGAAAACGAACCAGGTCACAGCAGAAAACTGCACACACTCAACTATTTCAAATCCTGATCTGATCCTTGTGATGAATTTTATCAGCTGATGAATTCATGTTTGCTCAATCAAACAGAAATAAGGAGACAGATCAGTTCTTAAGTGTTTTCCACACACACAGATGTATTCAGCAAACATGGGTTTGTTAATAACTCATTGGAGAGCACAGATAGTGACAGATTTGGTGGAATTTGACAGCTTGCACTGGAGAGTTCCCCACACAGCAGTGAGGCACAGTGAGCTGCACAAACAAGCCAAGACTAATTGTCCTTGATGTCTCATTACAGGTTCAAACATTTCTTACGGCGTGCTTCCTCCTTTTTTTTTTTTAAATATTCCAAACTATTTCCTTCCCTTTTCTCTCTAATCTTTTATTTATCACCACTTCAAATTCTTTCACCGTTTCTCATTCTTAAGCATTTCCTCATTTTTATCTTTTTGCTTATTTCTCATCCATCCTTTCATTTTTTCCTGGAAGTTTGCTACCAGGGCAGCAGCTTGGTATTCCCATTGTTTCTGGGAATAAACCAAGGAAAAAGGGATAACCTTTATACCTTATCCCTGGTTTTCCTGCTCTACATCAGACCTGTCCATTTCACCACTGCTAAATGGATTTAAACCAAATCCATTTGCCTCCAAACTCCACTCATGCCCCAATTATTAAGTATATTATTAGCAGATTAATTGCATCAATATTTCAGAGTTTAGTGGCGGTTATAAAGTTCCCAATGGTTTTCCTCCCTTCCTGCTTGCCCTGTCTCCTGTAATCAAATTTCAAGTGGGAACCACTGCTCTGCTGCACATGGGAAAGTGTTTATACACTGCATTTACATAATAATTCTGGGGAGTTTTTCAGGCACAAGTGGCTTTTCCTGACTTTCCACATGAGCCTTGATGCCTGTTTACCACAAGATAGGAAAATGCTCTTGCCCCACGAGCACCAAGGTACACTTATCCCAAAGATACAATCTGAGCACGAACACAACAGCTCATTACCCTATTTATTAAAAATTTAGGTGTCCATCCTGCCCCAAACACAACTCGTGCAAGGAAAAAACTGCAGCAAAAGGAGGGAGAATCAGAATTCAAGTTCTTGGTACCCCACACACATTTCACATTCACTTCCTTTTCTGTGGTTTTATCCATGACTTCATTTCTTTGGGAAGACAATCCCACTCTGGAATTATCCCCACAATTAGCAGTTATGAATTTGATCTCCCAAGCAAAGACCACTGGGTTGATGTAAAGTCCCAAATCCATAAAATGGGAGCTGGATGAACTAATTATGCTGACAGATTGCAGGGAGTCTGAGGAGCTGCAATCCTCTCCGCAAGGACAGCAAACAGACTTTTTTCCTCTAAATTATGTTCTTTTCATTTGGCAACAACATATGGCCACTGCCTCTCCCCAAATTCCTCTTATCTATTACTGCAAAACTGAAACCAAAACACTCGAGTTATCAACCCCAGGCAATCCTGCTCCCTGCAGCACCCTCGAGTCAAGCAGCAGCACTGGAAATATCCCAGGAGCTGGGATCAATCCTTGGCAATCCCACCTGAAATAACAGGAGTTTTCATTTTAATCATAAATAACATCACTGTAGGACAGGTCATGTGCTCTGGTCACTGAGCTGAGCTAGAAGCTCAAGTTAATTCCTACTGCAAAAATTAAAGTATTTTATCTCTTTATTTCCACAACCACATTTTCTTCACCTTTTCTGCTTTGGTCTCTAGGATTTTCTGGTTTAGCTCTTTCCATAAAAGCCCCCTGATCTCAGCTGGATCTCCAGAGTAACTGAAGGAAGAGGAATTCCAGTGTCAGCACTAATTACAGCTCCAGGATCAGCTGGAGCCTCCCAGCAGCAGGAACTGCACACACACAGAGCCCCACAAGGTTTGTCTGGGGTTCCACTCACAACATCATCATCATCCTTTCGAAATAAAACACCAACACTCCAAAAACCGAAACGTTTCAAGACAAAACAGAAAATACATAAACAGGAGGTAGAAGATGACAAGAATCACAACCCATGAGCTGAGCTATGCCCTGGAGTTGTGCTTGAAGATTTTAACATTCCCTTTAACTGCACCTGTATCCCAATTCCTTAAAAACAGCTCATCCTCTTTTGGCTGCTATTTTCTGCACACCTCAAATGGCCAAGATGAATTGGCAATTCTCTTTTAGTTTCCAGCTAAGCATTCCAGCTCAGCCCTTCCCTGTGTGTCTTTGCCCTCTGTGTTCAGTTTTCCTCCTCCCAAACAAAGAGATGCATAAAAACATGAAGCAGTTGCTCATCTGTTCATCAAAGAATAATTAATAAGGCTGTTTAAGTAAAGCTTAATTCTCTGCTTTAGGGGAGAGCAAGCGTTAGGACCTGGAAACCAGGAGAGCAACAGAGACCAGCCAGGAGACAGATCCCCCTCAGGAATGGTTTGGCCCTAAAAAAAAAACCCCAAATGCTGCAGCAGGGACTCACCTGGGTAGGAACCAGCACGGGAGGATAGGCCAGCTTGTGATGTCTGTACATCCAGAAGGAGAAGAGCACGATCACTGCAATTCCCATGATAGGCACCAAGGAGTAGAGCAAGGTGTTGAACAGAGGTGGCTTCGGTGTGACAGGATTGGAAGTTGCTGAAGGGGGAAAAAAAAAAAGGGACACAGCTTTTAAGGAACAAAAGCAGGCAGTGTTTGAAATGTGCAGCAGCCTGGTTTTCTAACAGCTCCTGCCATCAGCACAGCAGGCTCCCAGTGCCTGATTAGCCAGCACAAACTAACAGCTGGTTAAAAGGCAGCACTTTGGGAAGCCTGGGAATAGCTCACACCCCAAATTCCCACTCCAGCACGGTGGAATTCTGTGCCTCTCACCCCCACCAGCCTACAGCAGGCAAGGGGTGCTTGTATTCCCAGGAGACTGCAGGAATTCATCACCTGATGAATGAAAAATAATCGATTGAGAGCTTTAGCCTGGTCAGGGCAGAAATAACCTGCCAGCGTTTCTGGAGGAGTTCTCCAGGTGAAGACACTTCCACACAGCCTCAAAAAAAGGCTCTGGAGAAGCTGGAGCTGCTTCCAAGGCAGCCACAGGCCCCTGGGGCAAGAGAGGGCTCATGGGAGGGAAGAATGTCAATTATTGCCTTAGCAGCACCACTGACAGAAATGACAACAATATCTCCTGGCTCAACAAAGGCTATTTTAATCTCCCAGAAAATGTTCTTTCATTTCATAAACAACTTCCTCTGGCTATTTGGTACATGAGACATTTGCTGTTTTCAGCTCACTTATTAACATCACTTGGTTTTCCAGTAGATTCCTGACTGGAAGAAGATAGGCAAGAAAAATCAAATCACTTTTTAGCTGTTGTTTTTGAAAATAATTATTTGTTAGGTCTGGCTCATTTGATTGTCCTTCAGAACCACAGAATGTGCTGAGATGGAAGAACCCATAAGGATCCTGTGATCTGGGAGGAAATTCTTTGCCCCTTTTTAGAGGTTACTGTGTCCATTCACAGAGAAATTCAATGTCCAGCTGGGATAAAGAGGATTTTTTGAAGAAAAGGAGCAACCCCAGGCTGGCACAGGGATACAGGGATGGGAAGGGTTTTAGCCCAACAATTCATACACTCACAGGAGCTTAACCATACAATTAAGGTAAGATTTGACAGCAATTTCTGTGTCTTAAACCAGGCCATTATTTCAGATTATCCTCCCTTCTCACCCTTGGAAAGATCTGAAGCACCTTTTATTGATTTTATAGGAAAGCACCAAGTGCAATAAATGAAGTGGCAATTCCTCAGCTCTGCCTGGGGATGCACAGAGCTCCAGGAAAAGGCAGGCCAGGACTTTTGGGAAAGTCTGATGTCCTGCAGGAGCAGGATGTGGAACATTCCTGTCACGAGGAACTTACGCTGCGTCACCTCCATCTCCGGGAAGTAGAAGAAGCGCTCGTTGCACATGTTGCCCTCACAGCAACAGAAAAACACCTCAGGGCTGTCCTTCTTCTCTATGCAATCATTCCTGCAGGAGAGAGGAGTAAAAAGTTCATTCATCTCGAGCTGGGTTATCTTTGTTCAAGTGAAAATACGTGCCCATCTTTAAAATTTCCCAAGTGAACTTCGTTAAATCGATCACGGAACACATGACCAAAATATCAGCTAAACATAATGAAAGAAATCAAATTTTGATATTTTAGCTTGCAATGAAATGTTATTAAAACAGAAACACGTTTTTGCTGTTTTTAAGATGAAGTTAAAGAAAGCCACCAGCAGGACAATAAGGGACAGGTCACAACCCAGACTTAAACAGGATGAACAAGGGATCAAACAGGGCTGGAGATAAGTGAGAAAGAGAAATCTTTAATTTTATCATATTTGTAGAAAGAAGTGATAAAATTTCTACAGTCTCCTCTGCCTATGTTATACTCAGGTTTATTTCACTGCAGGAATGGCTTTTTTACTAATATTCTTTTAATAAATAAGCTGAAACTATTCCCATCAGGAAAGAAGAAACAGCAACCAGGAGCCAGCCTGACAGCAGAACTGCAAAAGCCTGAAGAAATGCTGAAGGATTTTAAACACAGCTGAAGATTGTCAAGGAAGTTTTGGGCCAATCTTCAAAACTTGGGGTTATTCCTCGAGCCAGCTCTTGCTGTCACCCTGTCCTGTGATTCCCAGGGAACATTTTCTCTTTGATGTCCTGAATCTGCTGCTGTTTGGAGTCACGCCCACAACTCCCAGTGCAGCAAAACCACCCCACGCTCAGAGATAAGATTTGGGCTGTTCTGGACAAACACAGCACTGTGTGTGATTAGCACAAATTGCTTAATGAGGACTTAGAGATACTCAGTTCCCAACTCTTTCCTTACCATCCTTCCTGCATTTGATTTCTTCTTCCAATTTCTTTTCTTGGCTCAAAGGAGAATTTAATATCATGATTTTAGGATTTTTTTTGGTTATGGAACTGAGCTTTAAACTGTCATTAAAGCAGAAAACATCCTGGAGTGGGGGGTAACTTGATTTGGGAGAAAAGAGTGCAAGGCTTTCTTCACACAAAGGAAAGCTTCTGTAAAATATTGCTGAAATAATTCCTAAATGCTTTTTAATGAAGATCCACTGTGGATTTATTTCTTAATTCTCTGCCTTCCCAAATAATAAATGTTTTGGGCCAATAAAACCCAGAAGAGTATTTGAAAAACTGTAACACCATTGCTTAAGAGAGTCATGACCTTTATTCAGTCAGCATCTAACAAACCCCAAGTCCCGCTGTTACTGCTCGTGGGTTCTTTCTGGACCATCTGTTATCAACAAAATAACTGGAAATTCAGAATATTCTTAGAGCTGCCATTGAGCTTATTAATAAACTGCCAAGATACTTCCATGATCTGGTAAATTGCAGATACAAAGTGCTGACTTTCCAACTCTAAAGACTTCGGAAAAAAATCAACGAGAGAATTCTGCATCCTGGTTGCAATAATTCTATTTGTCTGGCAATAACAAGGCACTATAGAATCTACTATTAATGGGCTAAAAGAGAATAAATGAAATACCTGATTTCTTTGAAGAAGGTAAAACGTTATTCTGCAAACAAGACAAAGTACTCACATGGAGTCTGGTCCCTAAATACAAGCATCTAAAAATAAGATAATTATTCACAGCCTCGTTTGTCTCGAGCCGCGGTTGCAGAGGGGATGACGTCGAAATTAGGGAGAGGAGAAAGAGCTCCCAGTGACAAATCAATTTCAGAAATTCCTGGGAAAACTCACCTGTCGTAACAATTGATGTCATCCAGCCAGCAGCCTTGCTTCACGATCTCAATTGATCCAGAAATGTTCTTCCACGTAGCAAAGCAGTGTCGCCTTTTATCTTTATCACCGTAGCAGGGCTCGATCCCGCTGCGATTGGTTTTATCCTTTTCCCAGTTGGCGTTGTAGTAGATGCACTCCTGAGTTTCTGATCTGCCCAGGATGGCACCTGGGAGGGATGGGAAGCACAGTTTAATGGAATTCTGCAGGATCAGGCCTATGAATAAACGCAGGGTGTATAAAAATCTCATTTGCTGCTTGTACCAATGTGCCCTCTCTCCCCTCTTTGTAATGAAGAGAGAAAACACGTAAAGTTCAGCAGCATTCCAAGTGTTGAAACATAAAACAAAGATCTTCTGTGAAGTCAAACAGTGACTTGCATAACTTAGCAAGATTTGCAGAAATGAAGAACAAGTCATGGCAATACTTCTCCGTGAATAGCAATAGCAGAGAAAATTTAGAATGCTGAGCAGTGAAGATTTAATTAAAATATTCGCCAAACCAGGAGATGTAGCCAGGAAAATTCACCAAAAGGCATTTGTGCTTCTTATCTTGTTACAGGAGCCAAAAGAGCAGGGAGTTCATCTCAGAAACCCCAAAAAAAAGCCAAGAGGTGTTTGGGGACAAGAGTGTCACAGAACCCCAGAATGGCGTGGGTTGGAAGGGACCTTAAAGACCATTTAGTGACCATCTAGGAAACCTCTCTGGGATTCTGGTGGAGACAACTTCAGAGTTAATGGGATATAAAGCACCAGTCTGGTTCCTGCAAAGGTGAAGGGCTGTTGGGAAGCAAAAGTGTTAACAAAATACTGGAAGGGAGTAAGAACTGCCTTTTATTTCTGTTTTTTCTCTTGTCAGACACTGCCCAGAGTGTGCCATTAATCTTCATGGAAGCTCCACCTTTTAACACTTATTAAAACCATGGGAAAACAGAGAGGGAGATGGAGGAGCTGGAGAGTTGGAGGATCCACTGAGGAAGGGCCAGGAGGATTCCAAAGCACTCTGCCTGCATTTATCTATACATTGAATATTTTTAAGACATTACATTACACAGCACACTGAACACCAGACCGGAAGAGAAAAGATCTCCCACAGCAGTTTTTTCCTATTTATTTGCATCACTCACTCCCTCCTTTATCCACGGCAAATGTGACCCAGCAGCCATTCCTGAGGAGAATGAGGATTATTCCCACCTGAGCCTTGGGAGAGCAGCACAGGAGGCCGGAGCTGAGCCCAGCACTGCCCATCCTGAGCATCCCACGCTGCTCCTTCCCAAAGTTGTGCCTCTGACGCATTCCCAAAATAGGCCGAGGCCGCCGCATCAATGGGAGAGGGGCAGGAGCCAGCTGGGAACGCTGCGAGGGGCAGCCTGGGAACCATTATATTCCTTGTGCTGCCACGGCCTGACCTTTACAACTCTCAGCTATGGCAAGAAACAGATGAGGCAACAGATTGAACAATTTGGTTCTGTCAGTGCAATAAAGCAGAAGTCCTGGATTTCTCTCACACGTGCCATTGCTTTTCTCCCGCTGCCAAGCCCGGCTTTGAAGGACCACAGACAAGCTGCATTTGATAAAATTCAGGAACTGCAGTAAAACTAACTTTGTATAAATATCCTCTTTATTCCTGTCTTCTTTATAGTCATGGTTTTTTATCCATTCATGTTTTAATCCATTAAAGCTCCAATCAGTGACTGGCAGCAGTCACTGTTGGTTTAATGACCTTGGATCTGGCTGGGGTTTCTCACCTGAGCAGGCACCTGCAATAGCTCTGGCCAGACTAACCCAGGCTTGCACAGAGCAGGACAATCCTGGATTAATCCTTCAAAGTGGAAAAGCAGGAACATGAAGGAAGCAAGGCAAGAGGAGAAGGGGAACCACACAAAGAAGGCAGCCCTGAGCCCATCTGCTTCCAACCAGCTCTGCCACCCCCTCTGCAGGGATGGAGCTCCCAGGGGAGAAGGGCAGCTGGCATTCACATCAAAGTGAATTTATCAGGCAGAGCAGGTCTCTGATGGAAGTCCTGTACCCATTCCGAGTGCACATGGAATTGTCAGACCCTCAGAGAGCAATTCCTGAAGCTTAAAAAGCAAAATGCTGCTGCTGAAAGAAGCTGTGAGGTGAACCCCAGCAGTGTCCTATGGATGGAATGTGAGGTCTGAGAGGAAAACACATTGGGAAAGCAAAGGGCATTGAGTACAGAACAGAATTTAGTTTGGGCACATGAAGCCAGGTCCCACTGGATATTTGTGTATTCCCACTGCAGTGCTGCTCCATCCCTCACACTCATATCCATCCACAGCTGCACTGAGGAAACAAGCAACATTTGAACTTCTGAACCACTGTTAATACAGGAAACAGCAGAATTGGGAGCAATTCCATTAGAGAGCACATGTGCAGCCTGGGAAACCTCACCTCAGGAGGAGCTGGAAGCACTGGCTGCCACTTTTCAATCACAAAGACTGAATGACTGAAAAAAAATCCACCAGTTTTTTAATTTAAAAGGAGCAAACAGTGAAATCTCTGCACAGCTCCTAAGGACTAACATGGCCTTAATTCAGGAAGGGATCACTGGGGAAAGGTGCTGGATGGAATAGGAATCGTCTCTTACAGGTATCACTACAAAAAAAAAAGGACAGAAACTCCTGAGAGTTCATCATCCAACTTCATCCACTAAATCTAGAACCGAGCAGCACAAGCCCATGGGTCTGGAATGCAGGAATGGCTTCCTGATACTTGATGTGAGATGTGATAATGATCATCTCCCTCCTTTTCCAGGGAAGACTTCAACACTTCCCACGCCCTAGCCTCATTCCCAAATCCTGCTTTTGCTGCGTGATTAGTTGGTGACACCATGCAAAGACACAAAGGGCAAAGGGAACTCAATCTGTGATCTCTCACTGCTTCATGAAATGTAACAACATTTTCAAGCTGAAGTCATGAAAATTGATGAAAAACCTACGAAGATTAGTTTGATGGTGCCAAGGACACTTTTTTTTTTTTTGCTATTCCCTAGAAAACTTCCAATATATAAAAGAATTAAAGGGTGAAACTCAGTCTGGCAGATACCTCTGCCTGTAACAGAAAAGTTACTTAAATTGTGTTCTATTTGAGATGAACTGGAACTCTTTAAACACTGAAATACAAGGAATGGAGCAGTTTATTAGAATAAACCAGCAGAGCAGAGAAGCACCACAGGGGCTGAGTAACTTATAGACAGAATGGCCCATTCACCAAAATACCTGAATTGTAACACGCTGCTCCAGAGGAGCAGAAAAGAACAGAAAATGCAGCATAAATAGAAATAACACCTTGGACAAAAAAAAAAAAAATTCAGTTGCTGCACAGGTACCTTTCTCAAGTGCTTGCCCATATGTGTTATTCTATTTGTTTCCACAGTGATCTCAAACACTTTCTAGCCCTACAAATATATCTAAGAACAGACTACAAATATAGACTAAAAAAGCCCAGCTTTGATGTTCCCGCAAGCAGGAAGCAGGATTTTATCATTCTCTATTTTTTTCTGATAACACCCAGGGGAATGTTTCTCAAAGGAAGAAGAAAGAAGTTATTTCCAACCTAATAAAGCAAACTGAGTTCCGAGAGAAAGGAGCTGTTCTGTCCTCCTTTTCCACGTCACCATGTCCCCAAACTTATTTTGTTGATTTTTAGACTAATATTAGTCCTATTATCACTGTTCTCAATGCTCCCAGGTCAAACAAGGACTGTACTTCAGATGAGCTGAGCCAAAGTACATTCATTAAATCCAAACACAGCAGCAATTAACTCAGGCAAGGCAAGAACTGCAGAGAAGATAAACAAGGCAGTGAAGTAACAAATCACCTGCACTGCTGCCACCCTGCCCCGTGAAATTTCCAAATTTAAAGGTTAACCTGATGGTCCAGAAAGCTGCTTTCTTCTTCTAAAGTGGTCTTTAAAAATAAATGAGTTTGCAACTTGAACAGGGATAAACTTGGTCAGCTTTAGTGTAGAGGTTTGTACAGCAAAAGCTGCATTTTTCTCCAGGATTGCAGTGGGGGGAACAACAAAAAAATGTGTATTTGCTAAGATATCTCATCATATACTTGGAAAATATTTCAATTTTTTTGCAGTTCACACCTTTTCAAAATGGAAAATTTGGAGGGATGAGCCTGCCATGAAAGTATGAAATTCTGTTGCTGAGATAACACTTCTGAAAAAGAAGGAGAAAAGAATCCAGTGCTGGAAAAATTGAAGGATGATCAACCCAAAGGCTCTACAGTAGAGTGGAAACCATGGAGGATGATGGCACCCAAAAACAAGGAATAGAGCTGGGAGTGAACAGGGGGAAGGTGAGAGGAATAATATCATTATTGTTAAAAAACCCCTTGCAGGCCCTGGTTTGATTGGTGGAGAGTAACAAAAACAACCTTTTTTTCACTCTGAGTCTTCTGGACTTACAGTATGGAAAATAAATCAGCTGCTCTAACCACTTGATGATGTTATTTTACATATATAGATATAGCTTGGTTTTAGTTGCATGGTGCTCTTGCTGAAGGGGAAAAAAAAAAAAAAGCTGGAATTATTTTTCCAAGGTGTTCCCTCAGTCCCTCCCAGCAGTTTGTGCCATTGATAGAAGAAATTAATAATTCTGTAAACAGGATTTTGCAGAGAATTTCCATTTTCTGCCTCGCACTTCCAAATATCTTCTTTAAGCCTGGATTTCAGGAAGTGGGAAAACCCCCAAATCTCTGATGCCCAAGTTTTCCAGAATCCTTTCAGAGCAAAGCACGTGGCAGAAAACGGAGAGAAAGAGTCAGTGGCCATCTCTGCTCTTTAGGTAGAAATTCAAGTGCCACGAAGAGCTGGATACCCCTGCAATAAAGATTGTCATCCTTTGGGAATCTCCAGAGATTTGAAGTGTTATTTTTCACACTCCCTGACTTCAAGGGAACACAGTAAAACACAGGCTGATGTTTTCAAGTTCAAACATGCCACTGCTGTCACTGCGAGGTGTGAGCAGCACACAGCACAAACACCTCTCAGCCACTGCCTGCTGGTTTTTGGAGGGGGGAAAAAAAAGCTTGAAAGATCCTAGAAATGGTTTGGTTTGAGGTCTTGGGGCGGCACTTGCCTCAGGTGCTGGTGGCTTTTAGTCATTGCTGGTCAAATGTCCCCTCCCTGGCACGATGACAAGATGGTTAAAATGTCCCAATATTGGTAACACAGGGCTCAAAAATGAAGAGTTTAAATTCTACAAGACTCAGATGTTGGAAAAAATAGAATAGGGCAAAACAGTAGCTAATGCTAGAAATACCCAGTTCCAAATTTGGATTATCCTCCTCCCCCAGTGCAAAACCCCAAACACCGAGAATAACAATAATAACAACAACAACAACAACAACAACAACAACAATAATAATAATAATAATAATAATAAACAACCTCAGGTAATTTTTTGACATTAAAACTTGTGAACTGGGGTTCACAGGCACTAATGCTAGAAATACCCAGCTCCAATTTTGGATTATCCTCCACTCCCCAGTGCAAAAAACTCAAACACCAATAATAATAATAATAATAATAATAATAATAATAATAATAATAATAATAATAATAATAATAACAACAACAACAACAAGGAGAAACCTCAGATAATTTTTTGACATTAAAACTTGCCAACTGCACCCTGATTATCCAGGAGGGCTCAGCCACTCCTGCCTCTGGATGAAGCTCAGGGGAGCAGCTGCCCAGGAAGGAGCCAGGGATTCTCTCCCATCGCACACGGGAGTGACACCATTTCCACACGGAGTCTTGGAATGCTGTTATTCAACTAAAAAAGAGGCCCTTCAGCACCAATTAAGCACCTAAATAAACCACCTAAGGACACCCAGAGTGGATCAGGAATTATGAATCGTTCTCAGGGATGAGTGTCATGCTGGTGGTGGCAAGCAGCAGCGTTTCTATTTTGGGACCTGCCAGGGAGTTTCCCAGGAATGATCTCAGATACCTGTCAGAGCTGTTCCTCTGATCTGAGAATCCCAATCCTGCAGCTCACCAGATATGGAGAGCTCCTCTCAGTAACACCCAGCTGGGAATCCCAATGGATTTGGGATTAAAATGATCCTTTTTGGGGTTGGTGTTTGTGGAGGTTCTTCTCTGAGCTACGAAACTTTGTAAGAACTTCCCAACCGTGAGCTATGAAACATTCACAACTGTCTTCAATGAAGGGCTGAAATTCCTGCAGCCTCATGGAGATGGGAAATTTGAACATATTAATCACTTCATTAAAAAGCATTAGGAAGGCTTCATTTTAGGTGTCAATTTTAGCTGTCTTCAAATTTCTGTCTCAGAGAAGATCAGGAAATGACATTTTCTCCTGTACTGGTTGTTCCACACATCTCCCAGGATCCTGCTCAGTGTAATCACTGCCAATATTTCACCTGTATTTATAAAGAGAAATAAGGAGTCTCCTCTTCACAGACTCCCTCCTGACCCCTCAAAAACACCCACAGAAGAGCTAATTCAGGCTAATTATAAGAAATTCTACCTTTTGCCTCCCGAATCAGTCAAGCACAATGCAAAATGTAACAGTTTGACTGCAAAGCAAACAGAACCACACAGCAAGTCAAACAAAAACACAGTCAAGACATCTAAGAGGCAAGCATCCAACTCCACATTTGATGTTTCCTCCACATGATATATCCAACCCCCACTCCTTTTTCTGTCTTACAGGACCTTATATAACTATTTAAAAGACAACAGGACCAGTGTGATTCTGCCTTCAACTCAGCTCTCCAACAAATCTCTCTGTGGGTGTCGTGTCCCACTCGGTGCTATTGCAAGCAAAAACACCACCCAGTTCTCCTCCATGTGCTGATCAAGCTTCTTATTTACATTCCAATTCTTTAGCCATCGCTATACTTCTCTTTTTTTTCCTGTGGTTACAACCAAAATCCCAGCCTAAACACACTTACAAGCAGTTTTGTTTGGTTTTTTTTTTGAATTTTTAAAGCATCAGCTGTATGCTTTTCAAACTTCAAGCTGGCCCAGCAGAATTCCCCAGTGCTGAGCTCATGGGCAGGAGCTGGATGGTCAGTGCACATCCAGACATGCTCCAGCTGCCCTTGGCCAGATGGCAGCTAAAGGAGAGGAAAGACAGGTCCCACATTTGTGTAAACACACAGAGGGATTACCTGGGAGCTGCAGGCAAACAGGATAACGAGGAGGGGAAAGGCAGAATCCAGCGCTGAAAAATTCAAACCTTTAAATGCTCCTACCCCACTGAGCTGGAAACCTTCCTTACCCCTCCTTCTTTCAACTCTCCAATTTACTTATGGAGAATCATCACACTGAGTTTCAGTCTTGATTCCACACAGCCCATGATCCTGGGGTTTTGTATTCTCATTTTCATTTCCCCACCTCATCCCAACAGGACTCCCCAAGTTCATCCAGCTCACACATTTGGCCAGAACTCCAGTCGGGACTTCAGCCATTCCCAAGGATTTCTCTGGTATGGATATTGGGTTTGCTATCAGGAAATGTCCCTTCAGAAGCATTTTGGGAACAGCTGCATCACTGAAGGATGACACTGGCAGCTCGTGGTGTCTCTCTGATGCAAGAGCCCAGTTTGAAAAGCATTTTGGAGCTGTAGCGCAATCAAAAATCCGACTGAGCTGCGCGGCCTCGAACAGCTGAACTGGCACAAACGAGTGGAAGTAATTCCTTCCTTCAGCCACTAAACTTAAATAAATGTCAGGCTGCAGCATCACACATCTGAGTAAATACCTATCAGCATAAAAATGTTAATATGGTTGTGACTGCTGAACTCTCTTCCTAAAGCAAAACATCTACATAACCTCCAACTTCGCTGGATCAGCTGAATTCCATTTCTACTGTCCAGTCCTGTTGGGATCAAATTCCAAACCTTGTCTACACTGGAAGAGTTTGAAAATTGGTGTCTTCATGCTCTGAAATCAGTGTTGATTATATTTAAGAATCCAGCACAACTGCCTCTTTACCTCCAGCTGAAGTGGCTGTCACTTGAAATGGATTTTCTCTTTGTCCCCTCTCAGGCTGCCTCATTTTGCTCCCCGTGCCAGACTGTAATCTGAAGATTAAGTGAAAAATCCCATTTCTAGAGCTCGAAACAAGCGTGTTTACAGACAGAGCCACTGTTGACAGGGCCAGCACATCCTCTCCAAAGCAGCTCTGCCAGGCCCCAGCTCCAAACACAACAGCAGGGCTCGGCTGCAGCTGCCAGCCGCAGCGCTCATCCTCAAGGAGCACATCCTGGGACCTTTGAGGGAGGGAGAGAAGAGGAAAAAGCCTTTTTTTTGTCTCAAAGTTTCTTATTCTGGACTTTTTTTCTAAGGAGCAGGCAAATCCAGAGTCTGACTACCTTAGGGGGTCTTCATTAAGTAAATGTTTTCACCGATAATTTGCATATTCGTATAATTTTTAACCCACATCATCACCTTTCCACGCTCCAAAGACACTCCAAGTGAGCCTTCCCCCACTGACAGACTTCACTAAAAATCACTATTAGGACTGTTTTTACAGAGAATAAATTTGGATAGAAGTGAGTGGTAAACCATTAAAAAACATCATTTATTTAAGATTCAGAAGAAGAAACCAGCAATGGAACAACAAAGCAACTTCCTCGTGCACCTCAATATAAAACTCTTTTTCTGTGCCATTTTTCTAATCTTTATGGATTCTCCTGAAGCTGATTTTGCTATCCACTCGTCCTCTTTTTAAAAACTACTATTACTAATTGTATCCTGAAAAGCAAGATGGACACCCAAAAGAACAAATCCAAAAAAGCAGCATTTCAAGATCAAAAGGAGGTTATTAAAGTCAGCATAATACATATTCAAACTTAACTCTTTTGGTATTTCTTATCAGAGCTTTAAGAACAACTGACTGGAAAGGGGAGCAATTTAAAATTACAATTTTAAAACTCTTTTCAGAGCCTAACTCTGTAGTAGGGACTTTAAAAATATGCTACATATTGGCCACCCAGCACATTTATTGCCATTAAAAAATTCAGTGTATCCACTCCTGCAACAGCTGCTTTAAATAAATCAGCTCTGATCCAACAGGAGAATCAAATCAATACAAAAGTAATCCAGGACAGTGGGTTTTATTTCTCTCACCTGTCTACAAGCACTTAAAAATAGTTTAGTGAATAGTTTGATTAATAGTTTAATAGTTTATTAAAAACAAATAGTTTATGTTTCCATGTTTGGTGTTCTTCTTAAGAAAACACCTTATTAAAAAGAACTGCAGTTCAATTCTAGCAACCTGCAAATGATCTCCCTATTTCTTAAAATATAATATATATTTTAAGAAAATATATTTTAAGAAAATATATTTCTTAAAATATAAATTGAGATTTAAATATATATATATATATATTATATATATATTATAATATATACTATATATATATAATATATATATAATATATATATAACCTACCAATATCAAGTAATTCAGGAAAATATCCAACTAAGAAAAAGAACCCAAAATATTCTTATTTCTGGTTCTGTATGAATAACAAAAATCTGATGTCAATCTAAGCCATCTCACTTAACAGTACAAAAATACCTTTTAGAAACCGTTGAATTATCTCTAAGTACGAAAAAATTAAGACGTGTTTTAATTGTTTTAAGCATCTAAACATCTAAAAATTAATAAATCAAATTCAATCTCATTTAGGAACCATTCACACAGGCTTAGGGAAATGCAAGTCAACAGGAGCATCACTGTTTGGTAGGAAAAGTACCCAAAACCACACTAAAAAAGTGCTACTGGATATTTGAATTTTGGTAAAACACCCCCTGATCCTACAGCCCACACCTGCCACAGCACAATAATCCCAAACTATTTCAGTTTATAGCTTGCACATCCATGAAAAAACTGCCTTCAAGTGTTCAACTGAGTCAGTTTTGCTTCATTTCACTTGGCAAGAGAGCCTCAAAATTCCATTTGTTCCAAAAGCGTTGTACCAAAACTGCAGCATTAACTTCTCAATGTGCTGATTTGGAATATTAAGATAATTTACAGGAATTCTGTTCAGAACTGATTCTCAGGATCCCAACCACACCAGGATCTATATTTAGAACAGCAACTCCAGTCCAACCAGTCCATCAGTTCTGTACTGGGTGATGCTTTTAAAGCAGGGGCAATCCAGATCTGCTGGCTGAGACTTGCATTCAAATATTTTCTTTTCATTCCTTTTCCCCCCCCGATGCTGCATCAACATTCAGGCAAGATTACAGATCTCCAGAATGATAACCGTGTTGTAACATAAAAAATATTAATTTTTGCTACAGAACTAAAGAAAAATAAATTTTTAGAAAATCACACGTCACTGCCAAGTCACAACAAAGCCTGAACAGTTTTAGCATTTCAGAAAGATCAGGGAAAAAATTAAGCAATGACCAAATACAGAGCAGTGCACAACTCACTGCCTCCTGTAATGGATTTCCAAGTGATTTTCTGACAGCTAAATATTATTTAGCTTATTCTCTGGTTACTTCTCCATCGTTGTGTGTATTGGATGAGCTCATGGAGCCCTGCTCCCAAACTTGGATTTAAGACACCGCTGTGGTCTAGAAGCTACAAATATTTTCTAAACTGTAACCAACAGACTGGAATAAAGCACTCAGTGGAGGCAACAACAAAAACTGGAATAGAAAACAAACCCCATTTAACAAACCCCATCCACTTTAATATTTAATGGAACTACTCAAAATGTTTTACTGACTGACCAACAAATTGTTTTAGTATTAAAAGGTTTGCCTTCACTTCAAACTTGCCCATGGAATACATCAAGTTCTCAAATCGGCCCTAAACAATTTTAAGGAATAAATAAGGGAATAAAACAGCAAATCTGAATATTTCAGATCTTGGAGAAATCACTTTAGCTGTACTTGGTGCACACAGATGAGGAGCTGCTCATCTCCCTAAGCAGGCACAGATTTAACACCTAAACAGAGATCTGAGCGACTCACGTCCTTCAGCTCTTCTGCTGCCACACAGAATTGGAATTGTACCCTGATAAAATGGACTTTATTTGGGTACTTTGCTGCGTTTGACCCTTTGCCAGAGCCTGGAGCAATCCAGCTCCATGCCTCAGAGATGGGAGGGTGGAAATCAGGAAGAAAAATCTTACAGGAGCAGAAAGGAATGGATATTAGCAGATCACCAATATCAGAGCTGCCACAGATACAGCTGAGAGCAGCGCAGGATCAAAGCATCCTCCACCTTCCCTCAGATCTGCATCCAACAGCGGGGGAAAAACCCACTCAGGGCTCACCTGGTGCACTCCCTGCAGTTTAACTTACATTTGGAATCACATTTGCTGCATCTGAAATAACCCAAACGACTCTTTTAAGATACAAAATGCCCGTTTTTGCTACTTGCTGAACGTATCCAATTGTGTAATTTTTCCAGCATTTAGAGACGATACTGAGCCTCTTTCTCTACAAACAAACACAGATATAAAAAACCAGTGAAGAGACTTTCTGGCATTGGAGAAGGGAAGATGATAAATGTAATACAACCAGTTTTAATCAAGATCAAAGCTGTAGGAGAATGCAGACAGGCAGTCTAGACTGCTTTACTTTGAAAGCCTAAGCATATAAAGCAACATCTGCAAAGAACATTAATCACATTTAGTCCACAATCTTATCACCTCCCAAGCAAGCAGAAACAACTTTTACTTAAAAGTCATATGCTTCTATGTGACAAGCATTTTTAATTATCTTTAAATTAGATATTTATCACTGATTACAAAGCTGTTCTGTTCACTTTGAAATAAGCTGATGTAATTTGAAATGCACTTGAGGAGTTCCTTGGACCAAGAATTGAATAAAGTATTGGTAAGGAAGGCTGGTGAACAGCAACAATTATTTTACATCGCTGGTACAAAGTGGGAGTTCTCTAAATATTGAATTAAGTTCTGATTTGCTCCTCTGCATTTCAGACCATAACTCAGCAGGCAGCAATAAAGTGCAAGATTTTTCTGTACAGTTTTCTTTAGCTTTGGGAAATGACTTGAGAATATAAATAATCAGCTTCCTTTCAATATTCTTTCTATAAAAAAAATTTATCTCGCTCCTACATTTTAAAGGGGAATTAAAAACTGGAGATCTGGTGCATATCTACATAGAGAGTATTTATGGGATTTAATACATATCTTTTGATACAAAAGCAATTTATTCCTTGTTTACCTTGGTTTATTTTGCTTATTTTCTGGTCCATTCTCACTTATGATTTTGCCTACTCACTAGTAATCGTTTCATTTATTTTAATAAAAGTGTCTTGCATTAAAGTTTTCCCCTCTGCCAAGGTTTTCATACAATCTACCCTTCAACAAGAGCCTGGCAGAGACAAACCCACCAAAAAAAAATCCATCATCTTACAACCCTGAGGCAACAGCTGTGAAAATTTACAACATTGTAAACCCACAGAGGCAAAGAACGAAACTGGGAATTTCTGCACTAAGCTCAGCTTCTCCAGCAGCCCCACATCCCACAGGAGAGCTCGTGAAACGCAGCAGCAAATCCAAAATTTATGAGTCTTATTCAAAACTCTCGGTGTTAAATTCCTCAGTTCAGAACAGAGAGGGTGTGCAGCCTCCCCTGCAGCAGGATTCACTGAAAATAGGGAATTTTAGGATTTCTGATACCTTCCAGTTGGAAATCCCCTCTCTTTGCAGGCCATCCTGCTGCTCCTGGCTCCACATGCACTGAGATTCCACAGTCTTTCCATAAATTTGTAGACAAAAAGATGATTCCTGGATGCCTTTTTTTCCTGAATCATCCCCAGTCCTCCCCTGCATCAGGATTCACTGAAAATACAGATTTTTAGGATTTCTGATACCTTTCAATTGGAAATCTCTCTTTGCAGGCCATCCTGCTGCTCCTGGCTCCACATGCACTGAGATTCCTCAGTCTTTCCATGAATTTGTAGACAAAAAGATGATTCCTGGATGCCTTTTTTTCCTGAATCATCCCCAGTCCTCCCCTGCATCAGGATTCACTGAAAATACAGATTTTTAGGATTTCTGATACCTTTCAGTTGGAAATCCCCTCTCTTTGCAGGCCATCCTGCTGCTCCTGGCTCCACATGCACTGAGATTCCTCAGTCTTTCCATGAATTTGTAGACAAAAAGATGATTCCTGGATGCCTTTTTTCCCGAATCCTCCCCAATCTGTCGACTTTGCTGTTCCAACTCTCAGCTACAGCACAGAGTTTTTCCAGCAAAAATACCCCAGTAACTCATCCCACACTAAAGAGTGGAGATTTCACTGAATTGCTGTGGAAAAGCACCTGGTTTATTCTTCCTGCATAGGCAGCAGCATCCTCCTGAAGCTCTGCAGCATTCCTGGAGTGCTGGAGTTCATCTGCCTGAGTTATTTAAAGAATTTCCTATCTTTAGGTCTACTGACAACACTTTTTTTATTTTTTAATGTAACTTTAACCTCCCACAAAAAGCAGTTTAACAAAGGGAGGCTCTGCACACCTTCTGAGACTCCTACACCTGTGGAAATTGGAGTGCTTGGAGAAATACCTTCATATACGATGATTTAAGTTCATTTCTTGGTGTTATTTTGTGATTTAACTCATAGTGCCACACCAAGGCCATCTATTTTCTGGCCAATTTTCAATTTGCTTATCTGATCAATTCCACTAAGTTAAAGCAAATTACAAGTATTTATGAAGAACAGGCAATTTTACAGTGTAGAGGCTTTCTCAGAGCTTGGCTATTTCTCTTCAAAACCCTGGGATTGGTTTGGGCTGCAATATTTGAATGAGATAAATTTGACAGGATAACTAGAACTAGACAA
Source organism: Eopsaltria australis (assembly GCA_034509425.1). Classification (NCBI taxonomy): domain Eukaryota; kingdom Metazoa; phylum Chordata; class Aves; order Passeriformes; family Petroicidae; genus Eopsaltria; species Eopsaltria australis. The sequence goes on along the minus strand of JAVTVJ010000112.1, from coordinate 5,900,164 downwards.
CTGCTTTTAAAAGAGCAAATAAAATTTAGTTTCAATCCTAGCTCCAGCTACATGAACTTCAATTTTTTATTATCTCATCTCATGGAATGAACCACGTGGCCTAGGAGAAATAACAGTGTGGCTATTTAAAGACAAAGCAGGTTCTGACAGTTCTCACTGAACTTCCAGTGGAAACCAGAATTCCAAAGTCCATGGATGAATCAGGGAATTCTGTGTACGTGACACAAGAAAACAACACCACAAACAAAAGCTTTAGGGCGAAAGCACCGCACTTGCTACTACGAGATTATTTGGCTTCTAAATTTAGATAACAATTAAGAAAATGTTATCTAGTGACCTGAAATCTGGAAAGCACTTCAGGATATGATTTTGACCTTCTTGTACTTATTCAAGAACGCATTTAAAGCCAGAACGTGAATGCTGTTACTCCATTAAAAAGCCTCTTGACACTTTGACAAAGCAACAGCCTTAAATTTGATGATTAAAACTCCGAGTTCCATGGCAATAAAAGGCTCAAGAGGGTTCCCTAAACACGTTTTCCACACGTACTCCCCGTGCCCAGAGGCAATGGAGTGAATCTATCCTGACTCTCAAAGATAAGAGCACAAAGATGACTGTGGATCTATTGCATGAGTTTATTTGGGAGGGGCCTGCCAGACAGGTGATCTAACACAGCTCCAAAAACACTCCTAGGAAATTACCAGAACATCAGCAAGAGAGGAAAATGACAATTTTTCAGCTATGCTGCACTAAAGATTACAAAAAAGACATTTAAGCTACGATTCTGCCTATTAATGCCATTCTCTGGTAAGTACAGATTCCCCAGAAGTGAAGCGGTGCTTACAATATGCAGGATTCCCCAGAAATAGCATCCCACCCACTGCACGTGGAGGCAGGTGAGTAAGAGGCAAAGAAGGATCCCTTCATGGAATCTACCACGGGCTAATGCTTAGTAAACATGATGAATTCTGGATTTCACAGCATTTTGGAAAATCAGACCGGCCTGGAGTACCCTGTGTTAACCAAGGCTTGAGAAAGCAGCTATTGAAGGAGTTCTGTTGTCAGCACACAGTAAAAAGATGAAGAAACTTTTCAGGCCATGGTGAGGGAAGTAAAAATTCAGGATTTTAACCTCAAAGTTATCAATGCCTGAGTCTTAATACCAGGGGGAAGAAACAATATCTGTGTTCTTGAGTACAGGAGTACAAATCACACAAACGAATTTTGATCTATTTTGCTGATAAAGAAGCAGCAGAAGGCAGAGGACTCAAGACATCAAAGGAACTGAGAAGAGCCCAGGACAGAGTTTGGAATAGCCCCTATCACTGCAATGTCTCACTGTGCCTAAAGTCACCCAGAGGAGGCAGCTGAGAGCCAGCACCACGTTCCTCTGAATCTGCTGACAGGGGATGTTTGAGGCTCGCTGGGTGGGAAGGGAATTCAGACATTAACCCAGCCTGGGATCGATCACACAAACGCAGAGGGGCAGATTCACTCCCTAACCCCCCACAGACTCCACTGCTCAGCCCCTGCCCTTCAGGATCCTCCCGGAGGACAAGGAGAAGGGAACAGCCGGAATCACAAGCACAGCTACAATTTAACTCTACAAAAACAGACGGCAGCCGGAGCTGAGTGAACTTTGCACGGGCTCTCAAGGGCTGATTCCACCCCCTCCCTTCTGCCACGCCGGGTCCAGCCTGAGGAAAACCCGGCCTAGGGAAGGGAAGGGAAGGAGGGGAAGGACCGCTCCCTTCCAGCAGAAATCCAGAGTCACAGGGAGCGGGGAATCTCCAGGGCAAGGGACACTGCTTTCATGTTACCTCTGGAAATCTCCTCAGCAAACTCTGAAGCTACAACTGTCTGGAAGAGATGAGGAAACAAAAGCATCCGAACACATGAAGTGGTGTAAAGCACTTTGGGATTAAACTGACAGTTCAGTTTAAAAACAGAAGGTGGGCCTAATTTTAATCTGAATTCTCCTTCTGAGGAGAATTTCAAAAGCATCAGACAGTATGAACTGCAGGCTGAACTAAAGGCTTCTGGCAGCAGCGTTCAGCAATCAGGAATGATTTGTCTGGAAGTTCCATCCAGACCCAAGTTTAATCACCTCTGAACAAACTATTCCTCCCTGAATTTGTCCATCTGCGAGATCATTTTTTATTTCCACATGTTCTGAAACACTGAGTTCTACAGTTTAATTACCCATCATTAGCAGATGTACTTTTTCTGTTTAAAGTACCTTCATCAATCATTTGGGTGGATTTGATGTGAAGCAGCTGGCCAGCAGGAAGAAAAGGCAAGTTAGCAAGGTACTCAGCCCTAAAAACATCCCTACATTGCATTTCTGTGATTATCACACAAAGGTAGGATGTTGGCATGGACTGGGGTGGAGAAATTACAGGCACTCAGCAGTATCTGGGTTATTCACTTCCAATTCCCAACCTGATTTCAACCAGAATGATGCTTGAAAGGCAAATCCTTCAAGTTTGATGCTGGGAATTTTTAGAACAGAAAATAACTCAGCAGATTTCAAGTTATTTATATTTAGTTAAGTTAAATATGTGCTTATATGGAACCTTTATTCTTAGCTATTGGGGATAAAGAAGTATCAACATCCAAAAGAATGTATTTCATTAATAGCAAAATAAAGACTTTTCAGGTGTTAAGGACAGAATGATGATATATTTTTAGGGCTTTATTTTCCTTGAGCTAGGAAGCAGCAGTGTCATGGGAATTGCTGACTTTCTCCAAGAGAAATTCCGAAGTTGTATTTGGAGTCTCTTACCCAGAGCAATCATAAACACAAGTTTAAGGGCTTCTACTGCCAGATGTTGTGTTTGATGGAGAAGTGCTTGTGCTCACACAGAAACAGGTGTTCCTCTTGTCACAGCTGAGGAATTCACTCAGCAATAAATCCTCCTGGCAGGCCAGAAGAACACCAAAGCTTCACAAATGCAGCAAAAAAATTTATGGGAGAATTCTCATGTCTTGCCTGCTCCAGGTGTTTATCCTGTGGTAGCCAATGAGTGTTTGAACGTGAACACAAACACTTGTATCAGTAAGATCAATAAAGAGAATTTGCCTTTGCAAAGGAAAAGAAAAACTGTCTGCTTTTTAGTTTAGATTTTTTTTTGGTTGGTTGGCTGGCTTTTGCTGTTTGTTTGTTTTTTTCCAGGACAATGATTACCTCCAGACAGCCAACACACCAACAGATATTTGGTAAATCAGTGGCCAAACAGCAACAGTGACTCAACTTTCGGTGTAGCACCCTTAGGAGTGGTTTGTTCTGTCCTATCAGGAGCAAGTCTGGTGTCACGGAGCCCACACGAGGAGCTCCAGGTTTCCTGAGCTCCTTTCCTTGCAAATCAAACTGAGCCAGAGCCTGACACCTCTCTCCACCCTGGGCACAGTCAGCAGCAGTGTCCCACAGCTCAGGTGGATGGAGCATTCCAGCTGCCTGAGTTTCTCCTCTGATGATGTTTATTTAAGCACAGCATTATTTATGCACAGATAGCGAGGTTGGTAATGCCCTGAACTCCAGATCCCACTTCCCTGTACAGTCACAGGAGAAATCCAGGATTCCTGACCACAGAGTGTGGAGTTGCCCTGAGCACCTCAGAAGGGAACACAGAGCGCACACACAAATCCCTGCCCACAGACATCACATTTCCAGAGTCGATGCCTCCATCCAGTCCACTCCTCCCAGATGGCACTGAGAACATCTGCTTACATTACCAGTAACTTTTTTTAAGGAATCCACATACTTGCTCTCCAGCACAAGGCAGCTACTGGAAATTCCACATAAAAAGCTTTAACTCCCAGGATATGGATCCCAAGAATGATCAGCCTTGCTAGAGGGAAGGTGAGCACAAAAAAAACCCAACGTACATTTAGACCTCTGCTCTCCAGTGGTGGCAGGTCACTGCATGGGCCCTCAGCAGAAGCCAAAACCTCCAAGAAGGGTTCAAAAATTCTGCTTTAACCAAAGAGCAACTTGAATATCACAGTTAACTGAGAAAGGAAGAGGATGATGGAAATAGCAGTCTGAGCCCTGGAATATTGGGTTTTCCCTTCCCTACAAGAGAGGCAGAGCTGGGAGAGACCATGGTTGGGATAACACCTCAGATAAGACTCTTCTGATTTGACTTCCAGTCACGCTTCATGCAGCATTTCAGAACACTGCTACTCGGGACCAATTTATCTCCATTTCACTGCCCATGCTTGGATTTTAGCACAGAAGTTGTCCTCATGTAGAATTTCAGGGAAGATTAACAGTAACACCATGTCTGAACAAAGCCCCACAACAGCCCGAGGCTGATTCACACTGCAGTGCAACAAAGGCTGATGAGTTTAGGTGCTGTCCCTAAGACTCCTTAACAGCTGAACCCTCAACACCACACTCTCACCCTGAGCTTTCCTTTCCAAAAGTGTGCTCTGCTGACTGGAGGGTATTCCTGGATTATGGTTTTTGTCAATTCATGACTGACAAGCTCCTGACAGGTTTCCTGGTTCTTACACACTCACTCCCCTGGCTCCTGGGATTGAGATCATGGCTGGTCAGCTGATAACAAAACTCACCAGATCAGCCCTTGTTTGTAAAAGGGATTCCTGATGCTGTGCTAAGTGTTTAGATTCAGTACACTCAGGCATTATCAATCAGGGTTCTATAGCTAAAGGACATCCCCTACATCCTCCCCTCATCATTTCCAGACCTGTTAGTGCTGTCTGTTCTCTTCTTGGATCAGATTTTAGCACAAAGTTTTATGCCCACCTGCTCAGAATAAATTTCTAAGGACATCTGCAGCTAAAATTCGAGAAACATAGATGAGATATTGCTAAAATGATCTTCCAAACAGTCTTTCCAAACTGTTTTCTTAAACCTGGGATGTAACTGGATTTTACATGATGACCATTGTATCAGCCATTCTGTGATTGTGTCAGTCTGAGTCTTTCATTTAGTTCCCACCTCATTGTTACCAGAGAACCTGTGAGATACAAGTGGATTTTATCACCTATTCCTTGGAATGACAGAATCACAGAACAGTTTGAGTTGGAAGGGACTTTAAAGCTCATCTCATTCCATGCCCCTGCCACAGGCAGGGACACCTCCCACTATCCCAGGGTGCTCCAAGCCCTGTCCAGCCTGGCCTTGGACACTGCCAGGGATGCAGGGGCAGCCACAGCTTCTCTGGGCACCCTGTGCCAGGGCCTCTCTGCTGTTCTGCTTGGAAATCTTCAGTCCAGGGCCCCTAAAGAATAATGTGCTATAAAGATATTTAAAAAGCAAGGGAAGAGGAAAGAACCCTTGTGAGAACAGACCTGCATTGAGATCCTCAGAAGAACTCTGAAAAAGAGAAGCAAATTCTTTCTGAAGATGGAGGTTATTACAAATGATCATGAATTGTGTCATTTTTCCTTTCTTACCCAAAACAGGCACAGAACAGCTCCATTCCCCACCACTGAGTGATCTCCCCTTGATAATTCACTTCCTAGGACAAAGCAGGCAGTCTCCTGCCAGCCCTTATTCCATCCAATCCTTTCCTTGCTCCATCATCTTTCACCCCATTTCTTGCCTTTGTCACTGAGTGCAGAGAGCTCCGTGCTGTTTTCTCCAGTGATTTCTGCTGCTTTAGCAGATTGGATGAGCCCAGCCCAAAGCCAACAGCCACGAGGGCTGAGCCTGGGTTGAGGAGTGACTTCAGCACAAAATGGGGATGTGGGGGAGGAATCAGATACACAGAAGAGGAACTCTTGGTCTCCCTGTTCTCCCATCAGTTTTTCTTAAATACCCTAAAACTAAAAGAACCTTTTTGGACAAGCAGAAGGTGATTAACAGGTTTTTGAAGCTGGCTGAACTGCTGGAGAAACAACTAAAAATCATGGATGTTGTGTTTTTACTTCTAAAGCTTTTGCATTACTGAACCCCTGTTTCAGGATGAAGGAAAGCAGTGGAGAGAAGAGTTCAGATGGGCAATAGAAGCTCCATGAGAACACATTCTGCATGCAAATATCCCAAAAGTTCATCAAAACCAAATTCCAACACACATTTCCTCACTCTTACACATGGAGAAACAAGAACTCATTTACTTCCTCTCTCCCATCTTTATTTTGAAAGAGCTTCCAACACCAAAGTATTTGTGACATTGAGAGAAACATTTCTGAGATTATTAAATTTCAGAGAAAAATTTTAGAAAGAGCTTCCAACACCAAAGTATTTGTGACATTGAGAGAAAATTTCCTGAGATTATTAAATTTCAGAGAAAAATTTCTGCAAACAAGGCTCTAAGAAATGAATTTTGCTTGATTTGCCATCCACATGAATGATTTTAAGCCACTGGAAAAGTCCAGCTGCACACCGGAGCATCAGGATTTTTCCACGAGGGACCCACTCAATGAAAAGTGGGATCTGTGCTGTCCTGGCTTCCCTGGAATCCTCTGACCCAAAGGATGTGATTCAGAACTTTTACAGCTGAACAGGAAAAGAAAAACTTTCACCGGACAGCGCCGTTTTCACGGGTGATTTCCCAGAGAGGCGGCAAATGCAGAGTTTGGGGCAGGAATGGAAGCACAACCATCTTGTGGTTTGAAATCACCTTCTCACTAATTAATCACGGTTCCACAGTTTGGTTTTAGTACAAGCACAGCACATGGAAACTCATCAAGAGCTCACTTCTGATCTGTATCACCCCAAAAGGGCGAGGTCAGATGAGGCTTAATTTGCTGGGGTCTGTCCCAGTGACACAACCTGAGTTAAATAAAATGTAACCAAGCTGATACAATTTTTCAAAGCCATTGCAGATAATTTTTGTGTTAAATTTAACAAAATTCAATTATGCCCAAGGACAATTTGCAAAAGAGACCCTTTCCAAAATTTAAGGGCAGAGAGTTAAAATGAAAATATTTAACCAGTGGTCTTTTCTATGCTACTTTTAAAGCAGCTTTATAAACAAATGATGAAAAACAAATAATCTAACTCTTCATAAAAAGTACGTAATTCCAACAATTGTGTGCCATTTTGCAACTTTCACAGCCTAAGTGTTTTTTAACCCTGAAACGTGGAAATATTTAAAGAAAACTCTTCCATCATGTAATTGCTGTGAGCTAAAGAGAACTATCTGTACCCTCTACTGACAAACACTAGCAAAAAATGCTAAAATTAACAGTTACTGCAAAGTTTAATTTTGTCTCGTACACTCAACACCGTAACTCAACAACAAAATTAAAACGCTTCCCTGTTTATGTGGAAATTCCTAGAAGGAAACAGTTTTTCATCTTAGAAGGCTTGATAAAATGATTGGTCACCTTTAAAAATAGCTTTTAAAAACAGCTCAAATTTCAACTTCTGTGCTGATATTGAAATGCAAGTATTCAAAATCCAGCTGAGAGAACGAAGAGCACTCCGATCTTCGGGGAGCATTTGAGGAATGGAGATTAGCGTTATCTAGGTGAGATAAGAGCTCTCAACCTGAAAAAATAAGGTCAGGGCTTCAGCTACAAATAAAACCCACCACTAAATCACAAGTTGGTGAGGCACCAAAAGGCAGGAAGCTGTGAAACCCAGCTAAAATCAGCTCTGCAGGCAAGCAAAGATCTGGAGATAGAGGCAGCCTGGGATGGGACAGAACTGCAGCCCCACAGGGTCCCTCAAGGGCTTCCCCTGGGACCCATCTCGGTTCAGACCTTCCTGGAGGTGGTGGGACACCTCAGACAATGCCAGGGGCAGGGATGGCACTCCAGGCAGACTCCAGGGGTGGGCACACAGGAATTTCATTTCAGATGTGGTGTCCAGAGCCTCGGGACTCAGCACTCTCCACACCAGCACAAATGGGGAATGCCAGACTGGGGAACAGCTCTGCTGGAAACAACCTTGAGGTTTGGTGGACACCACACCAAACAGTAATTTCAAAGAGGAAATGATCATTTCTAGTCAGAGCCACTGTGATGAAGTGACATTAAAGAAGTGACATTAGAGCCAGACAGGCAGCAGATTACAGAAACCACCAACTGCACGGGGCTGCATCCAAAATGCCAATGCTCATCTAAAACAGGAATCACCTTTGAACATGAAATACATCATTTGAAGAAAAAAAATCTCTATTTACACTGCAGATCTCAACAGGCCCAGGGATTGTTCCCTGGCCCTCAGGCCACAAGTCCCAGATGGAGCATGGCCACCCCACACCACCCCTGAGCACAGCTCCCTGCTCAGAGCTCCATGGGACACTGCTCAGGTGATGGGGAGCTGTGGGGTTGGCTGTTCTCTAAGTGGGACAGTTCCCAGTTTAACACGGGGCCGAGCTGGAAGGCAGTAAATGATGCCAATGTTTTCACAGCACACTAATGGCACACACTCCACGCTGTCAGGCGGGAGATGAGGGAATTCTGAAGTGCTGAAGCTGCAGGAATTCTGGTTCAGCCCTGCCTGTGCTGCCTCCTGGCACTGGCCCTCAGACCGTGCTTTGTGTCATCTCATTAGACACGGCTTGGCACAAGCTACAACACTATCAGGGCTGCTCTGGAGCTGAGCAGGGCTTGTGTTCCCTCCGCAGCCTCATTTCACTGGGAACTCCAGAAACAGGCAAAAAAAGAAACAAGCCAGGGTTCATCTCTAAAACGTTCTTCACATCTACGCTCAATCGTACAAAAAAATTAAACACAATCACTGAGTTGCCTTACCAGTTCTCATTTTTTTTCCAGAAAAAACAAACAAACAAGAAAATCCCAAACCAAACCAAAAACTCTGCATGTTGACTTACCCTCCCTCATAAAAAGTTTGGTATCTTTCAGAAAACACACAAATCGTATCCTAAATGTTTTTGAGCGTTGTTCTCCCTCCTGCATTTCTAAAAAGGATGGATGTAGCATCCAACTTTAAAAGTCAATCTGCCACAAGAACCTCTGCAGTTTGTTAGAAAAACGAATTATTTTTCTGATGTGCATCCTATTTAGGGATGGAAGACACACGAAGAGTTAAAGGTACTGAAAAAGTAACAATTCTGAGCTATACAGATTCTTACCATTTTCAAAATGATTGTACAGACACTTTCTAACAAAACCCTCAGATTAAATGTCTTTAGTAACTTATCAGGAATCAGCTTTAATGGTGTCAATGCTCAGAATTAAACCAGCAAAACTTAACTCTTTTGCTGCCAGCATTAGAGGAAATGGAATCTTCCCGAGTGTGAGAACAGCCTCATTTAGGCAAAAACCAAAACCAGATCAGACAGCAATACCTAAATTGTACTGCAATTGCAATATACAACTCTGCTGTAAATGCAAAATGCAATCTTAATTTTCTTAGTTTTAACAAGGCAGATGAAAATCTCAAAGTTCAGAAAGCAAAAGAATTTGAGAAATATTCTTTTCCTTTTGGGCAAGACATGGCATTCCTCTTCATTATCTATTCACTAACTATAGACAATGTTTCCCTCATGTAATTAAAGTTATAAAAGCAGAGAAATGCATCTTGGCATTTCTTACATGCCCATCACAGTTAAGAGTACATAGGGGTTTGCTTTTAATTACATTGTCATTTCAGCATTTTGTACCGAATTGCCACCTAATTACAGCTCCATATAAAAACTTAAAAAAAAAACAAAAACAAGTTGTGCTTTAACCAAGTAAGGAATCTCCAAAGGTTGTGTGGAGCCATTTAAATTAATTGAACAACTTGTAGCTCTCTTGCCAACTAATGGTCCCCAGCACCCCAGCAGGGCCAAGCAGTGCACTTTAATAGTTCCCAACCAGCCACCGTGTGAGCAACTCAAGAATAGGACCCAAATTAATTACACTTTTGCACTGCCTGCATCCTGAGTGAAACAGATTACCCTGCACCACTTCAACCAGAAGCACCAGCAGAACACAAAATTCCCAAGCCTTCCACAAGGTGTTTTTAGAATCTGGAAATACTTAATTTCCCTTCCAAACCCAACAAAACACGGAGTTGGCAACCCCGCGAGTGTTGCTGTTGCTGCGGTGCCTCGCTGTAAAGTCCCCAGGATTTGGGGTTACACGAATTGCAAGTGTGTCCCGTGCTCATTCTCTCCACAACAAAGTTGCTCCATGAAGGAATCCCGGCAGAGATTCCTCACAAAGGCACAAAGGTAAAAGGCCCCCATCCTGCTCATCCTCCTTGGACTGCATGCCTGGAAATGGGATTAATTAATCTGGGAGAGCTGGGGAACAGGAGTTGGGAAAGAAAAGGCAAATTCTTTCAGTGAACTGCTTGAGGAATGCAGTTTTCTGCACCCACCTGTGGTTAGGTGCTGTCACCAGCAGGACTTGCCACCTCCCCCTCCCAGTCTGAGCTGATCCCATCCCAACACCACCAGTGCTGTCTCCAGCTGCTCCTGGCTGCAGGAACAAGCAGTCTTCCCACAAAAGCTTCCCTCCTTTCCAAGGGTTTTCCTAATACCTCTAACCACATAACCAAAGATTTATGTCTCCAGTTAATAAGCGAATTGGCTGTTTTTCTTGTTTCCAGTTACAGCTTTAACTAGGAAATTCTAAAGAAAACCATGAATGTTGATCTTCTTCATCAAGAATTAAATTATTGTGAAACCACGACAATAATTATGCAATGGAAAAACCCTTCCCTGCTCTCTTTGCACCAACAACTGAAAGATTTGACACATCTAAGGTACATTTGGGATTCCTGGCCACAGAGAGATGCAACGTAAACAACATGGCAGTAAATATTCATTTTCTGTGGGATTAAAGCCTAAATATGCTCTGCTGTTTGGCACCGTAGTCACAAACTGTTTCTAAGAAAAAACCCCTCCACCACCACACAACACAGACAGTGCAGGCAGAGAAGACAAGAGATGCCACACAAAGTCACTGCCATCCAATATCACTTCAATTCCATATGGAAATAACAGGAAATAAGATGCGCCGAATTTTAAGCACCAAGGCAACAAAAACACATTAAGATTTCATCACGCAAGAACTTGGCTGTAAAATCCGTAATTTTCTTGATCTTTTTAGGGAGTTTTCATTTTCAGGAACATCAGAGAGCTAACAGCTCATGGATGCTACCAACCAGCTCAAGCAGGCATTTGCATTAAGCTGCTTTCAGTTAATGAAGTGGTGGAAATGCATCTCTCCTACACCAAGAAACCTCTTCCACAATCAGATTCCTTGTCAACCTCTCTCTTTTTACAGCCTGGAAAAACTGCAAGTGGAGAAGGTTGGAAGAAAAGATAGAATGGATAGGAATAAAAAACATTGGAGGTGCTGTTACTTTTCCCTTTCCCTAAAACCGATGATATGACACAAATTAATGTCTATGGTTAAACAGAGAAGAAAATATAAGTATTTGTCCTCATTTGCAAATCAGCCAAACACATCATTTTGCCCCCAAATTACAGAAAGATGGGAATGGGAAAAAATAAAAAAAAACAAAAACGTTCAAATACTCTCCATTAAACCCAGCTGAAAACTATTATTCTTGCTAACAGTAATTCTCTCCTTGCAGAAAGGAGCTTTTCCTTCACAAGGAACACCTGCCCCTCAACTTCCACCCAGCATATGCAAACAAACTTATTGAAGCTTTTTCTTCAGCAAAGCCTCGTGTGCGAAGGGTAGAGATGCAAATAAACTCATGACAGCAGCATCTCTCCGGAAATGTTTGGAAAGCAGAGTTCTACCAGAGCGATGCTCACATGTTCTGATGGTGCATTAGCACAATTACAGCTCTTTTCAGAGCCCAGATTTAGGGGTTGTAACTGTTAAGTATTAACAGATCGCTTAGAAATAGTTAACAGATTTTTCAGCTGTAATCATTTAGAACATCAACTCTACGTAACTCAATCTATGATTGAAAACAGTATTAAACATGTTTATTTAATGAAACAAGTCCTGCTCCCAACAGCAACATTAGGAGCACCCAGTGGTAATGCGTTTAATATAAAAACTTGTGCACTCTGATAAAATAAAAGAATCTTTACTTTGAAAGCAGGACTAAGTCTGAAGTGGTTTATTGCCCTGCAATAAAGTGAATAAAGTGATTAGAGTCCAACCACAATCATGGACAGCTCGCAGGGAACACATGAGCAGAGACAATTTCACAAATATCCCCAAACCTTTGGTAGGATTTTCAAGGGTTACCAAGTTAATAATGAAAGAATAGTAACAGAAAGACATTACACAGGTAAGATTAAAAAAAAAAGTCTCATGTTCCCCCTCAATTCCTTCAGGACACCATTCAGCTTCTAAAGTCAAACCATGGAAAGCAGGTTTTACAGTTCTAGAGAGATTTTTTTTTAAGGGGGAAAAAAAGATACAATTTAAAAAATAATGTCTCCAATAATAATCACTGTGAGACAGCAGAATAATAAATTAAAAATCAGAGAATAAAACATTCCCCATGCAGTGAAAATACTGCTTCAACTACAAAGGTACCTTTGACATGCCAGTACCTTCAGCTAAATGACTCAAGACCTTCTGAGTGGCTTGGGAATGATCTGGCATTGGGAGAAGTAGAGAGGACCAACACTTTTCTGCTGTGGTTCCTTTTGCTGAGGTGATTTTTAGCTTGATTTTAGCTTCAGTTCTAACAAATCCAGGTCTTGTTCCCCGGAGGAGATTGCAGAACTGCTTTGATGAGGGACCACCCAGGTACCAAAGGCAGGGCAGCTATCTCAGAAGAGATGATGGGTTGGGAAACGAGGAATTTATGAGTAACAAAAGGAACGATGAGATTTTAAACTATGATTCTGGGTGAGGAAAATCCACTACTTCAGCATCTCCCACACTTTCAGCTGCACGGGGCGTGTGTTTCAAAAATCTCAGAAAATTATGAAAGTGCCCATTCTCTGTTCCTGAAATGTTACAAAGTGTAACTCAGCAATCACAAAAACACCAGAACACAACCACACTTCCCTGGGGGAGGGGAGCACACAGATAATATCTAAAGAGAGCCTTCTTTGATGAACAAGCTGTTTTAGTCACAAGTTTTCTTGTGAAGCTCCCCTGCAATCTTGCCTCACCTACAGCAGAGGCGCAGGAAGCTTGTTCTGAAGTATTTTATTATTACTTCAGGATCTTCTGTTCCTTCTGCAATCAAACATGCACACGGGTTTATCTAAGAAGTATATTAGAGGGCACATGGAGAACCTTGACCCGGGCACTTTGTTTTCTTGTTTAGTTAATATGCATCCATCTCAGCCTCTGGAGTTCCTACACCCACTTTTATCCAAGCATCTACAAATATTTCAAAGCCTAATAACAACACAGATGCTCTTTTTCAAATATCTTAGTCAGAACGGGGAAATATTTTCACTCCCTGAACAAAGATGATTAAACTCACTGGAAATTCCTGTCCATTTGCAGTAAGTTTACAGGATTTCATAGAGCAGTTTACAGATAGTGGCTTTGAACCCACAGAGCACTTCCACACCCACCACGCAGAAAAAACCCACAACATTTTCACCTATTAAAAGAACCCCAGTATTAATTGGCCCGGTAAACATCAGCAGAAAATAGCTGTATTTAAAAATAAATGAACAAATTGAGCAAACCAACACCCCCCACTCGCTGAAACAGCCTGTGAGGAGCTGGAGCTGCACACCAGAGAGGCATCTCCACACCTGAACTCCAGGATTTCCTCAACCACTGCCAATATTCTGAAATACAGAACCTGGGCAGACTGATTTTCACACTAAAGACTGGAAAAGAAAATGATGGTGATGGTCATGTTACACCAATTCATCAGGTAAGGGTTTTAAACTGAAATAACTCAGTTAAGAAACACTACTCATAAAAACGCCTGTACTTCAAACTTAAAATCTTATATAATCTTGTAGTTCTGATCATAAACCCAACAGTTTGCTGTTCAATTTATTTATTTTTAGACTTGCCTAAAATGTTAGAGTGTCTGCAATCCTGGTGTGAGTAGAAAATAGTATAATAATTGTTAAGTACCGGAACACTTAATGTGTAATACTGGAATAACCACCAAAACAATGTCATTAACATGAGAAGCAGCCCGGATTGCAGGCAGTTTCCTGCTCATTTAGCCAAGATTAATTCTTCACAGGCAAGAGAAACATTCTTGTCACCTTACCAAGGACAACCTGAGCGAGAAATGCTAAAGAAAAGACGTTCTTTACTGCTTAGCTGTTCTTTTTATTAAGTCTGATAGGTAATGTCAACAAAAACCACTATTCTGTGCTCTAGGCAAAAGGATCTTAGAGGTGGACGTGGTAAAGAGACAGACACGGAGAGCAGATGGCAGCAAATCTTTCAGAAACTGTTAGTGAGAGGGGGAGAAAAAGTTTCCCTACAAAACATATTGCTGAATTAAGAAGAACGCTGCTGAGCTGAAAAATCAAGCATTAATTAGGAAAAACTACACACATGTCTTTACTGCAAGGCAAAAAACTGCCCAAAATTCTGTTTTGTTCCAAAAGAAGAGTAAAAATTAAACCTCCTGAACAACCTTCTGGCTGTCCCAAGTTTTTTCTCTGGCTAGCCCAGGCAGGGTTTTTGGGTTTCTCCCTGGCAGCGCTCGCCATTTCACAGCACATTTAGCGCACACGGCGCGGATCGATAGCGCTACAGACACAAGACGAGACTTATCCATTTACTAACCACAGCAAAAGAGCCTCTTCAGCAAAATCCACCTCCTAACGCTGGAAATTTAAAAGGCATCGTTACAAGGATCTCATTACTCCCTTCCCCCGCTCACACGGGGAGGCTGAGCACTTGTCTGCGAGCTTTTAGGCTGATAAACAAGTGTAGCTTTGCACACCCTGCAAGGATGCTGAAAACCTACACGGAGCACTAAATACACGTTCCAAATGCGGGCTCAGAGTGCCAGGCTGCCTTGTAAACCCGCATTAGATCCTCACACAGCTCGTAACAGGGTTTTTTGTGAGGCTGGTGGAGCTCTGAGCACAAATGGACCAACAGTTGCCCAACCACTGGTTGCTGCCATTACAATTTTCCTCCTGGAGAAGTCCTCACACCCCGCTCGCTTGCCAGGACTCAGAGCTGGTGTTTGGACCTCAAATTCCGCTGTTTTAAAGAGAAAATTTGTAGATTTTTTTCCCCTTGCACTGCAAGGCAGCGACACAACGAATAGCAAAACAGAAAGGGTTGCAAATCATTGTTTAGAAACGGAAAGCCTGGCTTTTCACCCCAATTCTGTTGGCACATCTCTACACGCACACACCCCTCGCTGTCACCAAAGGACGAGCTCAGCCTTTCAGAGCGGCACCCATTCTAAATTAATGAAGCATTAACGAAGGTCGCTATTCACCAGTGAATAATGCGGGGTAAGAGAGATCAAACTGAAGGAAAAGAGCATTTCAGCTGGGGAAATCTTATTTAAAACCAGCATCCAACACCGGTAACTGCACTGCCAGGTTACTTATGTGACACTAGGTGGTTATGTCTCCACATTTATTCCACACAACTGAGCTGAAATCCAAGCGCTGTGCGCCTTTCAAATGCTCAGATTATATATATTTTAAGAGTAAACAGAAAGCAGCTTCTGCCTTTACAGTCGCTGCCATCCACAAACATTTGGAACCTGAAAAAAAAGGAAGATTTCTCCTCATTCATCCAGAGCCAGACCAAGTTTTCAAGTGCTGACCCCAAAGCCCTTGGTTTAAAGTGACAAATCCAGGAACATTCACTTACCTGATGAACAAGAGATAAGAAAAACAGCGAACGCCAACTTAGTAGCAGCTCCCATTTTCCAATGCTGTTAAAACATTTAAGTGACTTTTAAGTATCCAGTTTTCTGGGTCCTGCAAGCTGGAAAAAAATCTCCCTTCTTGCTGAACCGTTATAAAGCAATTTATAGCAACATTTTCTGCAGCAGGTAGTGTTCATAAAACACTAAAAATCAGGTTTGTTTAGACACTGACGACCTCCCCGCTGCTCTTTCTAGAGAGAATCCGGGTTGAGGGAGGGATAAATATATTTGGAACCGTGTTTCAAAACACACGTGTCATTTGGCTTCTGTACAAACGGTGGCAAAATTCAATTCATAAAAGTAATGCTACGAATCCACTTAAAAAAAAAAAAAAGAAAAAAAAAAGTAAAAATAAAAACCAAAACGAAATAAGTCAACGATTAAGCTGCTGAGCACGACGAAGTCTCTGAGTTTCCAAGTGTTTTCCACATCAGGCGCCGTGAAGGATCATCCCTCGTGGGTGCGAGTGTCGGGGGGTCGGATCGGGATCAGTCCGAGGCGATGTTTTCGTCCTGCCTCCCCCCTTCACACCCCGTGTAGTGTTTGGGAGAAAAGCAGCTCCATTCCAGTTCCAAAGCTCGGGGCGAAGGGAGGAAGTTCTTGTCAGTTTGTCGATGCAAAAAAAAAAAAAACTACCTTAAAAACCAGCCACCAGCTACACGTGGGTTTTTCTTTAATAAATGCTGAGGGATTTAGCGTAGCCCAGGAGAGGGAAAGGGGGGAAACAACAGTCTGGGAGCAAACAAACCTTCGGGAAGTGGCAAATCTCTAGTCCTTGGCCAGGCAGCGAGAGCAGCGCATCCCCCCGGTCTTCGCCGCCCTTCTCCAGCACCAGCACTCCCGAATCCCAGCAAGATTTCCAATTCTTCTAGGAGATTTCCATCCCCTCCCCCCGCAAGAGGCTATATTTGGTATTTAAACACACAAGAGTGGCTGGGGAGGGGGGTACCAAAAAAAATAAAAAAAAATTAAAAAAAATAAAATGCAGTATCCAGGCGCCGGGGAGGAGGGTGGTATATTCTTTGTGGCAAATCCTTGCTGAGTGCCGTGCCTCCAGGAGAAATGGGCTTCTTCGGAAGGGCTGTGCCTCACGGCGGGCTGAGGCTGGAGGGATCCAGGCTCCGCTCGCTCCTCACGGCTCCTGGATGGATCCACGCTCCTCACCCTCCTCACGGACACATCTCCTCCTCGCCGCCCCGCCGCTGCTCACACGGACACTCCACAAAAATCCACCCCTCCGAGCTCGATCCAGTTCTTGCCTTTTTTTTTTTTTTTTTCCTCCTCTTTTTTCTTTTCCTCCTAGGAGCGAGCAGCAGGAGACGGCAGGGGCGGGGAGGCAGAGCCTTCTCCCCACGCCTCCCACACGGCGGAGCGGGGAGCGATCCCCTCGTCACCCTCTCCCCTAACTCTGACCCCGGCTCAACTCTCCGGTCTCCCGGGCGGCGGAGGCAGCGCGGCTCAGCCCAACTTTGTCCCTCCAGCAGTGCAGCTTAGGGGCTGGCGAGGCGAAAAGGCCGAGCCGGGGGATTCTCTCCGGGCGGCGGCGGCCGTGCCTAGAGCCCGCCGAGTGTCGCTGGCAGCGCGGAACAGCCCTCGGTGCCCTGCTGCCGCTGCTCCCCCGTGGTAATCTCATATCTACCCATTCACCCGTGTGGCGTGTGGAGAACCGGCCCAAGATGGCGGCGCCCGGGCGATTGTTTTTGTTTCCTCTCCGCCTCCCCCTCCTTCCCCACGGCCGCGGCGGCCGCCCCGGATTGACAGCCGCACTATCCAATTACAGCGCGGGATTCGCTGCTTAGCCCCGCCCACCCCCGCTCGCCCCTCCTATCGGCGGCGGGGCGGAGCGCGCTCCCCCACGCTGGCCCCGCCCCCCGCAGCCCGCGCGCGCCGCCTCACGGGCGCGCTCCCGCCCGCCCTTCCCGCCCCTCAGGGCGCGGCCCCTCAGGCGCCCTCGCCCCGCTCCGCCCCGACCCCCTCGGTGTCGGTAATTCCCCTTCGCGGGGCTCCTTCGAGGTGTTGGGGGTCTGTGCTGGGCGCCCAAGCTCAGGTGATGGAGGCAAAACGCTGCCGGCAGCCACGCGGTGGGACCTGGCTGGGAGGGGTCACAGCGGTGTAACGTGTACGCAACGGTGTGAGGCGGGGGGCGCTGCCACTGGGGCCAGATGTTGGCCTGGCCCTCCGCCTCATCACCATCCCAGCCTGAAAGCGTCCCTGAAAATGTCCTACAGGTAGTCCAGGTGAGAGCTACGGCTGTGGTGGTCTCTGCTGTGAGCGCATTGTTCAGGAGCATCACTGCTGTCACAGCATAGAATCAGAGTCACAGAATGGTTTGGGTTAGAAGGGATCTTAAAGCTCATCTATTCCTGTCCCTGCCACGGGCAAGGACACCTTCCACTAGCCCAGGCTGCTCCAAGCCCCATCAAACGTGGCCTCGGACACTTCCAGGGATGCAGGGGCAGCCACAGCTTCTCTGGGCACCCTGTGCCAGGGCCTCCCCACCCTCACAGGGAGCAATTCCTTCCCAATATCCCATCTATTTGAAATCCGCCCTCAAATTTTAAGTTTGAATCCATTCCCCTTTGCCCTGTCACTCTCTGCTGTTCTCTCCGTGTATCTGGTAGGCTCCTCCAGGTACTGGAAGGCACCCAGAGTGTTTGTGGCCTTGGCTCCAGGTGAGATGCTCCATTAGCAGGTGGCTGTACCTGCCCAGCGTGTCCTGTCCAGGTTATTAATTGGCTCTGCTCCTTCATAGGTTTGGTATCACTCCTTACATTTTTTTGTGTTTTTTTTTAAATGGATGCCATAAAATACATCTCTGGATAAAAAGGAAGTCATGGCTCTTAGATCTGGAGATCCATGTGGGAAAACACAAGGGCCTCGGTGCTGGCCTTTAATTTCTGTATTCTACAAAGAGCTGTAATTGCACAAGCAACAAGTACCAAGTTCTCTGAGAGAACTGGTTATGCTGTTTACCAACCCTAGTTAGGCTTTAAGTGCTCCCAGATTCCTTTTCAAACTGTTTGGTGGCATGGACTAAGGGGTTGGGGTTTTTTTTGGGATGTGAGTACTTGGCGGTGCTAGACTGCAAGGAAAATTATCTGTATTTCACATATATGAATATACAGCCAAGTCAAGACCTGGCAACCTTGCCAAGCTCTGCTAACTCACAGATCTTTAATCTGGTGATCCACCAGCGTTCAAACACCAAGAAATGGATCTATTTCAGTTTTTTTACATCAAGTTGTCTGCTTAAATTCTTAATCAGACATCCCTGGTGTTTCTCTGTCATGTCCCAACGCTTTCCAGCATTAAATTCATCCAGTGACCATATTTTCTTTTACAATTTGAAACATCCCAAACACAAAATAAGATGTCAGGGCTTGTGCACATCTAGAAGCATCAAGACATGTGGCAACACCTTTTATGCCATCTTTTATCCAAGTATTTCAGAATGATTTACAAGCGTTAATTAATGTTAAGTGTTACAACACTCCTACTTAATCTGTAGTTTTTAATATTCTTCAATAGCAGAATATTTAAACGTGACCTGTTCTGCAGGTTGTGTTTTCACTTGGCTCAGCTTCTTCAGCACGCTGGTCATGTTGCCACATGAGTAGGAAATTATAGCTAAAAATATTGCTGGTGTGTGTGTGAATATATATTTATATATGTACTTCCCATTGCAGGGATTTGGCTTAGTTGTCGGGGCTTTTTTTTTTTTTTCTGCCTAAAGAATGTAAATTATGGTCCATATTTGTGTTTTACCAATTGTTTTTGGATAAAAATAGAATAAATGTGTCACCTATATAAGAGAATTTCTATGGGTGTCACGGCAAGGAGGTGGCTCTTACTCAAGGAGCTTTTTATCCTTAGGCAGGGGTTGGTTTTTGCTTGCAGGATTCCTCTGGCAGAGCAAATCCTCCTGGCCATCCAGGAAATGTTACAAACAAAATCATTCTGCAGGTTTACTCTTGTCAATCACCTGTTTATCAGCACCACGGGAAGCACGAGTGGAACTTACTCCTGCCTTTTCCTTCCCACTTTTGAGCATGGCCAAGGGTCTGGGGATTAGGATGAGTGTTGGTGGCTGGGATCAGGCAGCTCTCCCTACCTGAATTAAGGATTTGCTCCCATTGAATTACACTACCAAAAAAAAGGCATTTTGGTGTAGATCTTGTACAGACCTCAAGAGAAATTGCCAACCATTTTTATGAGGTACTTGATGCAAAATGCTCCAAGGACTTTGGGCTAGGCTGTTGTTTTATTGCTAGTAAAAGGATGAGTTTTATCCCAAGCAGACACATTAAATGTCAGCACAGTTGCTGTCTCCTCTTTATTTTAAAATGTCTTTCTCATCTGAATTTTGGGGGTGTTTCCCTCTTTCACCTTTTGGCTCCTCATTTCTATTTGCCTTTCGCCTTAAACTCCAGATCCTTTTTTTTTTTGCCCCCCTTCCAAGATCAATCTGTCTCTGCATTTTTAATGAATCATTTACTGTGACATATGAGCACTGAAGACACAGTGTCAGGGACTTAAGCATCTGTGGAGAGCAGGAGGAGATGAAATGGATGTGATCTTAGCTTCAGTCTTTTGTTCATGTAGGATGGGACTTTGCCTAGAGGCAGCACAAATATAACTTTTCCTTCTAGGGGATAATGAGGAGAATTAAAACCCAGCAATGTCTCATTTTTCTCTCTGGAGCACTGCTAGGAATTGAGGATTTCAGCTGTGCCTTTGCTATTCCCACTCTTAGCAGTGAATCAACACAAAACCCATCGTGGAAGGAAAGGAGGTTTTGTGCAGAACTCATTCAGAACACCTAGAGAAGCATTTCTTAATGTAAAGAGAGAAAAATTGGGGTTTATAATATCAGGAGTGACACCAACAGAGAGAATCCTTGTCATTATCTCTTTCATCTTGCCTTGTGGTCGAAGTCATCCCCCTTTGAAACTCTGGAGGAAGAGAAGACCCCATTCAGGCACTGTCCTTATATAACCAAACCAAAAAATGACCAAAATGGCAAGAAATGAATCTCTCCCAGGGCTGCCCTCTTTACCAGCCAGCTTCACTTTCCTTTGGGAAAAAATGCTGGATGACAGCCTAAATTATTTTATTTTAGAAAAGGTCAGGAAAGGTCCTTTTTGACCTATTATCCAGACTTTTGCTTCCTTAAAACACTCGTGCAGGGATTCCAAAGTAGCCAACCTATTTTCCTGGAGGAGGGAGGGATGTTTCTTTCCAGGATTTCCAGTGTCTTGTCAGAAGAGATCATCCCACTGGAGCTTCCAGTTGCTTTCAGCCACTCCCTTGTCTCTTAGGGGCACTTTGTTGTGTCACTGGGTTTTATCACTGTGGCATTTATCAGCTGTGATTTCATCCATATTTCACAGCAAAATTGCTTTTTCTGGTTATTTTTCTCTAGCCCTCATTTGTACCGTAGAATCCTTGTTTTTTTGTGAGTTCCATGAAGAGTCCAAGCTGAATTCTTAAAATCCCAGTCTGTGCTATGAAAACAAGGTTCTCCAGGTCCGGGTAGAGATTTTCCCTCTCAGAATACACCATAATTTATATACTCAGTTATAAGCTGACTCTGTGTTCATCACAGAATGCAAAAGTTCTGCAACATTGTCATGTTTTCAATGTTATTTTTGAAGGATTCTTAAAATATGTGACAAGTGTTTGTTGTTTTTTTTTTGCTGCAGCGTCCTGACAGTGATACCAGATTTTAAAGATCTTTTGCACTGCTTTGAAAGGCTTTGTACATATATTTGTTGATAAAAATTTCGATGTTTCAGACCAACAATTTTTAATTAAATAGTCATAAGAAGTAGGAGTGTGAAGTAGCCAAGTGAGGAGAGATTGTCAGATCTTAAGAGTATTCAATTGTGTGCTCTTTAGAATTATTGTGTCAATATGACTTCTGGTTGTTTTGAAATACAAACACATGAATAGCTGTAATTACTTATGGTGTCATTCAAAATATCCTGGAAGCTTTCTGAAGAGTGGGATCAGGAGAGCTGGCTGATACTTTGGGAATTTAAAACCTCAGCAAAGAGAACGTTCCTGGAAATATCTTTTGGTTCAGATCGATGTCACTGAGGAGATGAGTGCTGGGGAAGACAAATGAATGCCAGTTTTTGGTTCAGCAGATGATAATAAAGTTTCTAGCAGTGTTGTTATAGAATGATAATGGAAAGTGGAATTCCGGAAGGTTCAGATGGATTGGAGAGTACTGGGACACAAACACTAGTTACTGGTTTTGCTAAAATGCCAAGAAGTTGAGGCTCCAGAATGTGACTAATTGGCTTCAAAAAGGGATGGTAACAGGGAGTCAAGTATTTATCAAATCACCCATGGGTATTGCAGTTGAAAATTTGCCATTTGGAATTTTACAAAAGGAAGGTGAAGATCCATGGTAATGGACAAGCTGCTAATAATTTTACAGTTTTTATTGCTGATAACTGGAGAGTGTAGAATTAACCCTCCCAAACACGTGACATGCCCCAAGCAGTTGTCCTGCTTCCAGAGGCAGCAGTTTTAGGCTAGAAAAAAACCTTTCTGCAAGGGAAAATGATTGAAGTATGATTTGAGGCCCATTTCCTTAAGAGAAATGTAGATCCAGCTGTTCCTGCTGTTATCTGAACCCTTTGTTAGGGGCAGCTGGGTGGGAATGGAGCAGGAATCCTGCTGGAGTCACAGGTGTGACTCTGGGACAATGGCTGTGGAGTGCTCGAAGTCAATGTGTTTTGGTTGCAGCCCATAATCGGTGATTTAGGGATTTCATAATTTCTGCACAGAATTTAAGTAGCATTAAAACAATCCTGCCAACAGCAGCTCAGGCACCCCTTTGTTCCTGTTCACTGTGACAGAAATAATCCTTCTCCCCAAGTGCTGTAATTCCTGAAAATCTGGCACATTACGGGTTTCATTGGAAAAAGTATGGAAGATTCCCAAATTTGACCTATTTCCCATTTTAAGAAGGACAGTGCAAGTTCCTAGGCTTGGAAGTCTCTCAGGGAACCCCTGATAGCTGCCCACTCCTTTTTTTCATGAGGAGAATCCAGCTGGAGCATTTCTCTCTGGTGATTGTGCTCTGACAAGATGGATGGGCTGAGCCATTCCAGGGATTTCAAGTCCTGGAAGTTCAAACCCAGAATCTTTTTTTTCTGCAACCAGTAGAACATCCCAGCCTGGTGCTCTTATTCATTGTCCAGGCGACTGGGGAGATAAATCCTGCTCCAGCTGCTGTTGCTGAATAGTTTTGGGGTTAATTCACTGCAAAGTATTTTACAATAATTCCAATGCAGACATTGAACAGATAATGTTAATATCTGAAATGGCAGAATTATCTTTACTCCCTAGAGTGAGAAGTTTTTTCAGTTCAGGCTGTTTTGAAATGAACAAAATTTAACCCTTTTTTCCCATTTACTTAGAAAATTTTGTACACAGCATCAACCTCTCTGATAGAAAGGCTCATTTTCTTTTTTTGCCTTGAAATTCTTTAGGCAATGAAAATGTACTTCTAATTTTGTGCATACACCCAGTTTTAGGAACACCAGGCAATTAACTTTCATGAAACTGCAAGGGGAAAAGTATTTTTGTTTCATATGGAGAGTTAGAGAAGCTGAAGGACACACACATGGACACTGGAGTTTTTCACAAACCTGCCCCAAAAAACGCTTTGTTTTTTCTCAAAGCTCACCAGAGCTTTTCACTTCCAGTGAGGTGGAAGGCCACAAGCACGGTTGTGAAAAACTTGGTTAATTTGTGTCCTAGACCTGTCAGGATCTCCACTGAGGGCAAAGAAATGCTCCAGCACTTGAGCAGCTATTTGGAAAGGGGCAGGTGGGTGCCAGAGTGTCTGGCAGTTCAATATCAAGGTGGATTAAGAGCATTAAGGAAGCTTAAACAGCTCCCAGGAGAGACATTCCCATGGGTTTGGAGGCTTATTCCTCTGCAACAGTTGCTTGGCTGCAATTTGGGTTGAAAGATCATGTTTTTACTCCTGGACTTGTACATGGCATGACTTAGTTTGACTTCTTTTTTTGTTAAGGATGCTCCAAGTTTGACTGCTCAGATCCTGTTGAGATTTCAGATTTGGGAAAGGTCAGACCACATCCCTTGCTAAGTTTAATGGACACTGCCCTGAGAGTTCCAGGCTCAGGCAAGTGAAAGGAAACAGGCAGGTTTATCCTTTTTGATTAATATTATTATTTTAATGACCTGTTTTAACCAATAGTCTCAATCTGTATCAGTTTCCAGGTTTTATTATCATTGAAATATGAGGCAATTCCCTGAGCCATGTGTGTTTTGTGCTGCTGGAGGGGAGGACTGAGATGTGGCTGATTTTCCATCCATATTACCTGGAAGAATCCTGTCTGTAGTGAAGGTTTATTGCCAACTATTTAACAAACAAGCTTCAAAATATTGAAATTACCTTTTTTTTAACTATTATTTTAAAATCATAGCATGCTGTTATCTATAAAAGCTATTATCTGAGAAAAACTGAGGTGAGCAAAATATATAATATATGTTAACAGGTGATTTTTTTTCCTACATTATTGGTTTATTTAGAGATTTGTACCAGATAAAGATGTGCTTTTTTGCTGAAGTTTTTCTTTTAATTTCACTAGAGTATAATTACATTGTTTTCCATTATAAATAGCTTCAAATATTTGGGACAATACTTACGGTAGGATTTCTATGTCAATATAAAAATGCAGATAAAGTGTTCAGACAGACTAGAAAATGTAGGATCTACTGAGGCACTGAGCTTGGGCTTCCAGGTTAAGACAACAAATTTGGATCTGACATGTCCAGTCCAGCTTTTTATGAAATTCCACAAAACCAGCAATCAGGGTGTTGATATTACAATGAAGCAATAATGGAAAAATGGGAGTGTCCTTTCCAAATGGATTCTCCTGGTGCTTCTGCTGTTCCCTCAGTTGGATTCTCTGCTGCTTTTGCAGCATTACTGGAAGTTTTGAGCAGAAAGGTTTCAAAGCGGCAGAGTCAGGCAGTGAGAGGATCCTGGGCTGAGGGAGGTGGGGACAATGCCCCAGGCGTGTCCCAGCTCCCTCCCAGGAGCTGCCCTGAGCTTCCTGCTGAGCACATTTCTCATTTCTCACGTCCTTATCCATCACCCTGTGATGCAACCGGCCTGGGAAGCAGAGTTCTGTCCTTGCTCTTGGAACACACAGTTACCTCAAAACTCAGATATTTTTCACGCTGTTGCAACCATTTCTAAGCTCTCCTCTGCTAGGCCCCACTGCCAAGCACATGGCCAGGCCATTTATATGCTTTAACTATTCCTGTGTTGTGGAATGGCATTTGTGGATTATTGGCAGTGTTAGGCTATAGCAGCTCTTCAGTTACACTCCTGCTGCACTTCCACAAACCCTTTAAGCCAGCATAAGCCAGAGATGCTGCCCTGCCCTGCACAAATGTTCCTGCAGCTGCACATTTAATTGATTGGGGAACTGATTTGGGTTCAAACCAGCCCAGCCAAGAAGCCGAAAACATCAGTTTTAAACTCCTTTCTGAACTCACCTCCTCCCCAGCCTCTCCAAGATTTATGCTGGCTTGAAGATCTGCACCTTCCCGGGACTGAGACCACAAGAAGTGTGTGAAGAAAACCAGGAGCTTTTTTGTTGCAAGGCTTGGTTTTCAAAGGGCTCGTGGAATCGCAGTTTAAACTGTGGCTCCTTGTTAAACAGCCAGATATTCTCCAAGAGGATTCATGGTCATATTTTTATGCCCTGACTCCCAAGACACACCTTGGAGAAAACCCAGGGTGTGACCCTGGACTAATTTTGTGTCTATCACCTGCTTGCCTTTAACCAATTTTCTCATAAAAACATCAAGTTGTATCTTCTGTGATCCAAACTGTCTCTAAGCAAAACACGTTTCCACACCCTCTAAAATATTTTTCTATCCTCTCACAGCAGATACTTTCTGTGTTAGGTAGTTTCAGGCAGTATTTATGCAACAAAACAATGGAAGGAAAATAAAGCACTTGGGTGGCTTGTCAGTGTTAAAATCTGATAGTTGGAGCAGCTCATTTTCTCCAAAACTCTGCTAAAATAACCTGTGAGTTTTACAAGTGGTTTATCCTTGGATTACAAGGATTTCCAGAGGTTTGCTCATCCCAAATTACGTTTATTTTCTTGTTGGACACAGAAGCACAGAACTTTCTTTACAGGGAACAGGCAAGTTGTGGGCGTGGGCAGGAAAAGTGACACTACACCCCTGGCTGATGGGATTTTGAAACACCTGGGCAAAGATGGAGACATTTAGAATTGTACTGAGTAAAACCTCACCTCTGCACCTGCAAGGACACCACCAAATCCTCCATTTCCTAGCTAACATTGCAGGAATTAACTCTGCAGCCTGCCAAAGCAAAATTCAGGTGTGGAGTTTGCCTGGTGTCATTTCGGAGACACGGGAAAGATAAAGGACTAATTATAGAGGTCGGCTGCCAATTCTGTCTAAACTGGAAGTTTCCTCCTCTTCTCAACAGTAACTGGGACACTGTGTTACAAAAATAATCTCACAAAATTCCATGGTGGGATGGCAGTCTGCTCTTAGTCTGTGTCCTGGGTTATGGATGTTTGTGTGGCTGTCTCTGAGTTATCCCTGATTTCACTTCAGCTTTGAACAACCCAATGAATTTTGAGGTTCTCTCAAATATTTTCTCAAATATTCTGTCACTCTTGTGGAGTAGGTGATGAGCAGGAGTGGAAAGATTTTAATCTTATAAAATCACAGAATGGTTTAAGCTTGAAAAACCCTCCAAGGTCATTGAATCCAGCACTGCTCCCTGTCCCCAAGTGCCACATCCACACAGCTTTTAAATCCCTCCAGGGATGGGGACTTCACCACAGCCTGAAAAATATTGGAATTAAAGATTCCTTGAACTGTGTGGATTTCCAATCCATTCTGACTATTCAAGAGTTCTGGCTTTTCTTTCAGGAAGAGTTTGCAACCTAAGAGTTGCTTTTGGTGTTAAGAGCCAAGAAAATCACTGAGTGATTTACAGGTTTAAGTTCTTAAAAGTTAAAAATAAAGTTAAAAAATAAGAAAAAAGAAAAATTAAGTTTTTTTTTTCTAAAATGATTGGAAGGCTGCTGCTGAAAAAGCAGTTCAGCAGACTTTGAGATAATACAGATTCATACTCTTTTTATTTCTTAGCCCCCTGTAGTTTCCTCTGATCTCTCCTCCATTTTATAGCATCTGTGTTATTTTCCTTAAAATGTGACTGGGATCTTCAAATAAGAGGAAGGTAAACCCATTGACTGTTCAGCTAAATACTTAAACTATTCCTTCAAAGAAGTCAGAAAAATGGAGTGAAAATTTTCAATCTGATGGACTGAAACTCAAGTTTTTGATGTTCCCATTTAAAGGAAATTTCTTAAAACCAAAATTTAAATCCAGATTAATTTCAGTTCTTTTCCAGTGTAAAAATTAATATCTCCTAAGGCTCCCAAGTTTTTGCTACTTGGAAGGCAGGATTTTTCAACAGGAGACTTGGCACTGGATGTGCTAGAGCTGCTCTGAACAGTTTAATTAATGCTGTGTTATGTATGCACAGTTTTTTTAGCAACTCCTATTTGGAAACACTGCTTGATATATAGAAATAAAAAGTGTGCACACTCCCTAAGTGATGCACGTTGTTGTGGCTGTGAACTCTGTACGTTTGTAATGTTGAATTTGTCAAAGTTAATGTGTTGAAAAGTAACAAGTTACTTAAGTTAGTTAAATGTCTCTTTCTGGAGGAAAATTACCATAATGGTTACTTTTACTAAAATGCAATTACTGTCATTGTAACAATCAATCATATTTTCCTGGGGAAGGAACTTTCCTCGTTCTGAAGGCATTAAAATGTAAGATTGCTCTGCTCGGTGCTCACAAGATCTGCAGAGGAAGAAACTTCTGGGGAGAATCAAGTTCCTCTCAGATGGTTTTCTTCCAGAGTATTCCAAAATAGAAATTAACTTCTTAAATGAAACTGAGCCCAGTGACTTGTGAAACACCAACCAAAGCTTTAGAAATTCTGAGAGGCTTGAAAAATATTTGGAAAAGGTTTTGTTGCAGCTGAGCTTGATTAAAGCCTAAAGCAACAAGTTCCCATCTGTGCTTCCCACTTGGCTGCCAGAACCTGGGAAGTTCTGCACAGGAACCTGGAAAAGAGACCTTAAAGCTCATCCCAATATCCCATCCCAATACCCCATCCCAATATTGCAATATCCCCAAATCCCGTCACATCCCAATATCCCATCCCAATATCACATCCCATCTCACCCCATCCCATCCCAATATTCTAATATCCCAATATCCCATCCCATCCCATAGATCCCAATATCCCATTGATACCATTATCCTATCCCAACATCCCATCCCAATATCCCATCCCATGGATCCCATGGATCCCAATATCCCATCCCAATATCCCATGGATCCCAATATCCCATCCCAATACCCCATCCCATCCCATGGATCCCAACATCCCATCCCAATATCCCATCCCATGGATCCCATGGATCCCAATATCCCATCCCAATACCCCATCCCATCCCATGGATCCCATGGATCCCAATATCCCATCCTAATATCCCATCCCATCCCATGGATCCCAATATCCCATCCCAATATCCCATCCCATTCCAATATCCCATGGATACCATTATCCTATCCCAATATCCCATCTCAATATCCCATCCCATCCCATGGATCCCAATATCCCATCCCAATATCCCATCCCATCCCAATATCCCATGGATACCATTATCCTATCCCAATATCCCATCTCAATATCCCATCCCATCCCATGGATCCCAATATCCCATCCCAATATCCCATCCCATGGATACCATTATCCTATCCCAATATCCCATCTCAATATCCCATCCCATCCCATGGATCCCAATATCCCATCCCAGTACCCCATCCCATCCCAATATTCTACTATCCCAATATCCCATGGATCCCAATATCCCATCCCATCCCTTTCCATAGACCAAGATGCTCCAAACCCCATCCGACCTGGCCTGGGACATGGGACAGAAATGAGTTCTTAAAATACTCAACTATATTTTCATGGCTATTTTTAATAGGAAGTTTCTTCCTTCCACAAAATTCTTTAACCTGCTCTGTCACAGAGAAGAAATGTTCTTAAATTCTCACAGATGAGAAAGAATTTTGAGCTCTCCCATAAAGAACTGAATTGTTTTTTCCAAATTGTTTTTTTTTTGTCACATAGAAATACAATTTGAACTCCACACCCACCACTCACAGCACAATTAATAACCTCATGACAGTTTTGAAGCTTAGCTGATTTTTTTCTAGAATAGTGAACTCAAAAGGATTCTTATAATTTCATTTTTTTTATGTTTGTCTCTGTATGGGAACAAAAATAGCATCTCCATTGCAAAACAACTGCTAGAACATGCACCACAAGTGTTTTCACACTTTGAGATTCATGTTCATATATGATTCTGCTGTGGTAAATACATTGGGATAAACACATTCATTCCACACAGCCCCAGTTTTTATTGGGTTTATATCAAGTGTATTTTGCAAAGAATGACAAAGGTTTCAGTGAGGATACCCAGGCATTGATAATACTGATATTTAGGCAATTTTCTGTTTGAAATATGAAATGCTATTTGAATTTCATTGATTGTAGTGAGTTGGATTAGTGCTGTAAATGTATTTTTGATATTTATTTCAGTGCATGCTTTTCCAACTCCCCAATACAAGTGAGTGATACAGTGCCTGTGATTTAAGTCACAGAATTGCCTTGTAAGTTCATAAAGGCATTGCAGTTCTCATTAAAATATATGGTTTGGATTTAAAATTTATTCTTTTATATGAACGAGTGTTCTGGCTGGTATCCTGTTGGATTTTGGAGAGATCACTCACCGAATAACATCCTTCTACAAAATCCTCTTTTCCTGAAAATTCCTTTATTTAATGGCTCACTGTTATGGCTCTCATGGTGGTGTGAAATACCCTAAAATTTAACCAAATGCCAAATTCCAAGCCCATTGAAAGACTTTTTCCTAGATTAGGACACAAACACCCTCGTGCATCCTCCTCTTTATCAAATCCTTCTTGCTTATGAACATCTCCTTTTTACCTTTCCATGAAGCATTTTTAGATTAATTTATATTTTTCTTTAATAACCTCCCCCAAGCTGTGCTCTTAGGATTGTATTTTATGATTTCTCTCTTGCAATCCATCCCTGGAATCAATAATTCCTGCCCTGATACAATCACAGGAGTGATAATATTGTCCTGATGGTGGAAAATGCAGGTTAATACAAATGATGCTCTAATTACAATTCCAAGCCTGGTTGGCACAGGGTTGATTTCCTTGGCTCCCAGCCTAATCTTGTTACGTTGTTTTTAACTATGAAGAGAGTGGCTTTAAAGATCTCCAGCAGTGCAAATGAGATGAGGGAGTTGTAAAGAGCTTAAAGAATCACAAAAGTGTAACTCCTCCAAAACAAACCGTGGCGTGGGCACAGAGGGGGAAACTCTGCCTGAACATCCCTCAGTGGGATGAGGACACTCCCAAAATACAATTTCTGGGGCTGTGAAATAAATTTTGTGGAGTCTTGTAGTGCTACTCTCTAATTGCATGGTAGGAGAGGTGGAAACCATTAATAATCTGGTACATTTTTATTTGGGAATGTCTAACTATACTCTAAATGCTCAAGAATTGTTGACAAATCTCTGTAACTTCATTATTGTGCTCCCTCTGCTTTGTAAGGCTTTTTGTAGCATTAATTTCCATGAGTTCCAAGCTATCTGTATCAAAATTATTGATATCTTTGACTGCTGACACAGGGGATTAAGACGTTTTAATCTTTACTTGTTTTATTTGAGTTATGCTGCCCCAAACTACAATAAAATTATACCTACAAAATAAAACAGAGGGCAGAAATCTTAACAAAAACCCTCCTGATTTGATGAAATCTAGTTCAGGTCTTCTTTGAATAACAGGAATGTTGGTTTTGTGAGCTACCAATTTCTACATAATCACATTAAGGTGTGTAAAATGTGGAATTCAACAGCATTTTAAAACATTTTTTCCTCTGGTTATAATGTTGGTTTTTTCCTTTAATTTACATGTGATTCATTTTATGTACATACAGACACATACATCACATTTACACATACACAGAGCAATTCTTTCTTAATTTTCCCTTTTTTTTTGCTTTAAGAATTATCCCCATTAATGGCTCCACTTCCAATCATTCCTCTTGATAAGAACAAAGGCCAGTGCTAAATCCAATTTTACTTTTCTCCGTGTAAGAAACCATCTGTGGAGTTGGAAAGCGGAACATTTCTGCAGGCAGACTTTTCTTTTGTGTGGGAAAATAATAGAAAATATTTGAATCAGTTGTGTTCACATCTTCAGGAGTTTGAGTGAGATTTTTTTATTCAAGCCCTTGACTTTTCATCTTGGAGCATCTTGAAGTGGGAGCACATTCAGTGTGTTGGTAAACATATTCTTCCTTAATCTTTCAATTTTCTTATAATTATTTTCACTTTCAACAGTGATTCTTTGGGATTCTTTGGGTTTCCTGATCCAACTGGCATTTAATGGATTTAATTTGATTCTGTCCAACACTTCTGCAAATTCAGGGAACTGAAGAAATTTGAATTTATGACCGAACAAAATCATCCCATCATTTATAATTTGGCAGATTTCCCTGGATTATTTCTTCATTCCTTTGTGGGAAGGACCAAGTTTCTTCCTAGGTGGGTTTCCAGCAGCAGAATAAATAAATCAATCTTTGTCCATGAGAGGGGCTGCATTTCCTGGGAATTCCCTGTGGATTGAGATCCGATCCAGCCCAGGAAGGCTCCGAGAAGCAGGAGCATCCAGAAGGAGCAAAAGTAGGTCAATGAAACGATCCCTGAGACTGCTCAAGGAGGAGAATTGTGATTTCAGACCTGATCACTTCACACTGGATAACCTTGGGAAGGAAAGTAAGCCAGGCTGGGTAAAAATACCTCAGCTGGTGTGTGCTCAGCTCAGGAGCCGACGGGAACATTCCCAGGAGCCCAGGGAAAAGGACTGAGTTGCTGAAATCCCAAAGTTCCTTTGAAGCAGCACAATCCCCCTCTCTGCTCTCCATTGTTTAGTGAAGATAATATAGAAACTATTTTCCAACTGACTAATTTTGGCAATTAGGAACTCCTTTCTGCTGAAATTCCTGGGTTTTTTTACGTAAAGAGAGGTTTGTGTTGCTGCTGCTCCTTATCCAAGGAGCAGAGACCCTGTTCTGTGTGTCCCTGCTGTGTCCATCCCTTCCCTCTGTCAGAACACTGAGCTTTTTCCCTGCCTGCCTTTTTACCTTTTCCTTCTCTCACTCCTTCCTTTTCTCTGCCTTTTCTACCTTTTCCTTCTGTCACTCCTTCCTTTTCTCTGCCTTTTTATCTTTTCCTTCTGTCACTCCTTCCTTTTCTCTGCCTTTTCTACCTTTTCCTTCTGTCACTCCTTCCTTTTCTCTGCCTTTTCTACCTTTTCCTTCTGTCACTCCTACAGTTTATTTTAAACTCTAATTTATACGGAGCTCCTGCTTTCTCTATCAATATCACATCATTATTCTTACCTGATTCTCTTGATAATTTGTTTGCACTGGAATTCTTGGCAGTGAACTAAGAATTTCATTGTCTACCTACTCTCTTTTCTCTTGGAGAGTATAATAGAGTGGGAGGGAGAAGCCTCATGGTAATATTTTTATATTTGAAATGTAGCCACACTTTATATGCTCCTACACATGGTGCTACTTATAGCTAATGAAACAAGTCTCATCTTGTGGTCTAGAGCTTTTTCTATTTTGGACTATTTTGTGCTAATTCTACTCATTTCAGCTCCCTCTGATTAATGCTGCTTCTCTTCTCCTCGTCTGCCTCCGTGGGATTATTTAGGAAGGGACTGTTAGGGAAGCACAGCAATCATCCTCACCACAAAAAATGAGGAAGGAAAAGGTGGAATTAATGGGATAGGCCATGAATTCCACCTCAGTGTCCCACTGGATGGACATGGAGGAGAATGGATCCTTTGGAAGCACAAAACCGATGCACCCAGCAGGTTCTGAGACACAGGGACACAGAACTTCCCATATTGGGAGCCTTTTGGAACCTCAAGAGTTCCCCCAGTCTTCCCTGTAATAAATCCAGCAGCACAACTGCATCTGCTTCAAAGTCAATGGTAATTTGAGGAGAAAAAAATCCTCTGTATCTGCTGATCAATTGCTAATTTAATATTATAATGCTATTTTTTGTTATGCATCTTTATAAGCCACTTCAAATAAACAGTGATAGCATGCACAGCAAGTAAATAGAATTTAAAAATAGGTTCTCATTGGCAGAACTGATTATTTTTAATCCCTGTGTCTTTTATTAAAAAGATACTTTTAGAAGACACCTTGTTTAGTATAAAATAAAGATTTTTTTAATGGCACATCATCCTTTTCCACATCCCTCATCTCCTGCCTAAGAGATTATTTGTTCTGCTGGGAAAACTCTGTTTGGAAATAAGTTTACTCTACATTTTTCTTCTTCCAGAAACTCTTTCAGCCTATTTTTAACTTGCTTAGATTTCAAAGCAAACTGGGAGTGCTTTGATAGCGTTTAAGGATTCCACCTCACCTGAATTCAGAAAACACAGCAACAGAAACCTGCTGTGCTCCTTAGCTCAGGCAATTTTGATAGAAACCGCAGTTCCCCGTGATCCACACAGATATTGGCAAATCAACTCCAAATCCAGAGGTCTAATTACAAAGTAATTTATTGGGAACAGGCAGGGAAGCATTTTAAAATGCTCATTACAGACCAAATAAAATGTATTTGACTCAGCTGTTTTCAGCTGTGATTTCTGCTTAAAATGGGTGAATAGGAGAGGAAAGGAAAATTTCAATTCTGCAATATGTACTGCTGGTAGACAGAAATGCTCAGCTTGAATTTTTTTTGCCATATCTCAATACTTACAGTCTTTCAGACACATTAAAAATTTATTTAATGGTTGGGCAAGAGAAGATTTTGAAATTAATTTAAGCTGCTTCATTTGAATCCCATTTCCTGATCACAACTGCAAATTAATAAACTTTTATGATCAATTTTATTATTTAACTGACTCTGCCATCTTGGGAACTCGTTAAGTCTTGAATATTGGTTTTGATAAACATGAAAATAAATAATTTTCATGTCTAAATGTATTTACACTCATCAAACATCCTTCATGAGAACAGTTCCAGTAAAACTGATTGAAACTTGATGGTTTCTGTAAGAACACTTTGAATAGATTTTAGTGAAATGTTAGTAAACTTCGTACTAATTTCCTTTTCTTTTCTTCCTTTTTTTTTTTTTTTTACTAATTTCATTATCATAAATAAATCTTAATTTCCTGTAACATATGTGCCAATCTGGAATAAATCCCTCTGTGCATTTTCAAAGTTTACTTCAGTTTATGAATTTGAACTGTGCAAGGATTTTTGAGTCTTTCATGTCTTGATTTAAAAACACCATTTTAGGTTTTTTTTCCAACTGTAAGAAAGCTTTTCTTTCTCTGTGGTTTTTCAAGAAAAATCTTCTTTGGAATGAAAAGAAGTTCTAATTTAACAAAAAAAAAATCCAGTTTTGGCCTTGAGTTATCCAGAAGGACACATTAACAACTGAAAAACTCATGACAAAGCTTCACACGGAGTTTCTTAATGCAGTTCTGTCTAATGGCTGAGGGTAAAGTGAATTATTGACATATTGGAAGTGCATTGATTATCTGGGAACTTGGATCTTTGTGATAGGGATGGATCAGAGACCATTCACCTGGGCAGGTGTGACAGGGAGGATGGGGACAGGTTTCAGGGAGAATAAAGGTGGAAATTCAGATGCTTCCAGCCAGGCAATGATTTTTTTAGGCCAGCTGAATCCCAAACTGATCTTATTCTAGGATGTAATTTGTGCAATCTGAATTGTCATCCCAGTTCCAATGGGATCTGCCCTGGGTGCTGCAGGATGTGCCCTGGCCATGGTCAGTTCATCCTCCCTGTGGGAATTGTTCTGCTCACACCTCAACTCCCAACTCCATGCTAAAGACCCATCCCTGTTTTGTTTTGCAGAGACCCCTGGAAGCAGAGGATGTCTCCTGGCACGGTGCAGTGCCACGCTGAGCTGCCCAGATCCACGCTCCATCCATCCCTGGCAGCATCCCAGAACCATCCAGCTTGGAAAAGACCTCCCAGAGCATTGAGTCCAGCCTGCATCAATCCCATTTTCAGCAAGTGCCATGTCCAGTCATTCCCTGGACATCCAGAATTGGTGACTCCCCCACTTCCCAGCCCCTTCCAGTGCCTGGCCACCCTTTCCCTGTCTGTGTTGGGATCCTGGTGTTTCTCTGGGGTTGGTTAAGGACTTGCCCTGCTCTCTGTGTCACACAAAACAAGGACCCCATCAGAGTTTAGGGTGTCCCTCTGAGCTGCACTCTGTGGTTTGGTATAAATAAAATTATGGAAAGGCAGACCAAAGGGTTTTGCTGGGAATGGTTGGTGCTGGATCCCATAAAATCCTGTGAAACCCAGCCCAGTTCAGAGTTCTCCTGTTAACTTCAGTCATCTCCACTCTCCCTTCTGAGCAAACACATCCAGCACTGAAATGAAGCAGCATTTTGGATTTTTATAACTTGTTTAGCAAATCAATTTCCAATTCCCAATTTCCCTGCCTGGCCCTGCTGTTCTCTCCAGAGGTACTGGGATCCCTGGAGTCAGGAGGTGGCAAATCCATTCGTTCTGCTTTTCCTGGGGCACAGCTGTTGCAGCTTGCTGCTCTTTGCCTGTCTGGGATCTCCTTAGGCCCAGGGGCTGATTTACTGCCCCAGGTGCTCCCTGTGGCATTTCTCCTCTGGGAATTTGTACCCGGAGTGAGGCCCTCCCACTGCTCACAGTTTACCTGTCTGAAGCTGCTGCTTTTCCCTAATTACAGATAAGGGCAGCATTCTTCTCATGTGTGTGAGAGAATCTTTTTACAACTTTCTACAACATAAAAAGTCTTTTTAAAACTTAAACTTTTCAATGAGTGACCAACATATCACCTCACAGTGCTGTTACTCACTTGTGAATGTGGATTTTTCCCTATATTTATAAAAGACACAACTTCTAACTGTGTTTTTAGCTGTGATTATAATTTGCTTTTTAACTGCAACTCTGATTTTCAGCAAAGCTGTGGCTTATTTAAACCAGCCCCGTGGTCTTGCAAAGCTTAGACAGTAACTTGAGATGTCACAGTGAGCACACACAGTGATCAGAATTATGGAGCAACTGCTCTGTGAGGAGAGATTGAATTCTTCAGGATTTTTCCACTCTGCGATGAGAACACGAAATGCAGAGTTATGGAAGGAGCCTGTGAATTCATGAATAGTGTGGGAAAGGTGCACAGAACATCATTTCTCATCCTTTTTCATATACAAGAAACAGGCAGTATGCAAACGTGGAGTGTTCTTAAATAGCACGGAATTAAATTTTGGAATGCGCTGCCGCAGGAGATTGCGGAGGCCAAGAGCATGAATAGATTTTTAAATCACCATCAGTGGCTATTGAAGTGAAACAAAAACCCTAAAAACACACACAAAACCACTGCTCAGGGTACAGACTCCTGCTCAGGAAGATCCTAAAGGGCTGATTGCAGGAGTTGGAGGTGTTACAGGCCTTGGTGACACCCCGAGCCAGGAGAATGTGGTGATGAACGTTATTCAGCCCCAATTAGGGATTTTGTCAGGGCCATATTCACTTCATGCTTTCTCTTTTTCATCACTAAACCCGTTTTAAAAATTGAATTTCGTTGATATCAACCCATAGTGCAAAAAAAATCTACCTTGGTCTTCAGCTCAGGGGTTTTATTCTCGTTTTAAGCCATTCTTTGCCTACCTAACAGCATCCAAAGGGAAATGACCCCAAAGCAGCAGCAGAACTGGGAGAAAGCAAAGATCACAACCAGCCCTGCAGAATTCATCCTGTGGTTTCCTTCTCACACTTCCACATTTTCTTAGGAGGGATAACAGGGGCTCACACCTCTGATTTTCCTGTTTTCTTATGGACTGCACTTCCCTGCCCATGACACCAGGCATGGAGAAAACCCCCTTGATGGAATTTGCCAACAGGTCGAGCAGTGAAATCCACACTTCAACTGGGCTCCCCCAGCACTGCTGCCAAAAATAACAGAGATAACAGGTGTGGGGAGAGCTGGGATGTGGAGCCAAATGTTCCACAGGCATCCTTTGTTTTTTCAGTGAGAGGGAGTGTTTGTTTCCATGCAATTCCAGCCCTGGGACACTCGTGGGGCTGTGAGTGACTTGTTCAGTCCTTTTCATCCCAAGAGTTTTCCTGATTGTGCAAACCCTGACTCACTCTGGGGATGCTGAAGTTCACCACCTTTGGCACTTGAGTAACAGTTCAAGCTGAGGTTCTGCTGCCCTTGAAATTCCTGGGGAATTTATTCTCTCCATCCATTCATGCTGAAATCTGCCATTGCTTGGCTGAGAGAGTTTAGTAATCCATAAACTCTCTACACCCCCTGATTACTAATAATTATACAAAAATTTCCAGTCTTTATTTAAAATTTGTGGGAAATTCAGTATTTTTTTTTTGTTGGTTTCTGCACTTCTGTTGCTGACATCCACATCCTTCAGGATCCATCCTGGGCATGGATTGACAGAAACGTTTGCTTCATGCCTTAATTTCTTCCTTGTGTCTGAGTCTTGTAGGTTAAGGGTGGTGGCTGAACTCGTGTTTGCTGTGTGCACACACTCTATCACATGTGTTTCACAAGACTCCTCCATTTTTTGGGATATTAAAATAAAATATTGATATTTCTCGAGGCTTTGTGCCTCGAGAAATCCTATAAATCAGGATTAAAATCCCTGCTTTTAAGGGGAGTTTCTGATATATCCCTGGGCTTACACTGCAATCTGAATTCAATGAAAAACCTGCTTTTTTCATACAGAATTCCATCAAATGATTTGCCATAAAAATGCCCTTTCTTTGCTTCTAGCCAAGAAATTAAGTCTCATTATTGTAAAATTTAAGCAAATAGAACAGGGGCCCCCTGTCTTTCTCACGAGCTCTTGAAATGGGAAGGTTTTTTTGCTCCATGGAGAAAAGATTCCAAAGGCTGCTGCAGGAATGTTGCTGTGGATTCTGTTCCCTGCTAAGTGATTTTTGGCTGAATAATCAATCCAGGTCCATTGATATAATTTTGAATTAAGAGATGGGAGACCTGATTTCAATTTTTCTGCCTTTCCATGTTTTTTGTTACTTCCAAACATCTTAGCACAGGAACTTTTACATCTCTGGCACTGCTCACTCCTTGGGAGTTTGCTCCCTGTAGTACTTCACTAATCAGAGTGAGATCCCAGCTTAGCCCTCCTCTTTTGTTACTTTATAGCAGATATTCTCATACCTGACAAGTGAATTATCAACATTTATCAACTTTCGAGTTGTTGCACTTCAAAATCTCATGTTAAATGCTATAAATCAGAAAAACACACTTGTAGCAGGATAAAAAATTCTGTGGCACTTTTACTCCTGACCTGAGGAAGGGCTTTGAGCCCTAAAATCTGTCTCTTCTGTTGGAATTTTATCAGCTGATGTAACATAAATTTTCTTCCTTGCAAATTCTGTCCACGTTTTTTGAATGAGGAATTTAGGGTCACTAAAATTGACAATTATTAGATACAGAATGCAAACAGCTAAATAGGAAAACCTCTTTGAATCATTGAGGGTCAGCATGATTGTTATTAATTATTAGTTAATAATATAAATATTTAATTACTAAATTAGGGTTAAGAATAGATTACGAAGTCAAGAGATGTGTTTTTCTATAGGAAAGTCCACAGCATCAGTTTTGTGTTTCCAAAGCAGTTTTTTCCCAAAGCAAAGTTTTTCCAAAGGTAACAAGTGACAAGACAAGAGGAAATGGCCTCAAGTTGAGTCAGGGAAGATTTAGATTGGATATTAGGAAAAAGTCCTTCAAGGAAAGGGTTGTAAAACATTGGAACAGCCCAGGGAAGTGGTGGAAGTGTTCATCCACTCATCCCTGGAAGTGTTCAGGAAAGGTGTGGCTGTGGCATTTGAGGACATGGATTGTGGTGAGCACTGGTGATGGTTGGATTTGATCTCACAGGAGTTTCCCAACCTTAACAATTCCATGATTCCACCTTAGAGCCCATTGGGTCAGAGTTCCAGTGGGATTCACCTTGACAGAGAATGGAGGTGCTCCTTTCCTGCCTCCATCCTGCTGAGCTCCACCAATCCCACTGAAATCCAGTTCCCAGCCCAGGCACAAATTAAATATTTGACAGTTTTTGTACTGAAACGTCACTGGAGAATGCAGGAATTCAGTGAAAAATGTTACCTGGTGATTATTGAAATGAAAAATGGGTGTGTAGGGGGCAGACTGGGGAAATACAGACAGAACTGTAGCTAGTTCTTAAAAACTTTTCCAGTTTTTAAACTTTTCAGTGGTTTCACACAGTGATTTCCAGGTGAGATTTTCAGAGGTGCTCCTGTGATATCCCTGAACCACTGCAGTGATGTCCAGATGAGATTGTTGGATGTTCTCCTGTGATATTTTTGAACCACTGCAATGATGCCCAGGTTGGATTTTGGGAGGTTCTCCTGTGATATCCCTGAACCACTGCAATGATTTCCAGGTGAGATTTTGGGAGGTTCTCCTGTGATATTTTTGAACCACTGCAATGATTTCCAGGTGAGATTTTGGGAGGTTCTCCTGTGATATCCCTGAACCACTGCAATGATGTCCAGGTTGGATTTTGGGAGGTTCTCCTGTGATATTTTTGAACCACTGCAATGATGTCCAGGTTGGATTTTGGGAGGTTCTCCTGTGATATTTTTGAACCATTGCAATGATGTCCAGGTGAGATTTTGGGAGGTTCTCCTGTGATATCCCTGAACTACTGCAATGATGTCCAGGTTGGATTTTGGGAGGTTCTCCTGTGATATCCCTGAACCATTGCAATGATGTCCAGGTTGGATTTTGGGAGGTTCTCCTGTGATATCCCTGAACCACTGCAATGATGCCCAGGTTGGATTTTGGGAGGTTCTCCTGCTCTCTGAGCCCACCGAGTTCTGAGCTGCTCCCTGTGGCACTGGGTCACTCCAAAGCCATTCCCACAGCCCAGATTTCCCTGCAGACACCAAACCAACCCCCCATGCATAGCTGGGGCCAAAATAGTCCCAATATTCTCTTTCCTGCTCTGCAGAGGCTCTTGAAGTGCAGGGTGAGATCATTGCAGCCTTTTGGGGTTTGGAGCAGTTTCCGATTTCTTTCGGGCTCTTTTTTAAGCCGGGCTGTCCTCACGGAGTCTCTGCTGGAGCTGTGTGAGCCCAGGATCCTGCAGGCATCCTGATAACCCTGCACAACATTTTTAGCTTTATGGGGGATCAGGAGGTTCAGCAGGGACTTGCTGACATTCTTGGGAAGAATCCAGTGCTGGGCTAAGAATGAAGAGTGGCACAAAGCACTTCTTAATTAATCATCAACACAGGAATTAATGCCACTGCAGTTTGCTCTATTTTTAATTCTCTAAGTCCACTCAAAAGAAATCCTGTGAGTTGTTCTGTTTTGCAGCAGGTCAGGATCTGACCAGCTGAGCCTCAAGTAGAAATAGACTGGCAGGTCCCAATAAAGATCTACTGGAAGAAATTTATTTACACTCATGTAGTAAACATTACACTTAGTAGTGTGCTAATACCCTGGGAGCATGTTTTTATTTGCCACCATAAATCAACTTCTTGCAGTCCATTTAATATTTCCAATCCCACATCTTTGTAATGATTCTTTACTAATCAAGAATTTTGGGGGATATCAGGTGCATTTTGTCATGTGAGGGTTCCAGCTGAATTTCCACGTCCTTGAGTCGCAGATGCCTTTGTGTCATGAGATCTTTTATTAAAAAAAAAATATAGCACACTGTTCCTATGCCAAATATTCTTTTGGAAAGCTATTCTTGCTCCCACCCTCAATAGTAACAAGAAAATACTGCACTAGGAGTTATTTTTAAGTGGCTGGAAATAGCATCTGTATTATTTCGAGCCACTGATGTATAAAATCTTTGGAAGAGAGGAACGGCCACTTGTTTATTGCAGGTTGTTTGTTCCCATTTGTTCGTTCTTCAATTTTAGAAAAGCGCCACGTGAACAAAAAATTACCATCTGAGATAATTCCTAAGCACCAGACACCCTCATGTGCACTAAAAAGATATAAATGAGAATTACTGTTATTTTTCCCATTTCTATTGGGATTAAAGAACACAACAAACCTTGGCATCCCTGATTCTTCCACTCTGGGATCTCCTGTCACAGCAATTCTCAAAAACCTGGAGAATCAATCCCACAGAAAAATCTATTCCCTCTATTAACAGAAAGGAATGAGGATTTATGCACAATAAATTGGGTTCATTCATTAAGTTTTACAGGTGTTTAAAATATTACATCAGAAGAGGTTTTGTGCATTAGAGAGAGTCAGAATGTGGAGATTGTGTCAGACATGAAATAATTGGGGCTGAGTTTTCAGCTCTATCACAAGGGGTGTAACACAATTTTTGTGCAGGAGTTAATTGTGGTGCCTGCAGAAATTGAGAATTCTGGCAACACAATTTATTTATTTTCACTTCAGACTCCTTAGATAGGTATAAATAATTAACAAAATTCAGAGATAATTGCTATTTTCTACAACTTCATGTATGTAGAGGCAGAATTTACCTAAATCCTCAGTATATTTCCAGTGTCACAGTCAGCTTGTGACTTCAAAGACAACAGAATTTGTACCATATGTGTCAGGAGAGGCCTGAGAATGTGTAACACAAGATCTTAACTGCACTCACATTGTGCATTTCACTTTTAAAAATTATCTTTTCCCAAAGACAACTTTTTGCTGGGTGCTGTTACGCTC
This sequence comes from Eopsaltria australis, assembly GCA_034509425.1. Lineage (NCBI taxonomy): Eukaryota > Metazoa > Chordata > Aves > Passeriformes > Petroicidae > Eopsaltria > Eopsaltria australis. Next base: position 5,858,485 of record JAVTVJ010000112.1, on the reverse strand, counting down.
CTCATTCCGAGTGTAGATGCTCCTAAAAGCACTAAAAATAAATGTTCAACTGCCTTTGGTAATGTTTGCTCCTGATTTTTAATTCAGTTTATAGATACTTTGTAATTAGCTCCACTGCCTATTCTACAGCCAGAATTAATTCCTTCTGCAATAACCAACAGAGGAGCTGCTGGAATCACCCAGAATAAAAGGAGTGAGGACACATCCAGAATTCCCTTCTCCAACTGTTTATTTGCTGGATACCATTTTTTCCCGTCCCCAAACTGTATCTAATCAGGTCCTTCCACAGCAATGCAATGCCCATAATTCTCCTTGGAGACAGTGCACAGCTGCTGCAGTGAGTATTAGCTGCTTCTTAGGCTTGGTCTTTTCTTTCAATAAAAATCCCAGATGGCCACGGGTCTTTCACAGCACCCTGGTAAATATGAGCCTGCCTCAGGTGAAGAGGTGATCTAAGTCCATATAATTCTGCTTTAAGTGCAAAGATCCCACACTGAGCTCGATTACTGCCTGTTTTTCTCCAGCCCCTCCACTGGTCAGGCTTGATCCAACAGGAGTGATGGAAACAGGAATTGTTGTGCCTTGGGAAGCAAAATAAAAATGTACAAATAATAACAACAGCTCTGCAGGGCTGAGCTCTGGGTGTGTCTGTCGGGGGAACTCTTCCAGCTTTGGGCCTGAACTCTTTTTGGGCCTTTGGGAGTTCTTGAGGCTCCTCCAAAGCTCCCACTTGTGCCCATTTTGCTTCTGCAGTGCTGCTTTCCCCCTGCTCACACCCTCTGGCAGCCAGGGGACACTTTCCAGCATTAGGGACTGCTGCTTCAGGAGAGATTTTCCATTATTTGCACAGGGCACTGCTGTTTAAGAGGGGTTTGCTCATTTTGGGGTGCCAGCACATTCATATCCAACATCCCCACAGGTATCTCAGATTCTAAATGAGCTTCTCTGTTGGAAAAGAGTAATTAGGGACAGGAGTTTGGTCAATGTTCCCTTGCAGGCCTGTGCACCATGAATTTTAAACTGGATTTGCCACTCAGAGCTCTGGGCTGGGTGACGAGGTGGGGATTGCTCACAGGTTGGACTCGATGTTTTTCAGTGATTCTTTGATTTTCCATTGAGATGTGAGGACATATCCCAACAAAAGGCCAGGATCTCACAGAACTCTGTGTAGAACCCCCAAGTTTCCATCAGTTTGTCCCGTGTGCTGCTGTCTCATGCTAGAAGCCAAGCAGGAGGATGTGGGAACAGAGCCTGGTGGTGACTCAGAGCCAGAGGAACAGAGAGAAGGGATGGACACGAGCACAGAGCCTGTGATGGGATTATTATTACAATTAGTGCTGCTGGACACCAACTTTGGCTCGGGACAATATTGAACTTTGAAATTATTGCAGAGAATTGGAGAATCTTCCAGCCCCAGAGGTCCAGCTGACAGGGCAGGGCTGTACCTGCCTTGTGTTTTCCAGGCTGCTGGAAGCACCACGTGCTGAACTCCACAATTTCCTTCACGTGGCCTTTTCAGGTCAGAACACCCCACTGCCAACAGATTGAACATTTCAAACTTGAAGCTGCTTTCTGATTCTGCCTTAAATTTCTCCCTTCCTGCTTCTAAGACAAGTCATTGCCCCACAAAGCCAACGACAGGACTCCAAGGAGTGAAATACAATTGCAGCACTAATATTTATCCCATTGAAAAATGCATAGGCAGGACTCATTTCCCCCCAATTTTTCAGAGTTGTGTTAAGCTATGCTGTCTACATCTGAGGTTTTTCCAAAGTTCTAATGATTTTTCATTTGTCCCTGCTCACTTAAATTTTTTATTATTCTTCCACGGAGCTCCTGTCATTAATTTAAATCTTGGTGGTAATGACAATCCTCAGTTGGAGTCTCAGCATATGCAAGTTTGTATCACTTCAGTTTTATTTTTCCTGCCAAGCTCAGCTCTCACTCACTGAGCTGCTCTTCACCACTGCCTTGATGACTGGGTTTTATTTATTTTACTTTTCTTATGAATAAGCACTTCAGATAAATTTCTTTTTAGGGTTTGTTTTTTTTTTCCATCCTGTTCTATCAGTTTGCTTTCTCTCTTATTCCTCTTCAAAACATTTTTTATCATTCTTCCTAAAAACTGCGACATCATCTGAGGGACTTTTTTTTTTTTCCCCTCTTAGAGTTCATTTTCATGTTGGTTACTTTTTATTCCAGAACACATCATAAAAGAGCTCCAAATCCAGGCTATTGCCAGTCTTTGTGGAATAGTCTAGACTTAACAGTTCATTACATTTGCCTTTAATGACTGTTTTGCATTCTGCTTATTAGCACTGCGTGTTTCTTTTCAGTCTCTGTGTGGATGTGCAGCCTTGGTGTTGGATGGGTACCCAGGAAACACCAGTGGATGCTGTGGAAAATGATAATTCTTGGCCCAGTTGTTGTTTGGAATATAATTCAGCTATTGGGAAGGAATTCCTGCCTGGGAGGGGCTGGAATGGAATTCCCAGAGAAGCCGTGGCTCCTCCTGGATCCCTGGAAGTGTCCAAAGCCAGCCTGGGATAGTGGGAGGTGTCTCAAACCATTCCATGATTCTGTGATAACAAAAAAAAAATGGTTATATCAGAGAACAGGCAAACAGTCTTCAGGAAGAGGCGAATTTCCACCTGCTGATGTCTTTCAAGTGCTTCATTATCCAAATTCTTCTTGTGGAGGACAATTCTGGCTGTGCATCTCTGAGCTGTTGTCAGCACCTCAGCCCCAAACATCTGCCAATCTCCCCTGGTGTTCTGCTGGCAGATAATCTGAGTGATAAGAGCACGTGGCTGTTTTTGATAAACACCTGAGAATGCTTGGCCACTCTCAGCTCTGGCAGTGCTGTTGTGTCATTCTGTCATTTTAAATTGAAATTTAGAAATTAGTAGTTCTCTTTCGACTCCGAATTGAATTTTGAGACAGATCTTTATTTTGGGCAAAGTGATGAATTGCTTCTTGGGCTCCGAGTTTTGGAGATTTTCTGCTATACAAAGAGGTTTTTGAAGTGGTATAATTTAATCTCATCTTGTACTAAAGGTCCAGTTTGTCTATTTAGTGTTAGTTTGTTCCTCATGTTTTAATTAAGCTTTAATTTTGATAAGCTCCTTCCACTCCCCTGCACCTGCTAATTTTTCCAAGGAGTTGTTTCCTACTGGGGGGTTTTTAGACTAGACTGGACCTTTCCTTTCCTTTCCTTTCCTTTCCTTTCCTTTCCTTTCCGCACCTTTCCGCACCTTTCCGCACCTTTCCTTTCCTTTCCGCACCTTTCCGCACCTTTCCGCACCTTTCCGCACCTTTCCGCACCTTTCCGCACCTTTCCGCACCTTTCCGCACCTTTCCCTTCCCTTCCCTTCCCTTCCCTTCCCTTCCCTTCCCTTCCCTTCCCTTCCCTTCCCTTCCCTTCCCTTCCCCCTCCATCCCTCTCATCCTGGGGCTGTTTATGAGCCCTTTTGGCAGATTGGGGCTGGGTGGAGCAGTTGGGATCCCAGGAGTTTCCAGAAATCCTGCTCAGCTCAAGGTTGGGAAGGAGCCAGAGTGGAAATGTGGAGCTCTGTCCCTTAACCTTTCAGTTCATGGAAGCTCTATCATTATCCTCCCTTTCTTCAGGCTTTTGCATATTCTCTGCAAAAATTCTGGGAGCAAAGAACTTCCAATCAACTCAGGAATTTATCCTGCAGACTCCTTTTCCCTGTGGTTTTGGCCTAATATTGACCAAATCCATTGAACCTTTACATAACACAACCTGAATTTTGGCAATTGCTGGTAAAACCAGTTCTTACCACCCTGGACAACTGACTTTGGAATTTATTTTTGATTTTCCTCAATAGGAATTTTGGGCTCCAGACTATTTGTGTGCCCCTGTAATCCTGGAATTCTTAGAACCTCTTTCTTCTTGGCTGTTGGGATCAGTGGGTGACAAAGTGTGACTGGCACCAAATTTTGCTCAAAGGGGCCCCAAATCTTTGTTATCAAGAATCAAGGCAAGATCATTAAAAGTAATTATCTAGTGCCTGGTACTTGTTAATTACTTGTAAGTTCATTATTTTAGACTACACTCAGAGTATATCCTGCCTGGACAATAGCCTACAGGTTCTGAATATAATTTTATTAGTGCCTTTGAAGCAGTCTATTACCTATTTAAAAATACTTCAAAATGTAATTATTTTAATGATTTTTAATCCTACAGGATGCATTGCTAATTATTACCGATATTATAAATTTATTTTATTGTATGGGGTGGATTTTACCTGACGAGTTTCGGGGGTTTAATTAAAAAGTTCTAATGGATTTATTACTAATAGCTTTGGGCTCTATTAACTGGAATGCTAATCACCTTTTCTGCCCAGGATTTTCTGTGGGCAATCAGAGAAATGATTCAGCCCCTTTCAGCTGCCTGGATGGGATGATTTCCACCTTCCAGAGGAGGCTCAGACCTGTCATGGATTGTCCCATGGAATTGGTGTTGGATAATCGAGGCTCTCACGCGCAATTTCTCCTCTACAATAATTAATTCCATCAGCCAAGATGTGACAAACTGATGTGACCTTGCAAGCTTCTATTTATCGATATGATCTTACACCCAAAGTGACCAAACTCCCAGGAAACTTCTGCCCAGTGTAAGTTCTGGAATCACAGAAAGAATTTGAAATATATGGGAAGTGAAGAGGGGAAGTGGGAGAGGGATCTGAGAGCCAGAGTTGAGGAGGTGGATCCAGAAGTGCCCCAGGAGTGGGGCTGGCTGGAAGGGGTGCAGGGGTGCTGGAGGCTGTGGGAGGCAGGAATTTGGGTGAAAAGGAGTGGGATGAGGCACTGGGACATCGGGGTTTCTTTGTAGGTTTGCCCTTGCACGTTGGACATCACAACCCTTTCATATCTCATAGTGGTATTTATTAAATCCATATGTTAGTTAATTTATTAAATAAATTAAATCTGTTAGAACTCTCCTAATACCCCAGGCTTTGCTCTGAGTGATAAAAATTAGTTTAAAGCTCTGCAGGTCATTTTGGAGCTCCCCCATTGCTGTGCTGGCTCTGCTCATTAAGAGGACGACTTAATTACACCCTTTCCTCCCAGCAAAACTGTGTCCATGAGAAGTGTGGGGAAAGCTGGGATTGGTGCAGAGCTGGGGATGAGGGGATGGGGTGGGAAGGGCAGAAAGGTTGGGAAAGGTTGGAATTGCAGCTTTGTGTGGGACACTCGACAAAACCAGGAGCACCCGAACAGCAGCAGTCACTGGGATATTGTTCATGCTGGAGATGGGGATATTTTAGCAGCCTGCAGCCATCTGGTTCTACTCAGCCACTCCTGAGGCCTTCAGAGCATTCAGAGATCCTACAGCTCTTCCCATTCTTTCACCTCTTCTGGACATTCCCAGGAAGAAAATACTCCGGGAGAAATGCTGGGAATTCAGACATTTCGCCACATTGCACAACAAGGATGATTAAAAAATCCCCAGCAAACCCAAACAGACATAAAATTTACTTTATTAAGACAGATTTTGAAGTCTTCTGATAATGCTGTGATTTAAAGGAGCCCAGGACATTTAAATGTGTGAATTATATGGAATATTCATAGGAAAAAGAGGCAGAAGCACTGCCCCTGTTGGAAAACAGGAGAAGGGATGGGACAGTGAGGGTTGGCCTGGCTCTCACCTTTCCTACTTAACTGCAGTTGTGGCATTTTCTTATCACCTCATATGTAAAATAAAGCCCAGAACCTGGATCTGAATTAGGAATATACAAAAAGAAGGCCCTGAATGAGGTGAGTTTTCATAATTCCGAGGTAAAATGACATTTCTTGCACGTCGCTCCAACGCTGCGAGCCAATTGAACAGAAAGTTTGCTCCTGTAAACCAATTTACTGATTAAAAACTGCACCCTCTGCTCATCACCTCCATCAGGGCGTCTTGAACTCCTCTGCTGACTTCTCCAGACAAATGCAAAGTGACATCTCCAAGCAAGAGCAGCTATTACTGGCACTCAGCACTTAATGCACTGACCCAGCGTTCCCTCCGTGACCTTGGCACCAGCAGGGAGATTAGGAGTGGCAGCGTCTCCCTGGGATGTTTATTTCCTTGGAAAAAGCCTGCTCGTGAAATTAAAATGAAACAAAAAAAAAAAATGAAAATTACGAGCTGTGAGTGAAAATGAAACAATTTGCCGTCGTGTCTTGCAGCCAGAAATTGCAAATCCCCACCTGTGTGGCTGCTACAGACAATGGGGGGGAAATATTTTACTAAAAACCACAAAATAAACGTGGGCACCTCGGTTTATTTCTTTGGAAGCAACTCCATCCGAGGTTTCAAAGGGATAATTAGAAAATAAAGTTGTGTCCGCGTGGTTTAAATCTCAGTGCGAGGATTCCTGAAGCTCTCAAGTGCTGCTGCACCACAGAATGTTCTGATTGCACCAACCTCCCCTATGAGTCTCTTTCCAGTAATCAGGAAAGCAAATTTCCTTGGGAGCCAGTGGGAGAAGTGAATTTATAGTTATTCCCTGCCAGCTGCTGAAAAAGCTGCCAGCTAATCTGTTTCCTTGCTTTTTTTTTTTGTGTGTGTGTGTGTGTCAGAGTTGAGATCTATCTTGATTTGAGCTGAATTCTTGGTGGGAAAGCTTGGTGATTGCTGGTATTTTCCTGACGGAGGAAAAACCTCGTTGACAGAAAACTTCTGAGGGCATTTTTTTATAATCACACAATTTGTAGTGGAGCTGAGAGTGCTGGAAGAGTGAGACTGGGAGAATTGCTGAGAATTCACACTGACCACTTGTTCAAGGCACAACGAGCACTGGATTTTGTGGATTTGAATATAAAAAAATGAATTTTGTTTCATGGAGTTTTAGGCCATTCTGTGGGTGAACATCACAGGTGTGAGCTGTGCTGTTGTACTTGGTGCATGAACAGGATAAATTGCCTGGAATATGGATTCAATCAGCTCTGCCAGGATTTCCTTTCCTCAACAGTGTGATGATCATTCCCAGAGGAATTCTCCCCTCAGTCACTGTTTCATTGAGGTCCTTTCTTTTCCCTTCTTGCGCAACTTTGCTGCTGTTTCTGCACGTTCTGCACCATCTTCTCTGATTTGCTTCTGTCCTCACATTCTTACAATCCCTTTTCCTCGTGGATGGTGCCTTCGGATATTGATCCATCTGATATTTCTGAGACTTGCCCAAACCCTGCCAGTGTCCAAGGCCAGGCTGGACGAGGCTTGGAGCACCCTGGGGGAGTGGAAGTGTCCCTGACCCTGGCAGGGATGGCACTGGATGGGCTTTAAGGTCCTTTCCTACCCAAATCATTCCAGGATTCTCTGATCCTGCCGTTTTTTGGTGTCAAACAGCTTTCCTTTCTCCTCATGGAAAAGCTGAATTTGGGACAATTTCTGGAAGCCATCAGTGCTTGACAGATTCAGGAAATACCTGTTCCCTCCCCACTGTGTCCCAGACTTCCTTAATATTTCAAAAAAAGGTTTTATGGCTTTCACTACACAACAGAGAGAAATAGAAAGGGGTTTTTTTATTGTACCTGTTGTAATATTTAGGAATAATTATTGCAAATATGTAAATGTCAGGTAGAAGCCATGACTTATCTTTCATTCCAGTGGTCAGGAATATCCCAAGAAAGCAGGAATTAATTATAAATTATAATAAATAATTGCACAGCACAATTTTCCTTCGTCCTCCATAAATCCATCTGTGTTTTCCCTGCGTGTTGCACACATCTGAGCACCATTCCAGGGAAAGGGCAGCTTGAACTGCTCCAGCCCTGCAGCTGAGGGCTCCCCTGGGAGCAATCCCCAGTGTTGGGCTTGGCACAGCCTTGTCCTGACAGAGTTTTCAGCAGGGATTTTTCTGGAAGGCTCATTTTCAGAATCTTTATTATTCACTAATATCTTCCTTTAAAAATTCCAGAGAAAGTATCCCCGGCAAATGGATGGTTTCTCTTCAAACTTTTACCTCGAGGTTTTTCAACAGTTTCAAGGAGTAGGTGAAGTCATTAGCAGATCATAATCACTGCTTTGGTATTTGCTTTAGAAATTCAAAATACAAAGCAATCTGCAGAGCATCTCTCAGGATCGGGTGGATTTTGTTTGTGGGGCTGTTTCTTGGATATGTGGATGTTCCTCATTTTTGTTCCTATCCTTACAGGTGTACTGTGCTCCTGTCTGCAAATGACACCGTTTGGAGTAATTTTTGCAATGCTGTTTCAATTCTGAGCGGGTGATTTTGGTTTGCTCCACGTCTGAAACACAAAAGACCAACCTGGTCCTGAGTTACTCAAAATCCTTTGGGAAAAACTCGCAAAGACCGGCTCTGTTATTTCAATAATTTATTTACATCTCTGCTTTCTTCAAACTCCACACCAGCAGTGCCCTTTCCCAGTGTTGCAATAAAAATGGTTTCACGAGTCATTCAACAGGAAATGTGAGAATTGATAGTGTAACAAAATGAGATTATCTTAGCTGATAAACCGGGCCTGATTTGACTCATTTCAAAACCAAAACTTTATCTTAATGCCTTGATTGTTGCTTGCAGCGTCCAACGACGCCGGATGTGGAAGGAGCTGTTGTTTAGACAGTAATATTTAGAAACATTGGTGCTCGATATTTAGGAAATCCATTCCTACCCACAAATAATCCTGATCCAAACCCTCCTCTGCCAAACCTGTTGGTTTTGAGGTCATGGTTCCAAGTCCTTCCTTTCAGCCTCTTGTGCAACTTCCTCCCTGTAAGAATGAAGGAATTTCACCTTTCCCAACCCTTTCTGGGCAGGGTTTGCACATCCCCTCACGTACCCGTCATTAATAAAGCACTTTTATTCCTCAGCTGACAATTTTTCACATTCTGAGCTGTGGCAGAGGCTTCCAAGGCAGCATTCCTTTTGTTAAAAGCCTCAATCATATCTGGAGTCATTAAGGATGATAATTACCTCTGGAGGGTTGGAGCAGTGCTGCTGCTGCTGCAGAAATTTAAGGTGTGTTTTGCTGCTTTGTTTCTGATTTGATTTTCAGTTGTTTAGGTGTGAAAGTGGGGATTAAAGCTGCAGTGACCCAATTATAGTTCTTGCAGCTGTTAATCACCAGCGATTTAAAGATATTTAAAGGCAGTTAGGAAAAATTAATAAAATAATGTCATTTGATAATTTATCATAAAAATCTACACTTGGCAACTGTTAAAAAATGTTCAAGGTTCTTCCTTTCCTGCTCAGGCAGCCACTGTGGCTGCAATATTCCTAATTAATTAATTGTTACAGAGAAGGTGGAATCCCATCCAGGTTTGTCCATGTGACAAACTCCTCCCTCAACTTTTCCACTGAGCTGCCAGAGGTGAGCTCTGGAATGGGAGTGGATGTGGGAACACACGGAGCTAATCCACGCTCCTGCTCATCCCCGCAGCGTTGCCTTTGCAGGGAATTGTGGTGATTGAAATGCCAGCAGAGTTATTTTACTTCTGCTCGTTTTAGGCAAAGCATGCAGTTAATGTGCTTATCCAGCAGGGTTGGCTATTCCATCCATCCAAAGGGACATTCCAGAGGAATAAGGCTGCGAGTTTTAAAGCGGGGATGGTTTCATGCTGCAGGCGGCAGGTTGGGTTTCCCAGACGGACGTGTAGACTCTCTGGAACCACACAGGTTCAGGGCCTGGCAGCCAGCCCTGCCTGGGGACACACGTGACACTCCTCTGGTCCCCTGAGTGTGGCTCTGCTGAAATCCCACACACTCAGGGGGGAATAAACAGTTTTATCCCCTGCCCTGCTTCCTGAGGCTCTGGAATTGCTCCTGTTGGAACAGGGAGAAAGAGGAGAGGAGAGGAGAGGAGAGGAGAGGAGAGGAGAGGAGAGGAGAGGAGAGGAGAGGAGAGGAGAGGAGAGGAGAGGAGAGGAGAAGAGAAGAGAAGAGAAGAGAAGAGAAGAGAAGAGAAGAGAAGAGAAGAGAAGAGAAGAGAAGAGAAGAGAAGAGAAGAGAAGAGAAGAGAAGAGAAGAGAAGAGAAGAGAAGAGAAGAGAAGAGAAGAGAAACCCTTGGTTAGTCAGGGTGGTGGAACAGACACTCAGAACCTCGCTCCCTTCTCGCAAATTCTGGAGAATATTGACAGGAGATAAAGGTTTTGCTCCAGAACTGATTGTATTTGGGTTTGGGAAGAATGTGGGAGTTCAGGTGTTACCTGACCTCAGCCTCAGCATCGAGGTGGTTGTTGAGCTGCACTTGATTGTTTGGTGAGGTTTTAATTATAGAAGTTGTGTGTAGAGGTCAAACAGGCAGAGAAGGCTCTGGGAGACCTTGGGGTCTTTTGGGATTTAAAGGGGGCTTACAGAAAAGTGGGACAGTGATTTTTTTCCCCACAGGCAGGCAGTGATAGGACACAGGGGATGGCTTCCCACTGCCAGAGGGCAGGGATGGATGGGATATTGGGAGTGAGGAATTCCTGGCTGGGAGAGTGGGGAGGCCCTGGAATAGAATTCCCAGATTTGCTGTGGCTGCCCCTGGATCCCTGGCAGTGCCCAAGGCCAGGTTGGATGGGGCTTGGAGCACCCTGGAATGGTGGAAGGTGTCCCTGCCTTCCAGGGAATGGGACTGGATGAGCTTCAAGGTCCCTTTCAACCCAAATTTTTCTGGGAATCTTTGAAAAACCCCTCAGTCCCAGCTGAAAAACTGCTTGGAAATTCTCACAAATGGGATAGCAACACCTTGGCAGAGAACCCTTTTTGGGTAAACATTTTGACAGAGAAATTAAGCATCACCTTTGATGAATAGAGTGAGATTCCTGCACTGCCCAGGTGACATTTCATGAACACCCCAGGTACTGATTTTAATCCCCTTTGCCTCAGAGCTTTGAAAGAAACTAGGGAGAACCGTGGAGAAGTGCAGGGCCCGCCCTGTGCTGTGTTTGGGAGGGAAAAGGGGCAGGATTTTCCTGGGTAGCAGGGTGGGAATGCTCTTTACCTGAATGGCTCCATTCAGAGCCTGCTCTGTGCTGAGTGCTGAGCACACATCTCACTGCAACATTTTCACAGATCACATCTCTTCCTTTCCAGGAGTATTTTGACAGATGAAAACAAGACAATATTTTAACCCTGCCCCATCCCTGCTTGCTGTTAAAACACTGTGAATGCAGTGCAGAGCTCTTCAAAGCATCATTCACTTCAAATAAAGGCTGAAATGTAACTGAAAATAAAAATTTGGGACAATTGTTATTAATCATTTTGGATACCAATGAGGGGGGAAAAAAGCCCCACACATCAAAGATTGTTTAAGATTTTTGCATAGGGGATAAAAGGTATTTTAAAATTTAATTTTGGGGTTTTTTAATGTATCACAGAGCAGGTCTAATTCTGACTGGCAGGGTTTTTTCTGTGTATCCTGGAGAGAGCTGAAGCTCTGAGTGAGCACTGGTGAGTCTGAGACACATCAGTGGATTGAGCAATGAGTAAAAGATTAAAGAAGTCTGTTTGTAACAGCAGCAGCTTTCCAGAGAAACAGAACTTTAACAACTGTTGCTCCTGTGCAGATGGGGTTAATTTAGCCTTAAAATGCTGTCCCGAGGGGTGTAACTGATCTCCAGTGGGGCTGGGGAAATCCTACAGGGTTGCTCCATGGAGCAATCCTTTTGAATTAAGATTTTTGCTGGAATATTGGAAGGGAAATGACAAAAATCAGTTCTGCTGTGGTTGAATTTGTCAGGATCCCCTCCCACTGAGAGTCCCTTGCAGGAACCTCAGCAGCCTGGCCAGAACAGGGATGGTGCAGGGACATAAAACAGCACCAGGAAACCATTTCTAAATGGGCAATAGAATAAAAACGAGTCTGGAATAAAAGAATAATCTCATTATTATTATCTCATGTTTTAGCAGCACGGTGTCAATCATTCCCACTATTCCATAATGCCAGAAATTCAGCTGTGATATCCAACTGTACTCCAAGTGATCCTCAGACATGACCTAGTGTAAGTTCTTGCAGCTTTTCTTACACTCTGAAAAGTTTATTTTATTCCTACAGATGCATTTTTAAGAGAGTTCCATGCTTGAGGAGAAAAAAAAAAAAAAAAAGTCATTTTTTTAGAAAAAGCGATTTTCCCTTTTTACCAACACAGTAACAATCCAAGCTTTTAGATTATTGCTCCTCTTCACTGCAATGAAAATTAAACAAACTTCAGCCTAACAAGAACGGGCTGCACAAAAGTAAAAACCTAAGGAGAGGGAAAAGCCATTAAGAGATTTAAGCACACAAGGAACAAGACCTTTTAGAGGAGATTAAAGGGTGTGACAAGCATTAGTATCTCAAGGTGCTGGATTGATGCTCCTCAGAACGAGATGAGGCACATTAAAAGCTGAAATCATTCGAGCTGGTGTGAGACTGAATAGGAGCAATTACCAAATAGTCAGGCATTAAATAAAATGTGTGATTCTGGGGAACCTGTGCGGCACAGGTGAGCAAACACCGCGGCTCCAGAGCTCTCCCTTGAAATCCAAACTCCTGGGGGAAACCGCGGAGCTGGGAAGGAGCAGTTCCAGTTTGGATGCTGTTGTCTGGCACTTGGCGTGGTGAAGAAAGCATTGCTGACTGGGAGAGGATAATTAAGGTGGTTAATTAGCGTTTAAAGGGCAGCAGGTGTAGGCTGGGGCGCTGTGGAGGTGCCCAGGTAGCTCTGGGTGCAGGTGGGGAGTGACCCAGAGGCTCCAGCAGGAGGCTTTTTTTTTTTTCATTAAAGAGCCTTATTCCCCCCGGGCATTAAAGCAGAATCCTCTTAGGCCCGGCTCAAACAGTTTGTCCGGGCTCTAAGTCGGACACAGGGCTTTTCCAGGGGGGTTTAGCCTAAAGTGTGGCCAGCTGGGATTAAACAGCAAGCCCGGCTTCCCCCTGCTGGGGTTTACGTGGGATCTGGGGCCTCCAAAGTGAGGTGAGAAAGCACAAAAACCACATAGAAAAGGTGGTTTTGAATAGTTGATAATGAAACACTGAGTTACTGGCAGTGAGAGGGGTAATTTTTCTTACCTTGCTTCTGTTTCTCCCAATAATCCCAGAAAAAGCAGCTCCTTGGGAGAAGTGGGAGTTTTCCTGCCCCTGGATTGATTTGCTTTCACTGAACTCAGCTAAAGTTTTGTCCCTGAACTAAGAAGGAGGCTCAAAGACCACAAAATCCTATAAACTCATTAAGAAGATACAAACCTGGGTGTGTGCTTGTACTGGAACTTCCAAAAGAAGAATTGGACTCATTAACACTGCTTGAAACATCACTTATGAAATTAGAACAAATGGTTTTGGTGAAATAATCACTTTTAAACCTTGGAAACACCACATAAAGTCATTGTTGCTGCTTTGGGTTTCAGGCTGAGAAGGGTTCCAGGCTGAGTTTCAGAAGGAAATCAGTTCTGGAGTGACCTGGGAGATGTTTGAAGTTGGTTTCCCACATTTTTCCCCTCAGAACTCTCTGAGCACCTTTCATTTTGGGCTCCATGGCCACGTTCATTTTCTTGGTCAAACGTGCCAGAAATTTCAGCAGCTGTGCAAGTTCATTCTTTATCTGTTTCACCTGAACTGATAACTTGGGCATTAAAGTCCATCCCTACCCACAAATTCCTCACCATTTAATGGCCTAAAAAAAAAGAAAAAAAACCCAAACCCCTTGTTTGTTTAGTAGGGTTAATTATATATTTATTTTATAATATTTTATTATTATTTTATTTTACTATTATTATAGTTATTATTATATTTTATGATGTTTTGTTATTATAATTTATTATATTATTATTTATTATTTTTAAAATTATTATTTAGGGCTTCCCCAGGGAGCTCAAATAAAACTGTCAGTGACATTTGAGAGCTCACTAATGAGAACCATGCCCTAAAAGTGCCTTTTTTTTGGTGGCTACAGGTAAAAATATCAGAGGGGGTCTCAGGACGTTGGTGTGGCTTTAATTGCAGCATTTTATCACAGCTGAGTAGTCACAGAAGCAGCAACAAATTCAGGGCTGCTCAGAGCCCAAGGAGCACCAGTTTTCCCAGGAATTATTAATTGAGCAGCCAGAATTGAATATATGAAGGATTTTCTTGCAAGGACTTTTGGCTGAGTTTGGGTAAAATCAATATATTGATAATAATAATAAACCCCCCAAATTAAAGAGTTATTTAAAGCTGAATTCAGGAAGTTGCTCATGAGTATCCCATCAATATCTGGAATATTTTCTTATTTTATCTAAACCCAGATTACTGAACTTCCTCTTGTTTGGTACAAGACTGAAGTTACAAATTCCCACCCCTAACACAATTTACTGATTAAAAAGTCTCAGTCATGATTTTGAGATTTATTTCTGGAGGCTGTTTCAGAAAGCTGGCGTGGAATTGTGTGTGATATTTGGGTTGCAGTTGGAAATTCAGAATTTTTATTTGTTAAATAATGGTATTTCTGAATATTTTACTGATGCTGGATAGGGGGTGGTGTTTAAATCAGATCCAATTCACAGGTTGGATACTTTTCCTGGACAGCTGGTCCAGAGTCAGGTTTTAGTTCTATTTTCTCACAGGAAACAGAGAAAATTTGTTCAAAGTAGAATTTGTTGATGCCTTCTGTTCACGCCCCTTTTAGCAGGAAAAACTTTAAATATTTCTCTGGCAGAGTTTCACTTCCAGGGGAAGGAATCCTTCAGGACTACAATCCATGAGGAAGTTTTCAAAACACCAGAGATGGATTTTTGGGAAAGTAATTGACGATAATTCCTTTTAAAAAATATTTCTTTGAGTTAGAAACTTTAAACTTTTATGCTGGAAAATTCACCCATGGAATTATACACGAAATTTTTGTTGCTGTGTCTTGGGAAGGTCCTACAAAACAGGGATGGACAATGGGATGTGCTCCTGGAGGTGCTGTCAGGATTTGCTGAATTTTGCTGTATCAAAAAATATCTGCAAGATGTTACTGTTTTTTTTTGTTTGTTTGTTTTTGAGATAGAAAGTTTTGTGTTACATTGCAACACACAAAATTCTAAATTATTTTTAAGCTCAATAAAGCCACTGCAGAGTGGTGAGCAGTGGAATTCCAGACCAACCTCAAGAGATTGTTGTGGTGCTTCCACTCTTATGTTTTATATAAAAAAAACAAACCATTATTATTCATCTGCAAAGAAAGGAGAATAATTTCTCTCCTTCCAAGCCCCAGAATTACTCCTGGCAATTTTAGTGCTCTCACCCACGACATTTCTAAACAGTGCAAGGTTGGTCTTGTTTGTTTTCCTGGGAGTCGCCTTTTTAAAATCAAATATTGTATTTCAATCACTCTGTACCAGCAGGTTGTGTGCAGAGGAAGTTATAGGAACATAATAATGATAATATTCTATTGATATATTAGTGCTTTATCACTAAAACAATGATAAGTTTTCCCACCATCCCAAAAAGTGGAGCTGTACATGAGCTTCAGTTGTAGCCAAAGGGACAGAATGCTGTAAATATAAAATAAAATAAAATAAAATAAAATAAATTAAAATAAATTAAAATAAAATAAAATAAAATAAAATAAAATAAAATAAAATAAAATAAACAGGCTGTAAATATAAAATAAAAATTAAAATGCTGAGTATTTATTCTCACATATGTCTTTAATTATGGATTAATTTCAGAGTTTGAGGGGGAAAAAAAAAGGATGTTATCTGTGTCATTTCTTTGACGTTTTGTTGTTTGTTATTGGGTGTTGTTTCTTGGGCAATTTTAATGGAGCTCTTGAAAAAAAATGAAATAAAATGCTGTGTTTGAATCCTGCTTTTCTGCTTTGATGTGTCACGAAGTGAGCAGACAAACTCCTGGAGTTATTATGGAAGTAGGTTGAGCCCGAGTGCGAAATCCGAGAGGAAAACTCCTCCATTTCATAACAGGATGCATTAACTCCAGAGGTGCTCCCAAAATACCTGCTGTTCTAAGAAGGAATAAATAAATAAACAGAGGAAACTGCAGCCACTCCAGGTTTGCTGAGGATGATGCATCTGTGTTTTCCTGGAGTGATTCCACACACGGATTCCCTACAATCCATTCTCTGTCATTAACAGCATCAATAAACTATTGATTAATAATTTTGATTATTTTTTCTGCAATCATCTGTACTGCCAGCATTTGAATAAAAATAAAAGCCTTTCTTTATTGTTGAGAAAAAAGGCCTCATTTATATATTAGAGACAGTTTAGAGAGGGAGTCCTTGGAATTGTGCGAGCAGAGGAATCCACCAGGAATTGTGGCCAGAGCAGAGTTTGGGAGGGAAATCGGGAATCCCAAATGCTCCGTAATGACAATGGGGAGAGGCTTCCCACTGCCAGAGGGCAGGGATGGATGGGATTTTGGGATTTTGGGAAGGAATTCCTGGCTGGGAGGGTGGAGAGAGGCTGGGATGAAATTCCCAGAGAATCTGTGGCTGCCCCTGGATCCCTGGAATGTCCAAGGCCAGGTTGGGGCTTGAAGCAGCCGGGTGAGAGGGAAGGGATGGGTACGAACGACTCTGAAATGGGTCTTGATGTCTCCACCAACTTCTTGCAGCAGAACCCAGACATTTTGGCTCCTGACACAGACAAGTGGGGTCTGCTCAAGGCTGAACTTTTGAACTTTGGGGTAAAACAGGGGGAGGATGTGACAGACAGCTCGGGAAGGCTGCACCTTCCTGCTGCCCCGGCCAATGGGGAATGGGAGAGGGACGCGAGGGCCGCAGTTTGCGATAAAAGGAGGCCGCGCCCTCCGAAACTTCGAGAGAGAAAAGGTCGTGGCTGTGAGTGTCAGTGGGCTCTGTCCCTTGAGTCGAACGAAATTCCAGGGTTCCTCAGTCTCCTTTATGGACACTGGCTTTTCCCAGCGGGATTTTCCGCGCAGATGGGGGCTCGTTCTGGATCCTTCCATTGTCCGGGTCCGGCACACGCGGGAGCTGCAGGTGCCACTCCCAGTTTTTGGGTGCCCGGTTCCCTTCGGCGCTGGCGGCACCGGGCGATTTTTGGGGTACCCGGGACTGTCCAGGAGGCAGAGGAGAGGCGGATCAGGGGGATCCATGGAGAGTCCGCAGGGAAGGACCGCTGGACATGGACACCCAGAGAGGGCAGGAAGGGAAGGTCGG
Source organism: Eopsaltria australis (assembly GCA_034509425.1). Lineage (NCBI taxonomy): Eukaryota > Metazoa > Chordata > Aves > Passeriformes > Petroicidae > Eopsaltria > Eopsaltria australis. The sequence continues at coordinate 5,841,395 of JAVTVJ010000112.1, read as the reverse complement.
CAAGGATCGCATCGAATCTCCGCGGTGAGTCCGAGCTCGGGGAGCGAAACACGGCAGGGCACCCAGGGTGGGCAACACAGGAAAGTCCAAAAAGGGTCTCGACTTTCCCCATGACGGTCCCAAAACACCTCCGAAGGGTTCTTTAGGAGAACCTTGGGATGGTTTGCAAATTCTCACAGAGATAATTAAGGACATGAACGACCGGAGGGGGCAAAAAGAGGCACCGAGGAAAGGTCTCGCAATTCACGCCCGGAGCTGGCGGTGTGGTGTTGGGAATTGGAATTTGTTTGGGAAAGGGTTGGTCCAAGGGCAGTGTGGAGAAATGTGGTTAAGGCAAATATCAACAGGAGGCTGTGTGATAAGGAAAGAGAAACACGGAGGACTGGGAAGTTCTCCTCCTTATCTCGCAAAATCTGCAGTCAAATGCAGGGCTGGCCGCGAGTCTTTTGTGTTCCCGGCTTCCAGGAGAGGGAAAGCAGGGAGGTTTGGTTCCTTCACCCGCACCCCTGCCAGGGTGAAGGATTTGGGTTTGTCCGCTTGCTGTTCAGGGTTTACAGAGGTTTTTTTATGATGAGGATGCCGAGGCCAGGAGCAGAAATGCGGGATCGGAGGAGCGGGACCGAGCAGGGCCTGCGGGGCAGGCGGGGCTCAGCGTCGGGCGGACACCGCGACAGCGATTGGGAAGGAACATTTGTAAAAAAGAACATTTGTAAAAAAGAACATTTGGAACGGGTTGTTAATGGTGTGAGGATCTCCTGTTGTACCGGGGGCTCGCCGGACCGAGACACAACTCGATGGGTGAAGGGAGGGATTGGGTGTTAACGACTCCGAAATGGGCCTTGATGTCTCTGCTGGCTTCAGGTTCGCCGCAGAGCCCAGACGTTTTGGCTTCTAAAAGAGACAAATGGGGTCTGCAGAAGGCTGAACTCCTGAGTTTTGGGGTAAAATGCCAGGTTCAGGGCGGGTGTGGGGCAGGCGGTTCGGGAAGGCTGCGCCTGCCTGGTAGCGCAGCAGTGGGGAAGCGAAGAGGGGAAGATGCGGCCGGGAGTTTGGGATGAGAGGAGGAGGCTGCACCCTCCGAACCTCGAGAAAGAAAACCCCGCGGACTCGCTCCCTTTATTCCAGTGAAGTTGCGGGACTCCTCTGTCTCCTTTATGGACTTCATGGCTTTTCCCAGCGGGATTTTGCGTACACTGGGATAGTGGAAGGTGTCCCTGCCCGTGGCAGGGGTGGAGCTGATGAGTTTTCAGGTTCCTTCCAGCCCATCCCATTCTGGAATTCTGTGATTCCATGATCCTCCTCTAATTCTCATTTCTGCCCGAAAGGATTCAGATTCCAGAGAAGCCGTGTGAGAGAATTCGTGTGGAGTAGGAAAGCAGAATGTAGGAAGCTGCAGAATACAGAAAAGCTGTATTATATGAAAAGCTCCAGAGTATAAATTTAAAAACTGTACAAAAATCTTTATTTATAGGTTTTGGTTTTAGTCATCCAACTCTTTAAGGCTGCAGACAACAAGACAGATGAGATTGCTCTGGGAAAGTGCTCCAAACACACCCAGCTCTTTATATATGGCAGATGGCTCTAGAAACGTACACATAACTCTATTTAGGAATTATTTCTATTTGTTACCAATTACTAAATATGTTATTAAGTCACTTTGTTGCAGCCTGGTTTGCAGTTGTTAACCTGAGTGTGGTGAAGCCAGAATGGGAACATCTGTATTTACTGCAGTTCATGGGAACAGAGAATCCCAGAATGTTTGGGATGGAAATGACCTTAAACCCCATCCATTCCACACCTTCCACTATCCCAGGCTGCTCCAACCTGGCCTTGGACACTTCCAGGGATCCAGGGGCAGCCACAGCCCCTCTGGTCCTCAGTTCCATTTTTAACGATTTTTTGCACTTTTTTTCCCCTTAATTCTATCAAAATCCAAATGGGAACACAGATGTGGTGTAGAGATATCAGACAAGACAAAGGAAAGGCTGAAAGCAGATGTTTGGTGTTGTGTAACTTAAATATTCACCAGCAACTTGTGGCAGACCCCACTTGGTTCTCCTGTCCAGGAATCTCCATTTTTTCTTATTTTCCCTGCTGGGATTTCCATATGGAAATGCTTCTTGTCTCGGTTGCTGGTGCTGTGGTGGTGACAGTGACATCCTGTCCCCCATGCCAGGAGCACAGCCCCGTGTCTGTGGGATTATTCCCAATAAATACAGCTCAATCCCTGCTGCTGGAATTGATGGATTGTTGTTTTGAGGAACAAAAAAATCTTGGATATAGATCAGTGTGTTTCAAATGAAGTTGTAAACAGGCACAGCGTCTTTTCAAGTAACTGGGGCAGAAATAATGATTCATAAACTTCAGTAAACATGGATAATTTTAAACCTTTCAGGGACTGATGGTGTCTGTGTGCATTTGGGGGATTTGGAAATGAACCCCTCACAATATTAAAAAAGGTGATACAAAGGTCTGTATTTCATCTTCACCCCTCCAAGTCCCTCTGCACGACTGAAGTGAAAGAAAATTCCAGAGATAAATATTCAAGGAGCAGGCTGACAACGGTAATGAAGTTGTGGGCTATGACTGGAGAATAATGACATTTCTTGAAATGGCTTTGTGAAAAGAAGAGGCAAAATGTGTCTGGTTGTTGACAGAAAGAACATAAAAGAGATGAGCTCGAGACCAGTAATTTTTTAATATGTACAGCATGGGTGTTTTATAACAAAACAGCATTATACCAAGTATTTAAATTAAATACAAAAAACATACATTATTAGGTGAAAAAAAAACCTCTCTCTGATGCTTGAACGTTTCTAAATCTTCTCAAATCCTGATTCTCTTCTGTCATCTGCGATGCTTTATGAGGAGGAATTGTCCCCCGCAGAACAAAAGGGAGTAGAGGAAATGTATTATTTATAAAGGTTGTTCATTATAATGGTTCTGGAGAGAAAACATTAACGCAGTGAGAGGTCCTGACTGTGCTGGATTAGGGAAAAAGGGCAAGAGGCAGGATGGCAGCTCTGAACTTTGAGCAGCAGCTTTGATTTTCTGTTTGCAGTTGGGAGCTCCCTGCCTTTTGGAAGGACATTTTTATGCCCAGCCCTTGCTCCTGTGGTGTCCAGGTGAGGGATCTGAATAAAAACATGATGAGAATGAGGGAGAATTGGTGGCCAGAGAGCCAGAAGCTCTCCTGTGTGAGGGCAGAGCCAGAGGGGAGGGATGGGACATCCAGAGGGACCTGGGGAGGTGGCACCAGTGAACCTCATGGAGGTGCTGGTCCTGCTCCTGCTCAGGGAACCCCAGCACAAACCCAGGCTGGGTGGGGAAGGGATGGAGAGAATCCTGGGGAGGAGAAACTGGGGATGTTGGTGGAGGAGAAGTTGGACATTTCCCAGCTGTGTTCTCCTGGAGAAGGGAAGGATCCAGGGAGAGCTCAGAGCCCCTTGGAGGGCCTGAAGGGGCTCCAGGAGAGCTGGAGAGGGACTGGGGACAAGGCCTGGAGGGACAGGAGCCAGGGAATGGATCCCAGTGCCAGAGGGCAGGGATGGATGGGAGATTGGGAATGAGGAATTCCTGGCTGGTCTGGAATTGCCAGATTTGCTGTGGCTGCCCCTGGATCCCTGGCAGTGCCCAAGGTCAGGCTGGGCAGGGCTTGGAGCAGCCTGGGACAGTGGGAGGTGCCCATCCAGGGGTGGGATGGGATGAGCTTTGAGCTCCCTTCCAACCCAAACCATCCCATGATTTTAATTTGAGGAGATGGTGCCAAACACCAGAGCTGTGACACTTCACTGCCAGGGAGGAGCTTGGTATGACTGAGTGAAGGTTTGAGCTCTTTCATTTCCATACAATCAGTGAGGCAGATACTTAAACACGGCAGCTAAAATGTGTATTAAGACACTGAAGGACTGTCTGGTTTGGGGAGCAGTTGGAAAACTCCTTTTGAGAGCAGTTTTTGTATTCTCAGGAGATTCAGTTCTCAGTTTCCCTTTGGGAAAGGTGTCATTTTCTTGTGTGCTTGTTTTTTGGGTTCTTTTTTCTCATGCTTGCCAAGCTCTGTATCTCTGGTTCAATATTTTTATTAAAAACCAGCTTCAGAAGTAAATTTTACTTTGGCAGTCTGTCTTAACCTCTGCAGAATAAAACACTGCTGTTTGCTGTGCAAACAGAACCCCAGAGCAGCCTCCAAATGTGACCTCAAAACTCCCTGACTTTAAAAAAAATCTACAAGAAAGGAAGAGATGCCTCTTTTTGTAGTATTTTTACTGCATTCTCTATTAAAAGCATAGATGGCATTAGATAAAAACTATGAGATTAATGAGATCTGCATATCTTATCACAGCATTTTACCCACTTGAAGCTGAAAACAGGTTTTCAAGAATGAGCATGGCGTGGATCAAAGCTCTACAAATAAATAAGGGGTTTGTTTGGTGGGGTTTTTTTTTTCCTAACTCAGTAATTTGAGTTCTGAGCTTTCAGTGGCCACGACAGAAACAAATCCTTGTGCTGGAGTGACTGAGATCCCAAAAATACCTGGGGTGTGAGGGATAGGCACAGCATTGGGAAATGCAGGTGTGAGGCTTTGGGGAGGTCACTCCTTGTGCCCCACCTGGGGTTTGGATTCTGTGGGGACAATGCCAGGAGTCACCTGGGGGGGGGGTTGGAGAAATCTCTGGAGGCAGAGAAAGGAAAATCTTCCTCTGGAAGTTGGTACCTCACACTTGGGATCACCACCAGCCTCAACTGAAGGCCATGGATTCTTCTTCTTAAAACAGTGGAAAAACTGAATTTTTTTTGGTGAGAGCCTGTCAGAGCACTCCTCTGTGAAGGGATTTCTTGGAATGTTCATCCCTCCTCAGAGATCTGCAGGATCTCAAACACAACCCCTGGGCAGAGCTGTGGGGCCAAGCAGGAAACTGCTCCCAAAGGATAGGGAAAAGGAGCCTTGGAGCTACCTGGGATGGTGGAAGATGAGCTTTAAGGTCCCTTCCAACCCAAACTGTTCCTTGATTCCATGATTGGGTTTTGCAGCCTGGAATGCTCGGATTTGGGATCAGAGCTGCAGTTGTGGTGCCATCCATATCCATCTCTTGAAATGTTTAAACAAACAGACAAATTAATTTACAGCTCTCAGATGCAGGGCCTGTTTTCACACTCTCAAAAAGCTGGCAGGACTTTACCTCTGAGTAAAACTCACAGACACATTTGTAGAACACGACTGAGTGAACAGAAATAACAGAAAAATATTTATCCAGCTTTTCCCTTGAGTTTTGTAATGCCTATTCAGGCGAGTGGCTATTTTTTTTTTTAACTTTACTGCTTCTTTGCCTGTCACTTAGGAAATTTGAAATATCATCCCTTTTCAGAATTCGTGTTTTGAAAATAACACAGTGAAAGAAAAGGGGAGGTTTGAGGGAGGAAGGTGAGAGATGTGGCAAACTCTGAAATGGCAAATTTCAGTGGGGACAGGAGGTTTTGGTGTGTCCAGAGGCAAAGAAAATGTCATTCTGTGAGCTGGGGTGTGTTGGAGAGGTGAGAGGGGTCCTGATGATAATTTCCTTCTTTTGCTTCCCAGCTACACTTGGATTTCTCCTCTCATTTAAATGTGCTCATCTCCTAATTACTGATGATTGACCCCCTTGTTGAATTAATTCTTCTCCTCCATTCCAACATTAAAACAGGTACAAACAGCCAAAGGAGAGCTGAGCACCCAGGAAATGCGTCCCTGGTGGAAAGTTTATTTTTCCATGTGACATCACCTCTCTTCAGGTGCCAGTAATTGTAAACATCCCTTGTTTTCCATTCTTTGTCCCCTTAATCGCATTAGGGGAATATCAGACGTTAAATCTTTTAAGTAGCATTAGAGGGGAGTGTGCTCATCCATAGCATATGAGAATGCCAGTCAGTTCTTAGCACCCCCTGCTCCAGAAGGTTTTGCTGTTTTGCAGGTTCCCATGCTGAAAAATGAGATTTGATTCCGGGAGGGCTTTGCTGGCAAAGGCTGGGAGGGAAGGAGCTGAATGGGAGTGGTGGGGTGAATTTGGGAGGAGATGCAGTGGGGCAGAGGCTGCTCCTGTGCCAGCCCAAGGTCTCCACAGAGCTTTCCAAAGCAGGTTTGAGGCTGGGATGGGAGAATGATGAAGTGAGGGGATTGTTGGGCAGGGTCACAGGAGGGATGTGCAGCATCCCTGCTCACAGAGCTTTCATCTGAACCCCCCACCCAAACTGAGCAGCTCCTTTTCCTGCAGGGAATCACTCATTTCTTCCTCTTGTCAGCTTTTGCTACTTGGAAAAAGAGATTTTTTAGCATTGCCCTTCATGCTTCTCTCTTCTTCTTCACCTCCTCGCTTCCTTTTCTCTCCCACAAGGAGATTTTTTAGCGTTGCCCTTCGTGCTTCTCTCTTCCTTTTCACCTCCTCATTTCCTTTTCTCTCCCACTTATTTCCACACCCATTCTTCCTCCTTCCCCAACCCAACCTTGCAGAAAAGAATTAATGAATAACTTCTAAATTATGAGGCAAAAGTCTCATACCCTTCATCTTCCCAGTCATTTCACAGCTTTCCTTTGCTGCTGGTGGTTTTTTTGCTTTGGAAGGATTGCAGCTACTCCAGGCAAATCTTTGTGGCTTCATTAAAACAGAGGCTTTTTTAGTTCTGCCAGATTTAAAATTTTAAGGCTTCTGTCTCTGAAAGTAACAAAAATACCCCTCAAAATAAAAACACAAAACAGGAATAAAAATTGTGGATGTAATTCTCTCCCAGAGGCAGCAGTGAAGGCAGGAATCTGGTGATGGTGAGGTTGTGTGGAGCCTTCCTCAGCTAAAAACAGAACAATATGTTCTTGCTGGTTAAAAAACTTGGAGGAGGAATAGGAACTGTGATGATTCCTGCAATTCTTTGGAAGGAAAACTGATCCCAGATAAGGTTCAGGGGTTTATCAGCCCCTTTTTCATAGAATGAGTTCCTTCTGCCCCATCAGAGTTTTCCCCAGTTAAAAAAGAAAGTTGATTGTTATAAGGTGGACTTTCATTCAAGAAGTACCACAATAGGTCTTTGATCAAACAAAGACTGAGGCTAAAAACTTTATTCTCTCACCTTGATGTGAGTTTTGTTTTACCCCCAAACCCACGGGTTCTGTATTTATAAAATCCACTCTGTTTTCCTCAAAAAGCCTCAAAGGCAGTTCGATATCGTGGCTGTGCTGCACAAGAAGTTTCAGATGAGAAGAATCAGTAAAATCTCTGTTGTTCAGAGCGTGGACGGGCACTGAAAAATCCAAAAGTTAGTCTTGCAAAGCCACCTGGCTGCAGTTGATAGTAAAATCTATTGTTAACCCCTTTTCTGTAATGTAATTAAAACACTGCTGAATGATGTGGTTTAGTGTGGCCTGGCAGCTCCCTGGCAGCACAGCCCCTTTGTGCCCAATAATCCTGCCCTTTGTGGCCAGGCCCGTGAAACCTTGTTTAAAAGATTTAAAAATCTTCTTAATCCCTTCCCTGATGAGACACCCATTGCTGAAAGCTGGGGGGAAAGGTCCATCTGGCTTGCAACATATGTGTTTACACTGCAAAATCAGTAAATACAGCACAGAGCTGCCAGTGCCAAGAATTTCCTTTAGTCATAAAGTGAGAGACATTGTTTGGTTATTGTTCCTGGGGTTTGCACGCACCCGAGGGACTGGGATTGCAAATCACCCCAAGGCAGAGCTGAATGTGCACCACAGCACCCCTAAAACCTGAAAATATCCCCACAGAAGGGCACTGGGGTCTGGGTTCCACACCAAGGGCATTGTTCATTCTGGAATGTGCACGGATGGACAATGGAATATTGGATATTCTCAATTCTGCTTTTATTCCTGTGATTTGTAGAATTGGGAGAGTCACTCCAGAGGTTGGTGGGGAAGGAGGGTCCCAGGCAGCTCCTGGTTACTCTGAGTTAGGTGTCAGTAAGGAGACCCAGGAATAAATCTGTTAAAAGCTGGAGAAACACAAGCACAGTGAGGTGAGAAGGACCTGGAGCTGCTGGAGAGAGTCCAGAGGAGCCACGGAGCTGCTCCAGGGCTGGAGCCCCTCTGGAGCCAGGCTGGGAGAGCTGGGAATGTTCCCCTGGAGAAGGGAAGGATCCAGGGAGAGCTCAGAGCCCCTTGCAGGGCCTGAAGGGGCTCCAGGAGAGCTGGAGAGGGACTGGGGACAAGGCCTGGAGGGACAGGACACAGGGAATGGATCCCAGTGCCAGAGGGCAGGGATGGATGGGAGATTGGGAATGAGGAATTGCTGGCTGGGCTGGAATTGCCAGATTTGCTGTGGCTGCCCCTGGATCCCTGGCAGTGCCCAAGGCCAGGTTTGTTGGGCTTTGGATCACCCTGGGACAGTGGAAGTGTCCCTGCCCATCCAGGGTGGGATGGGATGAGCTTTGAGCTCCCTTCCAACCCAAACCCTTCTGTGATTCTGTGAATGTCAAGAAATAGAAGTTGAATTCTCTGGCACATTGCGTGGCTTTAATTTTAATCTGTTTCTGGTACTGAAAAATCATTTTAACTTCTTGTTAAATTTGTATTTCTGCTTAGAAAACTGCCAACAACCCCCTCCACTCCAAACACATTTTTTTATTGTTCACTGTTACTGTTTCTGTAACTGCAGTGCCTGGGGAGTGAAGCTCCAGAACATGGGCTGCTCTGCAGTGTTTTGCTCAGATTTTGAACTAAAAGTGTCCCCTAGACATGGCAATTCAGTTTTTAGAGATGATTTAAGCACAGAGCCACTAAAATAGGGAAGGCCCTGGCAGCACTGGGGTGAAATGGATCCATTTGGCAGGCAGGGGCTTAAGCAAAACATCCTTTTTGAAATAGGTAACACCCTCAGGAAAATCTCCGAGTGGGATTTGAAAGAGGGCAAGTGGGTGACTTGTGCAGGAAATAATTTCCACGTGTGAGGAACCGGCAGCAGAGGAAATATAAAATATATGTGTGAACAATGGGAAAGGCAGACAGAGTGTGGTTTATGGGCTGTGCTGGGGTGGAAATCACTCTTGGAGACAGCAACAGGGAGATTTTGGGGACAGAGGGAGATGCTGGGTAGCTCTGAGGACAATTTGAGCTCCATTCAGGGGGATTGTGTGGCCTGGCAGTGGAGCTGAGGGCTGAGGATGGCCCAGGGGAAGGTGAGCAAAGCCTCAGGGAACCACAACTGCAGGGGTTTTATACAGAAAGAGCTTCTTACATAGGCACAGTCTGGGTGTGAAGGCTTTAAAAGTGATTAATATTCATGATGCCATCCATTAAAAGTGTTGATGTTGGCTGTGGCAGAGAGAGCAGAGCCTGTGGAGTGTCCAGCCCTCACATAAAACACCTGAAGTTTGTCCCTCTGTGCTCCCAAGGAGATTTGGGGTGGGGGGAGAGGCTGAATTCTGGGAAATAAATCCATTTGTGGGTTATTAATTCACCAATTTCTGTGTGTGGCTCCATCAGCCAGAGCAGCACTGTGGACAGGGGGCTGTGACCCCTTCCCCTGAGTGTCAGGAATTCCTGCAAAGCCCAGGAATTGCCCAGGGAAATGTGTGTGGAAATAACCCAGTAATTCCAGCCTGGAGAGCAGAATAGGTGAAATCAGGTGAGAAACCCCAGTGAATGCTGTGATTCACCAGGAGTCAGGTGAGTGCCTGCAGATGGGCTTGGAGATAGGACTGAGATCACATTCAGATATTCCCTGGGTGAAACAAGGATTTGGGGAGGCTCCCACTGCAGAGTCCATGAGGTCCCTGCTATGGGGATGGAGAGGGGACAGCTGATCCTTGCCAGAATCACTGGATATCTGTTCTCCAGGGATGCCACATGTGCTCATCCATCCACCCTTCAGTTCTGACAAAGATTACTCCTAAAACTTGGAAAATCACCTGCTTTTATCCTCAGAAATTCTCTATTAAATCTACTTACAGTCCCTCAGAATTATCACACAAAACTGGGCGTCTCACCCAACATTCTGAGGTGGTTTCTGTTGCCTAAAAATTATTTGGGGGAGCAAAGCCTGCGAGCCATCCTGGAGGAGCAGCAGTGTAAAAATAGCAGAGGGAAGTTGGAAAAGCAGAGGTGGGAATGCTCATTTGGGAGTGGGCTGGGCCAGGATCTTGTGAGACGAGATTTTCTTGGTTTGCAATTGATTATCTTGGGAGATTAGCAGCAATTGGAGGAGCTGATGCTGCACATCAGCTCCTGAGTGCAGAAATGCTGCCTGGGCAGGCAGGGAAAACATTCCCACTCTGGGGGGGTTCTGGGAACCTGGATACTGTCCCTGGAAAAATGGGGATAAAGAAAGTCCTGTGGGTTTTGTCAAACAGAGAAAAAAAAAAATCAGATGATATCTGTTACGCTTAAAAAACAAAGCAAAATATCTGGCTAATTCTAAGAAATGTTCTATTTTCTGTTTTTAATATGATTTTTTTTATGTTCTCATTCTTTTTCCCATTCTTCTCACCAGCAAGAGTGGTGGGAATTACCTGGGTAACTCCAGTCCTGGTGCCATTATTCAGGTTTTTTAGCAGGTAAATAAATTGCTGTGTCAAAGCATGAAAAATTTGCTCCATTAGTGCGGGAGAGAGCAGCAACAGGTTGAGCAAACCCCTCTGCAAAATGAAATCTGATTCAGATGGAGATGAGTAAAGAGCTGATCCTTGGAAAAATCAATGTGTAGTGATCAGTGAAAAGCAACTTTGGGGGGGTTTTGAGGGATTTCTGGTTTCCAGGACATCTGGAATGGGAGAAGGGAAGGAAAATAAATCCACTAAGGAACAACTCCTTGTTATCTTTCGAGGCAGAAAGATGAGAACATCTGAGCCAGTGGGTAGCAAAGAATGTCAGTGATGCTCTAATCGAGACTGGTGAATAAAAAGATAATCATCAGTAAATTAGAAGAGGTGTTGAAAGCTCAGTTAATTATAGGAAATGAGGAAATTAGAGTGCTGAGTCTGACTGTTTCTGATTCACTTGTTAATGTAAAAAAAAAAAAGGAAGAGTGTGGGGTTTTTTTGTCGTTTGTACTTTTGGCTCAGGTATGGAGTGATAGCACCAGGATTTTTTAAATTTGATTTAATTTTTAAAAGCTCCTCAGATTAGGGTTTTGTCTTTGGCTGAGCATCATCTGGAGGAGAGTGTGGTTTTAATGCATCTCTCTAAGGTCAGGAATTGTTTTCCACTGCACAGAGCCCGAGTTCCTGCTGGCCATGAAGTGGAACACAAGAACTCTGTTGCCTCTTAAATCAGAGTCGTTTGTCCCAATGATTTTAAGAAAAAATTAAAATTGTAGCTTGAGGATCTCCACATCTTGTTTTTAACTCGTGATTAAATTCAGTGTGTGAGAGGGAGAAGTGGTTTGACCAGAGGAGCATTGAGAAATGTTTTAGCCAAGTTTTTGTGTCGTAAAAGGCATCGTTTATTTTTGCATTTATTTTAGGAATTTTCTATTTTTAGTCTTTTCTCCTCTTTCTTTGAGTACTTGCCCAGCAAACAGATGCATTTAAATGATCCATAAAGTCCCTTTCAGAGGTCCCCAGAGCTACCATCACCTACCAAATCTCTGATTTTTCATGGTCATTCTTGGAAGTAGCTTCTTGATGTGAAATGAATGAAAAACTCCTCATTTTTCAGACCTGGTTGTGCAATAATTCTGAGTAAGCCCAAATCTTCCTTGCAGTGTGGAAATCACTTATGAAACCACACTGGAATTACTGGACAAGGGGCAGAGAGTGGAATATTGACTGCTGGCACAGGAATGGGGTGAAACAGAAACCCAGTGCTCCTCTGGGACTGAAAAATCAGCAGGGGAAGCTCCCCAGGAACTTGGAAAGTGATTTCCTTATATTTTTAGGGGACCTTTGCATGTGTGCAGCATTTCCTGAATTTACAGAGAGGTTCTTTAAATAGCAACAGCAGCAAATCATGGTGCCTAAATAAATAATTCCAGATGGTCCAGGTATTAAACTGCAATTACATTGGAAAGGGCAACGTTTCAACATCTCAGGGCCTCTCTGCAAGTTTATGGGTAGAATATTGTCCATGTCAAACTCCTGTCTTTAAATCCATTTCTCCCTTTTTATGCTCCATGGCATGGGTTGGAATGAGCTGAGATTTAAGATCCCTTCCAACCCAAATTACTCAAGGGTTCTGTGATTCTGGGAGGAAAAGATGCAGGAGCAGAGTGATTTTTTTTCAACATTCTGTGGAGTAAATCTCCTCCTCAAAGGATAATTATAATAATTTGACAGGATAAATTCTTTATCATCCTTTTATAAACAGTTTTCAGGCCCAAATACTATTTTAGCTGTAGTAGCAATGGCAAGAGGTGATATTTCCATGGGAAAAGGTGAAGAGGAGAAGGAATACACCCCCAGACTTTTGTGTCAAATGGGGCTTTGATCCTCCTCAGTTCCCCTTTCCTGGTATTTTTTAATTTGGGATGATATTTTTAATTTGGGATGATATTTTTAATTTGGGATGATATTTTGGTCAGCCCAAGGCAAGAGGAAGATGTGCATTTTCATGACTTTTCCCACACTGTGAGGGGTTTTCTTTAGTGCAGATAAAGGGAGTTCAGCAGGATGAGATCCTCTGTTTCCCTGGGAAAAGCTGGGAATGTGGCTGTGCCCTTCTGCCATGGGGCAGAGCTGCATCCCCTGGGCTGGGCTTTGACTCCAGCCAGCAGCAAAATCTGTGGGACTGGGACATGGGGGTGACTTCAGGGGATAAAAATCTACCAGAATTATCCAGGAGCTCCTTGTTGTGTGGGGACAGGGAAGGGGAAAACTCCAGTGATCAGAGATCCAGTGCCCAGATCAGGGCTGCTGATCAATGCCCAGATCCAATGCCCTGATCAGTTCTGCTGATCAATGCCCAGATCCAATGCCCTGATCAGTTCTGCTGATCAATGCCCAGATCCAATACCCAGATCAGGGCTGCTGATCAATACCTGGAAATGAAACTGGAGATAATTTTAGTGAGGAGCTGATATGAAAAAGCATCTTTATTTTAAGGCCTTTGGGGAAGTTATGGAAGGATGTCCACAACAGGCCCCAAAGGCCTTCAAACAAAAATCCTTTTTTAATATTAACTCCTTATTAAAATTATCTCAATTTTCATTTCCAGGTTGGGAAAAAGTGCAGCCTCTCCTGAGATCCCCCAGGGAGCCAGGATGGGACAAAAACCACGGCCCAGGGAGGCTTTTCCAGGGCTTCACCCACAGGAAATGCCCCTCACTCCATGATTTCCTCAGGAACATTCCATGTGTGGCCCACTGGGGTTTATTGCCACACTCAAATGTGGCTGATTGGGACAGAAATCAATTACATTTATTATCTGAGGGCCTGGGTGTGGGACAGGGCAAATACCACCCTAAATCCTGAATCCCTGCACTCCTAAAACCTGGAAATCCCATGTGAGAGATGTCAATCCCAGTCAGACTCAGATTGGAAAAGAAGCAAATTAAATCCTCTTTTTTTTTTTTTTTTTTTTTTTTGGCTTTTTTGCTTTTTCTTCCCCCCCCCCTTCTTTTCCTCCTCCTTAACTTTGTCTAGGAATTGTGGAACCGCTTTAATTGACGCGGGGTGATTACAGCAGGTTTTTAGCTAAGGTTAATAAAGCAGAAATTTAATAGATACATTAAAAATGTCTGGGAGAGTGGCTGAAGGTTCTGCTGAGCTCTGGCATTGACCTCGCTGCACTTAAAGGGCTCTGAGTCAGACTCCTGACGCCACGAGGCGCAGGGAGAGTGGGGATGCATTTGTGCCTTGGGTGTAATTCAGCAGCACAAGCCCTTCTGGAGCTCTAGGAGTTATTTCTGGCATTGCTTCAGCACAAATTTAAGAGAAAGAAAAGGGTTTTTCTAGTTGGAGGTTGATTAAATTTATTTATTTCCTCCCGTAGTTTTGTTTATTGGTGGTGAAAATCTCGGTATCAATTGTTCACTGATGGTGATCAATAAAAGTGGATCAGGGATGGGGAATTCGGCATCACAAGCCATTCTGGTGCTCTAGGAGTTACTTCAGGCATTGCTTCAGCACAAATTTAAGAGCAAAAAAAATGAAAATAAAAAAAGGGTTTTTCTCATTGGAGGTTGTTGAAATTTATTTATTTCCCCCCATAGTTTTATTTATTGGTGGTGAAAATCTCAGTATCAGTTGTTCACTGATGATAATCAATAAAAATGCATCAGGGATGGGGAATTCAGCCTCGCAAGCCCTTCTGGTGCTCTAAGAATTATTTCAGGCATTGCTTCAGCACAAGTTTAAGAGCAAAAAAAATGAAAATAAAAAAAGGGTTTTTCTCATTGGAGGTTGTTTAAATTTATTTATTTCCCCCGTAGTTTTATTTATTGGTGGTGAAAAATCTCGGTAACAATTGTTCACTTAGTGTAATCAATAAAAATGGATCAGAGATGGGGAATTCAGCCTCATGAGCCCTTCTGGTGCTCTAGGAGTTATTTCAGGCATTGCTTCAGCTCAAGTTTAAGAGCAAAAAAAATTAAAATAAAAATAAAGGGTTTTTCTAGTTGGAGGTTGTTTAAATTCATTTATTTCCCCCCATAGTTTTATTTATTGGTGGTGAAAATCTCAGTATCAATTGTTCACTGATGGTAGTCAGTATAAATGGATCAGGGATGGGGAATTCAGGATCACAAACCCTGGGCCTTCTGGTGCTCTAGGAGTTATTTCAGGCATTGCTTCAGCACAAATTTAAGAGAAAAAAAAACTTAAAAAAAAAAAGAATTTTTCTAGTTGGAGGTTGATTAAATTCATTTATTTCCCCCCGTAATTTTGTTTATTGGTGGTGAAAATCTTGGTATCAATTGTACACTTATGGTGATCAATAAAAGTGGATCAGGGATGGGGAATTCAGCCTCAAAAACCTTGGGTGTTCTGGTGCTCTAGGAGTTATTTCAGTCATTGCTTCAGCACAAGTTTAAGAGCAAAAAAAATTAAAATAAAAATAACGGGTTTTTCTTGTTGGAGATGGTTGAAATTTATTTATTTCCCCCCATACTTTTATTTATTGGTGGTGAAATTCTCAGTATCAGTTGTTCACTGATGGTAATCAATAAAAATGGATCAGGGATGAGGAATTCAGCCTCACAAGCCCTTCTGGTGCTCTAGGAGTTATTTCAGGCATTGCTTCAGCACAAATTTAAGAGCAAAAAAAAAAGAAAATAAAAAAAAGGGTTTTTCTCATTGGAGATTGATTAAATTTATTTATTTCCCCCTGTAGTTTTGTTTATTGGTGGTGAAAAATCTGGGTATCAATTGTTGACTTACTGTAATCAATAAAAATGGGTCAGGGATGGGGAATTCAGCCTCACAAACCTTGAGTGTTCTGGAGCTCTAGGAGTTATTTCAGGCATTGCTTCAGCACAAATTTAGGAGAAAAAAAAAGGGTTTTTCTAGTTGGAGGTTGTTTAAATTTAATTATTTCCCCCTGTAGTTTTGTTTATTGGTGGTGAAAATCTGGGTATCAATTATTTGTAGCTGTTCACTAATGGTGATCAATACAAATGGATCAGGGATGGGGAAGGCAGCATCCCTGGAATCATTAATCTGGTTTCTTTATCCAGAGGCTCTGGGTTTTGGCCTCGGTCCCTGCTTTAGGAGGGGCTGGGTTCATTGGGCAAAGGGATAAAAGTGATGCCATGGAACTTCTGATCCATTCCAGGAGCCACAGACAAATTTGGGTTTGCAGGGACCTTAAATCCCGTCCCATCCCACCCCTGCCATGGCAGGGACACCTTCCACTGTCCCAGGTTGCTCCAAGCCCCATCCAACCTGGCCTTGGGCACTTCCAGGGATCCAGGAGCAGCCACAGCTTCTCTGGGAATTCCAGCCCAACTCCTCCCCATCTTCCCAGCCAGGAATTCCTTCCCAACATCCCACCTAAACCTCCTCTCTTTCCCATTCCCCCTTGTCCTGTCACTCTGTGCCCATGTTAAAAATCATTCTCCATCTCTTTTGAAGTCCCCTTCAAGTATTGAAAAACCAAATTTCAATAAATGTGATACAAACAAAAATGTGAATTGAATCACATTGAAAATGTGATTTCAAACCAAAAATGTGAAGTGCCTTTCATCCAAAAATCCTCCTTGCGTGGACAACTGGGCTTCATTGGAATTGTAGAATTTGCTTCTTCCTGAGGAAGTTTTCCTCCTTGAATTTCTGAGTTTTCACTCTGCTCTGGGGGCTGGGTGTGCCTTGTTCAGCTGGACCTGTGCATGGACCATTAATTTGGCATAAACACATCTCACATCAATGGGAATTCATCCCAGGCACTGCCAGGTTTATTTTAAATCCTTACATGAAACTGAAATACCCCACATTGCCTCGAGCTCCAAACTCTGGATTGTCCAGATCTCTGTGACTCCAGTGCAACAAATCCCATGTTTGTAATTAATTCATGGTTGGAATTAAGATGGAGATGGGGCTGCAGGGGGAATCAATGATTGCTGCAAGAGTCATTTCCTTGTGCAAGGCAATTGAGCTGCCCTGAATATTAAACTCTCCTCATTAAAATGACATACTCACATATGTATTTACGTGTGGAAAAAGGTCACTTAAGAAACCTCCAGAAAACAAAAGGTCGTGGCTTTTTTGTATCAGTTCCCAAGAAGGAAAACAAAAACAAAAATATAATAGTGAGACATGATGGAATAAAACTTCAATCTGGATTTGAAGTGGTTTCAAATATCGCCCCAAAAATTGAATTCAGAGGATATCACTGCTGAGGAGAATCCAAGCAATCACTAAATATTTACCTTGTTGCCAGCCTGATGTTCTAAACACTCACCAAGACAACAGTGGAGCCGAAGTGGAGCTTCTGTGTTGTTATTTTAGTCTGAGATTATAGCAAGTAAATAAGGGGGGGAAAAAAAAAACTTAAATTCTTTGCTTGTTTTTGGCTCTGTTTCCAGCAGAAAAGCACGGAACAGAACAGATTTCTGTTTTTATAACATGGCTACCAGTAATAGGCTAAAAATACAGCTTGTGATTGAAGTGTTAAGTGCTGAATTGATTATTTCTATTAGCATTCACAGCTATTGGGAGTGGATTTATTAAAAGCTCCCTTGCAGCAGCAATCCGGAAACATTTCCAGGGATGTGCACTTTTAATGGAATTGCTGAGTTCCACTCCGGGAGAGTGGGAGGGATTATGGGATGTCAGTGATTGTCTGCAGTGGGAAAAACAGGGAAATCCGGAGCATGTGTGGTGTATATGTGAAATGTGGAGTGACAGGGCATGGGGAAGGGGAAAGGTTTTGGGAAGTGGTGGGATTTTGGGAAGGAATTCCTGGCTGGGGTGGAATTTCCAGATTTGCTGTGGCTGCCCCTGGATCCCTGGAAGTGTCCAAGGCCAGGTTGGGGCCACCTGGGATAGTGGAATTACCAGCTCTCAGTAATTAGCAGAGGAGAGGCAGAACGTTAAGCAGGAAATCATACAAATAAAATAAACCCCAAGAAATAACAAAATGAGCATGCTCAGCTCATAGACAAGTGTTTATTAATTAAAAATATTCAAGAAAAAATAGCCTAATGCAGATGGAATCTGTCTGTGAAAGAGAACCTTTAAGAGAGATATTAAAGAGAAAAAATATGTGCAGAAAGTTCATGTGAAGCAAAGGCTACATGTTCTGTGAACAGTGTTAATTATCTTTATCTTGAAATGATTTATAGATCATGGAGATGAAATTTAGAAATAGTGTTGGACTTAAATGTATGGGGGGGTTAAAAAACCCCACTAATTCTAAGTTGACTGCAGCTACTGAAGGGAGTGAGATGAGATCCCAGAATCCCAGACTGGTTTGGGTTGGAGGGGACCTTAAAGCCCATCCCATTCCAGGGACACCTTCCACTATCCCAGGGTGCTCCAAGCCCCTCCAGCCTGGCCTTGAACACTTCAGGAATGGAGCATCCCCCTCTTTTCCCAGCTGTATCCACAGTGGAAGAGAATTCTCCACATGGGGCTTGTGGGCTGGTGGTGATTTCTGACCCTGACTTTAGAGGAGTCAGAGTATCCACCAGTGAGATCCTGGATTCCCAGTTACCACTGGAGTCTTCTCCTGAATTCCCAGTTACCACTGGAGTCTTCTCCTGAATTCCCAGTGACCTCAGGAGTCTCCTGTCTTTGCCCACTGATCTGTGGGGGGCTGCTCTGATTCCATCAAGAACCTGAGCTTGCAGTGCCTCCACCTCTCATCTCGCAGGGCTGAGGAGAGAGGCGGGAGGAGGAATTTGTCCCTTGGATTTGGTCACCAGGATTTCTCCTGGGGGGTGTGGAAAAAGCAGCTCCCCATGGCAGAGGAAGTGGGAGAGAGCCCAGCACGGGTGGGTGAGTCCAGCACAGAGCAATCCCTGCTTGGGGACAGCAGGAAAGGACAAGAGGACCCTGCAAAATCTGCAAATCCAGCAGCAGCCACTGATGGGGGAGGCAGAGCTTCCATGTATTCCTTAATTAATCAAATGGGTCATCCCACAGTTTTGGGTTTACTTGGAGATTTGTGATTTCTTATTCCTCCTCTTGGGAGGCTTTTCTGAGCCCACCACACCTCACACAGCCAAGGGTTTGCACAGTGAGTGGGGCTCAGCCTCAGCTTCCATGGGCAAGGTCTGAAATGATCTTTTATGAGGCTTCTGGGAGGGATAAAATCATGAACAAATGGAATCCCAGAATCCTGGAATTGTTGGGGTTGGAAGGGACCTTAAAGCTCATCCCATTCCACCTCTGCCATGGTCAGGGACACCTTCCACTATCCCAGGGTGCTCCAAACCCCATCCAGCCTGGCCTTGGACACTTCCAGGGATGGGAATTGCAGATATCTCTGCATTGGGATGAGCCAGCAAGGACAGACTTTTGCTTTTAGGTTCAGGTAATTTATACAAAATTAAAAATTACTTTCTCATAATGTTGTACATGGCAAATTTGAGTTCAACGTCCATAGGCAGGAATTTTTTTTTCCTACCCCTGATCCATAAATTCTCTGCTTTTGTATTTTTGAATCCTTCTTTTCCAGCTGCAGCATTCCCAGCTGGGAGAATGCACTATGCAAGTGGCACGTGGAGCAGTGATAAGAAGGGATGCATTTTGTGCCTTTCCTCGCTGCAGTTTCCTTCATTTCCACTATGAAAAGAGGATATTTTAAACTTTTAAAATCAGATATTAAATGTTTACAACAAGAAGCTAAAGAGTCACCAGAATTTGTAGTAGCAGTTTTAGGTGTGTGATTTCTTTAGGTTTGGTTTGGCTTTTATTTGTGTAGTAATTTTATATGTGTGATTTTCTTTTTTTAAGCCCTGGGATATTCCATCCAGCTCCTGGGAATCATTCCCTGAGATTTTTCTCCTTCTTTAGATGGTGAGGGAGCTGAGGACTGTGGATTTATCCCTGGAGTGAGGCATCCTAAAACAGGTGTTCGTTTCAGCAGCCCCATATCACCACAGATAAATCTCTTTGTGTTAAATCTCAAAGTTTGGAAAACCTGATGGGAAAAGGAACCCTGCTGGGGTCTTAATACCTGGCTTTGGAAACCTGAATCCTAAATTTTAAATTAGAAATTCTGAATTTTAAATTTCAAATTCTTAATGCTAAATTCTGAATTCTGCTGAATTTTCCCAGCACTCATCAAACTGAATTTTAGGCAGAACTTTCAGTCCTTCCAATGGTCAAAACAAACTCTTAATAATTTTTTTTTCCTGTGATAAATGACCAAACTCTGGTGGAAAAGCAGCAAAGCAAGGCAGGTGCACCCCTGAAATCTGCTTTTATTTAGTGCAGAGCTGATGGGGAATTTTGGTTGTGGGATCTCTGGAGCTCCTTCCTTTTGCTGGAAAATCCCATGTAGGGTTTAAGCTCCCTAAGCAGCCCATGGGGATATAATCAGGGAGAAAAGAGGCTTGGGACAGAGCCAAGAGGGTTTGCCTGGCTCTGTGTCCCACCCCCACCCTCCATCCTCTGGGAATTCAGCTCCAGGGAAATCCTGCATCCTCCTCTGGCTTTTATGGATTTCCATCCTGAATGATACAGGAGGAAAAAAAATTAGAGAAAAATATTAATTTGTTCTTTAAAATTGTATGAGTTAGGTTAAAAAAAAATAATAAAATGGGGCATTTCTGGCAGAGCTGGTAATTTTAATGAGGTTTACTGATAGTTTTATTCAAATGTGACCTTTGCAGGAATCAAAGTCTAGCAAAAAAAAAAAAAGAAAAAAGTCCTAAATGCCACTTTATTATAGTGACACACTCTGGTGTCATTGTATTTTAGGGTCTGTCAGCATTTCCATTATAAACTTCCAGAATTTTTAATTGAACTCTGCTATAAAATCTGGATCTGGAACACTCCCTGTGTTGAGGAGCATGTTTTAGTTTAAAAAAATAAATGTCTGTCTCTGTTCCTGTCCCCCTTGTTAAACATTTCTTGAGAAAGGATTTCTGGTAAGTTTTTCTTTGCTAGGAGGAATTACTGATTTTACCTGGACAAAAAGCTTTGGGAAGGGTCCTGAGCCTTGAAAAATTCAGCTAAAATGAGTTTGGAGTCAGTTTTCCTCTTTCTCATGAGAAATAAAAACTCTGCAGTGCTTCTTTCCACAATTCTTTGTCTCCCTTTGGTTTGTGGCACCACACAGAAGGAAGGGGATTTTTATGGGGTTTCATTACTGGCACAGAACCTTTGGATGTGGGGTTCAAAACAGGTGTGAAAATCCATTTATTGCAGTCCCTGGCAATCTCAGGGTGACACTGCATTTAACACTTACATTTATGGCATTTTTGGGTTTTCTCTGTGAAGGTTGAGCAAGAAATTCCTTAAAAATCAGTATTTTCTATCTTCAGCTTTGTGCTGCTCAGGAATTTCCCATCAATAGGTTGTAGTTGGAATGGATTATTCCAGGTTTTCTTCATGGATTTTCTGTTCTTGTTTTATGGTTTGTGAAGAATTTCCTGTTCTCCATCTTTATCCTATCTTTCTATATCTGAATGTATAAAATACAATCACAATTGACTGATTTTATGTCCCACTCCCAGTTTCCTTTACTTCCTTTAAATTTTAACTTCACTAAAGGTCTCTGGACTAATTTCTGAATCTCAGTTTTAAGAAGGGACACCAATACAGGTATTTTAATTTTGTTTTCATATTGTTTTGTGCTCTCAGTGTTTAAAAATAAAGCAGCCAGTTTTCTGGTGGCTTTGTTGAACATTCACCTGCCCTATGAAGAGTTTTGTAACAAATACCAACTTAAAAAAAATCCAAAATTAATACCAGTTCACACCAGACACTGCCACGAAGCCCAGTTTCAAGTGTGTTTTTCAGCAAAGCCTGACATAAATCCTCCTGGAAAGACAGGGAGACATCCCAGAGCCATTGTTGCATCCTCCCCTTTACATTCCCTAAAATAAACCAGACTCATTTTCTCTCCCCTTCTGTTTTTCATGAATAAAGTTCTGGAATTAGTGATTTATTAGCAAAAAAAAAGGGTCTGAAAGCCATGAAGAGATTCTTCTGTGTGGCTGTATCATTTACTTTGAAATGTTAAGTATATCTATATATAGTCAGCAGGTGGATTTTAATGTCTGTGGATATATATAAATATATATGTATTTTCCCCCAAATTAGTTTTCCAGCAGCATGTGCTGATTAGAGGAATGACAAGAAAATCTGATGATGACTGAAGAAAGTTTTTCTATAAAGAGATCATTTCAAGGGCAAGAGCAACTTGTGATGGCTCTCATCCTGGAGCACAGGGAATTGAGCAGGGAATGATCTCAGCGTGGAATTCTGCCTCGTGTTTAGCACATTTTGTTTGGTGGTTGATGTAGGTAACTAATCCCACCCTGAGAAGTCACTTCTTAGCTCTCTGTTTCTCTTTCAGAACGTGGATGTGGCTCCAATTAATACTAATTGGATTTATGGAGGAAAATACCCTGCAGGACTTTGGGGCTGGGTTGGTGTGAGAGTTGTGTGTTGCGGAATGTGATCCCTGCAGAAGCACTGCCATCAATATTCCCACCTGATTTTCTCCTTTTCCTGATTATTTGCAGCAAAAATAGTTGTTTTTAAACCAACCTTGTGTTAACCAGAGCGTGGGGCCTGCTCTGTAGAGCTGTGGGAGAAAATACATGAAAATATAAATATCAGAAGAAGGAATGAGGTTGTTAAGTGTGCGGTGGGGTGAGTGCAGGTGCAAAAAGGACATTAAAGGCCAGAGTGAAGAGAATTCCACGGGGAGCTGAACCTTGGAGTGGCTGCTCACGTGTGTAGGGAGCTGAGAGCAGGAGCTGCCACCTGCTTGGGATGGGAGCTGGGGCTGCAAGAGGAAAATAAAACCCTCAGTATTTATCTGGCTGGTAGTTCCTGCCATCATCATTCTGCTATTTCAATGTCCACTGGAGAAATTTGTATTTTTGCTTCTCACAGAACACTGACTTTGTTGGTTGCTGTCTCTATGGAAGGGTGGGGGGACTTCACAGCAATTAAAAGGTGTTTGTGAGCAGCCTGGAGCTGGATTTTCAGCACAGTCAGCAAGAAGCAGCCTCCCAGTCTGGTTTGCAGCACTAAAACACAAATTATCCAAGCTGAGGGTCAGGGGCAGCAGTCAGAAATCTGTGCAGGCTCGGGGGCGTGGGGGCTGTGTGAACAGATCTGCATAATTGTGCCTCGAAATCCCGGCACGTTCCTCTTCCACTCTTGTTTGGGCTCTCCCACCTTCAGAACGACAAAAAGCAAAACCCAAATATGTGACAAAACTGGGGAGGGGGGGGGTATTTATAGCTGTTATTGACTGTTGTTGTGGAGGATGGAGAGATGCAATCTCCTCTCCCAACAAGTTCCATATGTTGCACGGATCCGTAGGTGGTGTTCCCGTGCGTTCAGGGATCTGTCTATTAACTTCATCTAAAACACCAAAATGATTTGCTTGTTCTGTTTATTTACCCAAAAGCCAGGCTAAACTTGGCTTAGTGGTGTCATGGGCATTTAAAAATATCCTTTTGCCTCATTAGGCAGCCGAACTGGGGGGGAGATGCTCAGAAACGTTGTGTGGTGCCTTGGGGGTTTGCAGGGCTTTGACTGGTTTGAATTCCAAGGAATTTGGGGTGGATTCTGGAGAGGGAGATTGGGCTGGAATTCTCTTCCCAACAGGGATTGTCCCCTGATCCTGACTCTGAGGAGATGTCAAGGCCTCTCCTGTGCGTTGTAGGTGCAATTTTAGGTGGTTTCTTAATCCCCAATCCTCCTGTTCCTCCACTCCTTTCCTCATTTCCCATCCCCATCTGCAGTGAAATTCTCCATGAGATCAGACCTCACCTCCTGCCTCGTCTCAGAATTAGCTCCAATTAGAGCTCATTCATTCAGCACTAATGAGGAGGTCAGTGCCTGCCACAGATTTCCTGCAGGATGTGTAACAGGAATATCCAGCAGACACCCCAAAGCCACATCCCGTGTCAGGGCAAGGCTCTGCCCTCAGGACCATCCCAAACATCCTGGAATCCTCACCCTCATCCCAGCAAAGCTTTAATATTCCCATTCCTTTTCCCTCTATCCCTGTGTGCCTTTGCTGGGTGCTTCCAGAGCCTTGGCCACTCGCTGGAGATGCTTGTGTTCCACTCCTCTCCCAGGAATTTTCCCTCATTTTCAGTTGGGAAATGTCCCATTTTTCCTGCTTTCCTGGGCCAAACACTGTGGTTGCTACCACCATGGGAGCTGGGTATGGTACTGGGTTTAAAATTAAATTTCAGCACTTGACTGGGCATGTCCTGGCATGAGAAAAAGAATCCTTGGATGTGGAAATCACACGTGATCTTGGGAAAAATTGATTTTCTGTCTATAAATGTTTTTTTTTTTTGCAATGTAAGTCATAGCAAAAATGAATAAAATGGATTAAATATTGCTGATGTCAGCCTTAAAATCCAAGCAGTAAAATCCCCAGAGATCATTGTAGAATGCAGAAAAAATAGAAAAAGCCACTGTTTTGGATCAACTTGGTTTGGAATGGATGAGATTCCAAGGGTAGAGGAGATAAATGATGATTTAAATCCCAAGTTGTGGTTGTAGAATTAGAATTATTTTGTTTTCACCCTGAATTAGAGGGAAACTGAGTGCCCAACAGGTTAAGATTTAAATTGGAGATTTAATCTTTGAGATTACTTTAATTTTATAAAATATTCCCAATTTATTAAGGCAAAGACACAGAGAGGGGATGCAAAAATTCCATCCCTGGAGGTGTCCAGGGAATGCCAGGACGTGGCACTCAGTGCTGGAGATTAGGCACAGCTAGGTCTGGATGATCCTGGAGCTCTTTCCCAACCTCAATCATTCTATGATTCTCCAACATCTACGTGTTTTGAAGAATCCTGCTGTGAAACATCAACAAGGAACAGGATGGGGGTTTAAAACCCTACTGCTTGTTATGAAATATATCACTTTTTTCTTCTCTTTTTTTTCTTTTTAGGGGTGGTTATTTTCCTCACAATTATAGTGGGAGCAAAAATAGGCACATCCTTCAATAATTTGGAATCCATGGATGCTTTTGGTTCTGGCGTCGTGAATACAATATAAATGGAACTCGTTTTCTTTTTTTAGGGAGATACAGCTGCAGTTGCTTTTAGATATTCCAAGGCAGTAACCTCTGTAAATGACATTTAAGGAATACATCTAAAAATGCCTGCTGGAGCCTTGTAAACCAGGAACGAATTTCACATGGCAGCTAAGGGAGGGAGATGCTGGATGTGGAGCAACTGGGAAGCTTGCAGTGAGAAACTGGGGGTTAAAGTTAAACAACTGCTCTTGGATTGTACTAAATACAAAGATTTTGCTGCTCCTGCGAGGAAAATATTGTATTTATTGTAGCAGAACAGAATGCTTTTTTATCCTAAAAAAGATGCTCTGTTTTTTTTTTTTGAGGAACAGCAATCCCAATTTTGAAACATCCTGGTTTTTCATGAGGGTTTTGGTGGCACCAATCTGGATTTGTTCTTCTTATCCACTAAGGAGATGTCTCCAGGCTGGAAATTAGAGTTGGACCTCTCAAGGTCCTTTCCAAGCCAAACCATTCCATGAATCCATGGGATTTTGGATCTTGTGCAGAGTGTGGGAGCCAGAAGGGTTCATTCCTGCCTCTGGAAAGAGCAGGAATATCTTGGAGCTCCTCTCGCCCTGGTTACAGGGGAGAAGCTTTGCAGAGCTCCTCCATTGGCTCAGGGAGAGCTGGGAAACTCCCAGATCCTGAGGTTATTCCTTGTGAATCCCGTTCTGCTGGTGCCTCTTCGTGTGGCCGTGGCAAGCCAGGATTGGAGAACTGGCTCCACAATTTCCATCCCTTTGTTCTGCAGAGCAGGCACACAGGAATAGATAATGGAGGAGATATGGAGACCTACATGCTCGAGTGCAGAAAAGGAGCAAATTAATGGGAAAAATGAATTAGGAGTATTTTTATTTGCATAATTTCCATTAAGAAAACATTCTTTTATCCCGAGAAAATGGAGCCTGAGCTGGATTTTGAATGGGGGATATTCAAAGAAGCATGGGTTGTTTTTTTTTTTTTAATTATTTTTTATTTTTCTCCCTGCAGTCTGACAGGAAGCAGCAAGTGATTGCAGAGCAGAAAACTCTGCTCCTCCAAACACATTCCAGCCATTCCTTCACCCACCATGCTCCTGCCCGGAGCTGAGGGCAGGCAGGGAAGGGAAAGTGCCAGGGAAGTTGATGTCACCCCACGGAAAGTAAATAAAGATACACAGGACACCACCAAACCTGCACTGGTGTGGTTCTGTAAATCCTGGGGTGTTTATCCTGATCCCAAAGGAGCCTCTGGAGCAGCCTCCAGGCTCAGTTGGACTGCAGAGGTTGGGTCCAGGATGAGGGAATGAACTCCTTACTCTGGATGCAAACGCTGTTCTGCCCTTGGATGAGGCACAGGGGGCTGCAGGGTGATCTGGGATAAAGCAGCACCTTTCCTGCTTGGGTTGCTTCCCATGGAGAAGAATGGGATCCTGCAGGAATCTTGGAGATCCCAGAGCCAGCAGAGAGGGGAAGGTTCTCCCCAAATGGTGTGGATTCAGTCCAAAATCCATGGCCGTGCTTCCTATGCCAGAGAACTCCTGTTCTCATGGATGGGGGCTTGGATTTCAGGGCTTTGGTCTGGGAATCTGCAAAGGCTCAGGTTTTGACAAGGAACTTTCCTGTACTAGGCCACAGCTTCCTGGCATACCTGGGTGTGTTTTCTGCTTCTGTGCCTGGCTAAAACTCCGAGCACTTCCACCCAAATAATGACACACAAACCAGGAGTTCCAAACTGGGGCTTCTTCCCTTTCTGTCTCTGATCTAATTAAAAACCAGCAGTTTCCAGATTGGAAGGTGAGAAGGAATCCCAGGGGCTGTCACAGTGCAGAATCTATAACGTGATTTTAAGGAAATGAGTGAAAAGTTTATAACAGAATCCCAGAATGGTTTGGGATGGAAGAAACCTTAAAGTCCATCCATTCCTGTGGCATTCTACCCCTTTCTGTGGGCAGGGACACCTTCCACTAAACCAGTTTGCTCCAAGTCCCATCCAGCCTGGCCTGGAACACTTCCAGGGATGGGGAGCCAACAATTATGGATCCTAGATGCTAATTTTTATTTTTTTAATTCCAATGGACATGGCTCAGTGCAGATATTTGCCATTTATCGATGCTGGGGACAGGAGCTGCCTAAAATGCATTTCCTCCCCTCCTCTTGACTTTCTCCATAATTCCTAGAGATCAGTTAGAGTATCTCCATTTCCCCTGGTGAGACAGTCCGCTCTGAACGGATGTGAAATTCGATAATTTCTCAGCTCAATCTGATTTTTAAGCACTCTGGCTCCTCTTTAGAACCCTTGGCTTTGTTTTGCTTGCCAAGCCCCATCCTCGCCCGAGGCGCTGCTCCCTGGCCCCGTACCTGAGCGGGGCGATGCTCCGGGGGGTGACTGCTCCTGTTGTCAGCTGTGAGCAAGGTTGGAACATTTTTTCCTCTGTGGCATCCTTCCCACAGCTGTCATTGCTGTCTGCGAGTTTATTCTCAGCACAGTGTGAAGCTCTCAGCCCCGCAGAAGGGCAACGCTTCCCCTGAAATCGCGAAGACGCGAGGTTTTTATATTCAAGTTTGCTCTGGGAGCAGAATGGGACTCCTCTTCCCTCCTTAAACTCGAGATTGGTGTGCATTGTTCAGGGAATTTTGGGTCAATTTGCTGCGAGTGCTGCGTAAATGTGTTTTATTGTGGCTCAGAAAAGGTTTCTCTGGTTAGGAAATCGTTGCAATGGAGGTAATGCACTACTGAGGGCCGGCCTTCTAAAAATACAGAAATGGTTTTGCTTAACGCAAAAAGCTCGTGTTGCCACACACACTTCATCGAATTCTGAGGGGTAAGGAAGAAAACCTCATTATCCCTGAAAAACAGAGCTTTTCCTCCTCTATATCCCTGTATTCCAGTCCCAATCTGGTTGCACCCAATCCTGTAAATAGGACACGGCTCCAGGATTCATGGAATGGATGTGCACATGGATAGAAACACCACATCAATGGGAATAATCTCCCAGAATTATCCTGATGCACACAGAATGCATTTGGGAGTGGGGAATACTATTGGAAATCGGGAATTATCTGAAAGGTTCATCTGGGATAGCAAAACCTTGTGGCTCCACAGACATCAAGATACCTGATGGGGAATGAACCCGCATGAGGAGAATATGGAAATAATTGGCAGTAGAACAAACAGCAATGCACGGAATAAAGAAGGGGGAAGAGGAAGTAACTGGCAGGGAATAGCAGATGAGAATTTTATAGGGAAAGTCAGTGGCATCCTGTGAGTTCCCAGCTTTAATGGCAGCAGCAGCAGCTCTGGACTTCCCACACCAGTGTGGTTCCTTCCTGTTCTGTTTTTCAGCTCTGTAGATCCAGGCTCAAATCTCATTCTCCATCCCAATTCTATTGCACAGGAGGGCATTTCTTAGGGAGAAATTCCTGGCTGTGAGGGTGGGGAGGCCCTGGATCCCTGGCAGTGTCCAAGGCCAGGCTGGATGGGTCTTGGAACATCCTGGGATTGTGGAAGGTGTCCCTGCCCGTGGAACTGGATGAGCTTTAAGGTCCCTTCCAACCCAATCCCTCCTGTGATTCCATGATTCTGTGATTTATTTAAGCTCATTCTTTCCAAACCACCTGGGATGGCTCCTGCACCTTGGGCCAGCCATGACCATGTGCTTGCAGGCTCTGAAAAGTCACATTTTTCACCTTGAACTGCAGGGAAGGAAGAAATATTTCATAAATATCCAGGTAATTGAAGCATTTATAGATGTTGGTGCAGAAATTCCAGAAAAAACAATTGCTAAGGCAGCTGTGGAATTACTGCACGGGAGAGAAACGAGGCTGAGGGAGCTGGAATTTTCATTGTGTGAAGGAAGCTGGAGCTGTGGTTTCATGAACCGAGGCTCAGCTGTTCCCTGCTCACAGGGAGAGCTCTCCAGCCCTGCTCTTGTGGGCATAAAAAATTCCAAAAGCAGAAGGTGGAAATTAGTGGACGTCCAAAACCGGTTCTTCCAGCCTGGCGCTGGTGCAGAGGGAGCATCAGACCATGGCAGGTTCAAAACCAGGTTAGGTTTTTATTCCAGGGAGCAGCAATTCCATTGAAGTCGTTGTTTCCCCACCAGGCAGGGGTTCTGGGGTGAGGGAGTGTGGATCCAGCCTCCAGAGGGGATGTAAAATCCAGATTCCTGATGGATGCAAATGCCCCGGGCTGGGTGGAACAGCTGGAGGAACGAGCAGGGCAGGACCTGCTCCTTGCTGATTCCAGCCTGAATTCCTTGTCCCAGCCCTGCTTTGCCTCTCCACAGAGATCCCCTGCCCGTTCCACGCTGCTTTCCTTGCTGATTCCCAAGTTAAATGTTTGTTCCTGAGCGGCTGCAGCGCTCACAAGTTTCCTGGATCCTGTCCATCTCATGTTTGGAGCTGACATCACCATTCCTGGAGAGAATTCCTGCTTCTGCTTGGGGCTGACCTCTGACTCTGTGTTGAGTGCCATGTCCTGGAGTCTGGAATGCTGCCTTGTGCTCCTGGGAGGAGCCACACAGGCAGAAACTCCTTGGAATTCAGGGTTTCCTCACTCATTGCCATTTGTTGTCGTTTAAATTTTTAAAAGTGAGCTGGACACCCTTTATTGGTTCTCACTGCTCTCTCTGGAATCTTCTGTCACTGGGATTTGAGAGCTCCTTGGCTCTCTGTTTTTTATTCTCCCCCTTTCTGGTGTTCAAATGAATCTGCTGCAGGATTCATCCCTTTCATTCCACAGCTATGGAATAAGGAGCTGATTTGTCCTAATGATTTGCTTTTATGGGTAATTCCTGTCTCCTGCTGAAACCAAACCAACGTTTTCTTTCCTTCTTAGGATTGCACAATTGATATTTATTGCTCAGTTCCTCAGGGAGGATAAGCAACCAGTTCCTAAATGGACAGAGAAGATGGATGCTTTCCCAGGATTAACTTTTAAGCCAAAATACTTATTTTTTTAATTGCTAAATCCTACTCTCCTTCAAGTTCAGGGATAATAAGGTCAGACAGGAGCCAGAGATTCCATGGAGAAGTTTGTCAGGTTTATTACAGAACTTGTAATTTCTCCTTTGCTCCCCACTGGCTTTTGAGTAGCAGGACCTGTGGAGTTTAATAATCAATAGCAGTGAGAGAATTTTCCTGGTGAAACATTTGGAGGACAGGGCATTGCAGTGGTTGGAATCTGGGCTGGGAATCTAATTTGATGAATTTATCCAGGCAAGCCATTCAACTTTGGAGTGACTCAGCTTCCCTGTTTTGAAGCAGAGTTACCAGTAAGACATTAAATCTAGATGTTATTAATGGGAAATCAAGTTACACTGCTGAGGGTATAAAAGAAATGGTTCATATCCTGCTTTAAATATAACGATTTTCTCACTTCCAGTAACTTGGGAGGCCATAAAAACGGCCTGGATTACAACTGGAATCAAACTGATAAAGGACAAAATGTAGAAAATAAAGAGTGATGGAATGTGCTGATCCAAGGAAAACAGGAAAAATGGTCCATTCAGGATCTCTCAGGATCCTCAGAGATCCCCGTGGGCAGCTGAAGGTTTGACCCTCAGCCATCCCAGTGCCTGCAGGGAGAGGGAAGGAATGAGGTGTTTTCCTATAGGAGCATCAATTAGAGTTGAAAGGCTTAATTTTAACTGGGAGAAACTCCTTGGGAGTGTGAAATAAATCAATGAATTGAATTGGTGCAGCCACGTGAATAAAAGTGTTTTGTCCCGTGAGGATTCCTGAGGTTTATCCTGAGGTTTAAAACACCCAGTCCTTGTAGTAACTCTTGTTTTGCATCTGTTCTTTGGGCTTTGAAATATTTAAAAATTCATAACCAGGCAGTAACCAAGCTCAGCACTCTGTTGGAAGAATTGTGTTTTAGGGTCTGGAGGAGGTTGTACATGGATATATTCACATATGGAAAAAGAAATCCATCTGATAAAGTATGCTGGGTAGTCTGGAGCACAGAGCAAACTGGGTGTGAAACCCAGATTCCACCCCAGACTTGGTTTTGAGGCTCATCCTGATGCAATATTCAAGTGTTGTACAAACTCAATAATTATTTAAAGCCATTTAACACAACCAAATATTATCTGTAATAAGTCAAACCTCCCCAAAGTCTTTGTCAGCGGTGAAGAGAGATCCGACCAGGGACGGATTTCTGCCCGCCAGACAAAGAACTTGACAGCATTTGTGGTGAAATAAGCTGCTCTGTTTGCAGACTGGAGCAAAAATCCTTTCTGTACAGCTGGGGAGTTTTTGTTTTTGCAGTCAAAACAGATGCACTGGCTGGGGCAGCCACTGGGAATGGTTGGGTTCAACCCGTGCTGGAGTCATTAGTGGGAAATTCTGTTAATAGTAAACTGTTTGCTATTTAAAGAGCCTGATTCCAGGCCAGCTTTCCAAGGAAAAAAAGTTACCTGCTGTTACAGCTTTGATGAAGTGAAAGCTCAGCCCAAAACAATAATAAAAAAAAATCCAGCACCCCCTCCTCGCTCCTTCTACTCCGTGGCCATTAAAACGTGGAGAAAACGTAAAAAGAGCACGTGCACAGTTCTTTACAGTTCTGAGGGAGCCCTAAATTCGTGCCAGTGAAAGGCTCAGAGAATGTGGCTCTTTGTGGCTGTTGGGCACATTCATTCTTCTGCAAGGCACTGACTGTAAATTGAATTTTATAGATTAAAGACTTGCAGCATAATGTAGGCACCTGTCGGTTTATGGCAGCCTAAAAATATCTGCCTGCCCATAACGTGTTTTTCAGCAACTTGGAGCATATGCAATGTTTTTTGGTACCTTTTTAGCTATTTTTTCCCAGTCCTTGTCTGTCACCTCAGCTTGTTGTGCTGGCTGCAGTAGGGATAATAAAGGACGTGGTGGATCAGATGCAGTGTGGGCTGGCCATTAGCAGCTAATGGTGAATTCAGATCTCTCCCCCACGCTGCAGGAAGGAGGCAGAAAGCAGAACTGTCCCAGCTCTAACGAGCTGGGTGTGATGACAGAGATCCTTCCTGACTGGGAGACACTCGAGGATTCTGTTTTGTCAGGGATTAAACGAGGAGGAGGAATTGTGGTGGCAGAGTCAAACGAGCTCTGTGAGTGTTTGGGATCTTGGTTTGGGAGCTCGGGATCTTGGTCAGGAACCTCAGTGTGGATTTCCAGGTGAAATCCTTCCTGCAGGATGTGTCTGGGAGCACAGCAGGGTCACCCTGGAGTCTTTGCTGGTGTCCTGTCAATGGCAAATGCTCTGTATGAGGCATTGTGGAGCTTGAGTGGATCCAAGAATCACTGAGTCACTGAATCCTGGAATGGTTTGGGGTGGAAAGGACTTCAAATCTCATCCAGTCCCACTCCCTGCCATGGGGACACCCTCCACTGTCCCAGGCTGCTCCAACCTGGCCTTGGGCACTTCCAGGGATCCAGGGGCAGCCACAGCTGCTCTGGGAATTCTCTCCCAGCCCCTCCTCACCTTCCCAGCCAGGAATTCCTTCCCAAAATCCAACCTAAACCCTTTCTCTTTCCGAGAGAAACCAAACAAGGACCTCTTGAATCATTTGGTCCTTCCCAGGATAAGGTCAGACTCATGACTCGCTCTGAAACAAACAGAGTAAGAACAGATTCCTGATGAGATTTAGGAACCTCAGCACCCCAAACCTGAGTCTGATGCCCAGAGCTGGAGCTCTGCTTTGGGAATCTCTGTCTTCCCTTCCACCCTCCCTTAATGACATCGAGATTTCTGTCCTTTCATTAAATACGGTTGAAACTGGCCAAAAGTTATAAAAAATCCTTGATGGAAAAGGAGAGCAGAGGCCCAGCCTGGTGACTGCTGTGCCTCTACAAGCCCTGTTTTTTAGGAAAGCTGGCTGAGAAATCGTGGCTGTGTTGATGTAACCTCTGCTGGTGCTGGGATGGGGTTGGCTCAGGCTGCAAGTGCTGACTCACCCCGGAGCGTTCAACTTCGTGTCGGGGAACCTTAGCAGGGTTTGCTGATAACACAGAGTCAGGAGTTCCAAACTTGGACATGGGAGGGAAGAAACAGGAAGGAAATCTGAGCTCTTGTAGGTCAATCTTTTGGTTACATTGGCCTTAAGTCAAGAACAGGAGGAGAAAAATTTTGCAACAAGAATCTGAGAGGGTTTTTTTGGTTTTTTTTTTTTCCCCCTGGCTTGCCACTTTCTATTTATGGGAACCCAAAGTGACCTGGCTTCCTGGACTGGGAACAGGAGCAGCATGTCCTTGATGTCAGTCTGGCTTCTACATTTCAAGCCAGTCTCTACTGCATATTTAGGACATTTTTTAATAGGTGCCACAGTCTGAGAGGTGGTGGGAGCTGGGGCTGCATCCTGTGGCATGGGAAGCACTGGCAGATGCTGATAAAATGGAATTTCAGAATGGTTTGGGTCGGAAGGGACCATAAAACTCATCTTGTCCGAACCCTGCCATGGCAGGGACACCTTCCACCATCCCAGGGTGCTCCAGCCTGGCCTTGGACATTTCCAGGGATCCAGGGGAAGCCACAGCTTCTCTGGGAATTCCATCCCATCCCCTCCCCACCCTCACAAGGAGGAATTCCTTCCCAACATCCCATCTACAACACTCTCTCTCAGTTTGAAATCAGTGCTGATGTTAGGGCTGCCTCTCCACCCCCAGAAAATCAACATTTGGCGCTTCCCTCATCCTCCCCCTCAGCCTTTTATAAATATTGTCACTCGTTCTTTTCCCAACAATGCCTTCAGGAAGAATAAGGCAGAAATGGTCAGCACGGGAGAGATTAAGCAGAGACATCAGCAGCCCAAATGTTACAGTTTTTCTCCCTTGCTTGGCTCTTGTACTAAATTTAATCTGTCCCCCAGACAGCTCAGGATCTATTTTTTTTTTCTCCCTGCTCTGTTTTAATGCACTCTGGTTTTCACCTGTGCTGGGCTTGGATGAGCCAGGACCAAAGGGATGAGACAGGAGGTGACACTTGGCACCCATTAAATCTGGGAGAAGGGTCCCCAGTGGCTGCAGCAGAGCCTCATCCCTGGGAATTGCTCAGTCCCTTTATTACTGGGGACAACAGGAGGTTGAGGATGTGCTAACAAAGCTGAGTAATTAAATATTTGTTCTAGTTCTGAAATCTGGCATTTAGGAGAAATCAGAGAATCATGGAATCTCAGAAGCCTGGGCTGGTTGGGGTTGGAAGGGACTAAAGCCCATCTCATCCCCCCCTGCTGTGGGCAGGAACAATTTCAACAATTTCCCTGGCCCAGGTTGCCCAGAATGGCACTTGGCTTTTTTTTTTTTTTTGTCTACCAATTTCTTCCTCAGCCTTTTCTCCTGCAAGGCCTTGAGAACTGGACTTTAATTTCCACTGTTTGGCTTTTGGGCAAAGGGAGCACCATTACTGACAGCACTCAATGGTTCTTAAATAGCTCATTACTCCTGATCTTCTCTGATCACCAGAACCAGTGGGAAAAGTGTTCCCTGTCTCCTTTCCTCATTTTTATATCATATTGAGACCACAGGGTTCCTGTTTTTCTTGCAGAGACTTTTACCAGGTTCACTTTGCTTGCCTTGAGAAGCTTTTTTGCTGCTTCTTCTTCTGAATGCGTCTGAAAAGAAAATTCCAGTAACTTCCTTACAAGTTTAATCAACTCCCCCAGGAGAGAACAATTCCACTTCGGGAGCAGCCTCTAAAAATGGTGCCATCAGTGATCTCTCACCTGGATTTTCCATAATTTCCTTTCTCAGAAGTAAATCTTACTCCACTCCACATCTTTTGGCTCCTGTCTGCTGGATGAGGAAGGGAGGAACTAGGATTCATTGCTGTATTTTCAAATAAAATACACCCAGGCATGGGATTGTTTGTTTGTAGGTGTGGGGAAATGGTAAAAGGACTTCAAACAAAATTAACATTTAAAAAAATGCATGAAAAGTGTTTGCAATATTTAGTCCTGCTTTAGTTTTTCCTCCTCTGAATTTTTGGAAAGAATTCTGTTTCTAAAATCAAGCACCTATAGATGTCAGAGGATAATTGGGTATCAAATTGAAATAAATTACCTCCATTTCTGTGAAGCCCCCACCAGTCCTTGACTATTTGACACTTTTGTGAACATTGAAAAATCCAGAATAACTGAGGAAATTTGTAAGTTTTTTGTGATATTTTTGCTTATCCAAGAGAACTTTACAGGCAGAGAATTTACTCTGAATCTCCATCTCTCTGTGCCACATCAGAGCTCCTGAGTCACATTTGCACCAGGCAGGGTAAAACACAACATTTAGAAGATTTTGGAGTCTTTTGCCTTTTGCTGAGCATAACTGGATGCTCAACTTTCTGTGCCAGCAGGAGGAATAAATTTGGAGAAGGGATTTGAGTAGAGCTGGGACTGAGCTCTGAGGCTGGTGCTGCTCAGCTCTCTGCAGTAAGCCAGACCTAAGAGCACTTCTTTGCTTCTCTCTATTTTTCAGTTCAGAGATGAAGCCATTTGAAGGAAAAAGGACTTAAATACTCTCCCAGAAACTCTTACTCACATCAGTTAGGTCCAGCTGGGCGAATCTGCTCAGGAAGTGGAACTCAGGCTCAAATACCTGTTTTAATTCCAGGCCTGTCTGGGTCAATGAGGGAAGGAAGAGCTTTCCTTCTGCTGCTCCATGCACAGCCAGCTGCAAATACTGCATTGCAATATTTTAATTTAAACAGGGTGGACAGACAAATTTTTTCCACTTGAGAGTTGCATGGATGCTTGTGATGAAGGCCACAGGTTTTTTTTTAAGAACAGGAGATTCCAAAGATCTCCAGAAAAAGGGGTTGATGCTTCCAACTTTTGTCTGACACAGAAAATAAAGCCACAGAGGTACCTGGGGGTGTACAGGTGATTTCTGTGACAGAAAATATCTTCAGATGAGGGATTCTGCAGAGGTGATGGCAAATGGGGACAGTGAGGACAAAGGAAATGGGAATAAGGATTTAAAAGAAACACGAGTCAGAGGGCTCTTACATTTGACCTTCTCTGAGTATTTATTATTTTTGAGTTCTTATCTTCTCTGTGTGTGTGTGTGTAAGGGTGGGAAGGGGGAAACTGAGGGAGAAGAATGCCTGTTTTTTCTCCTGGCCAGAGGAAGGTTTGGCCCCAGAACAGAGCCAGGGCAGCAGTGGGTGCTGGCAGCACCAACAGGGAGCTCCTGGCTGGCTGGGGGCTGGCAATCCTCACCCACCCTGCTGGATGCCAGCGCTGCTCCTTTGTTCCCAGCTGAGGAATTTGCTGCCTGTACCACAGGCACAAAGCCTGGGATAAAATGTGCAGCTCCTGTGGGTGGAGAGGAATGTTCCAAAGGGCTGAGCTGAGCCTTCTTCTGGCTGGGGAGTTGGGAAGGGAGGAGGATAGGCCGGGCTTTGCTTCTGGCATGGTCTCACTGTGTCTGCTGGCTTGGAGGGACCCTGGTGGGGCTGGCTGGTATCCCTGAGCCAGATGTGCTTGAGATCCTGTTAATGGAAAATGTCTGGGTTTTAATGATCTCACATTTTTTACATCATGGATCATGATGGTTGGATGGTTGGTTTGGTGTAAGCAGCATGAATGTTCTTAATGGGAGAAGAGGAGGCTCTGGGAAGAGCTCATTGAGGCCTCTCAGTTCTTCAAGGAAGAGAAAGGGGACAGACTTTTGGCAGGACCTGTGAAAGGCCACAGGACAAGGGTTAGTGGATTTAAACTGAAGGGTTTGGGTTGATTTAGATTAGATATCAGGAAGGAGTTTTTTACCATGAGGGTGGGGAGGCCCTGGCTCAGGGTGCCCAGAGAAGCTGTGGCTGCCCCTGGATCCCTGGCAGTGTCCAAGGCCAGGCTGGAACACCCTGGGATAGTGGAAAGTGTCCCATGGCAGGGCAGTTGGTCTGGATAACCTTTGAAGGTCTTTTCCCATCCAATCTACGATTCTGTGAACCATTCCTTGATTTTATTCTGCCTCTGAAGCTGGACCAGCATTAATGCTGCTGGGTTAGGGATATTCTCCAAGCCTTGGAGCCCATCCTGACCACATCCCTGCTGCAGAGGAGAGGCCTCCACTGTGCCTTTGTGACCCCTGGTGTGGTTGACGCTGTGTCTGGTGCTGGTGACAGCACCCTGAGGCCTGACCCAGCTCAGAGTGACACTGCTGGCAGGTTCAGGGCAGGAAGCAGAGCCTCGTTCAGCGCTGTCAGCTGCAGACACCCAGAGCTGGCCACGTTCTGAAAGCTCAAGGTCTCCAAGTCCTTGGGCTGTTGGCTGGGAACTCCCACAGGAGCTTCCAGGAGCCTGCTTCTCCCATCTGCTCCCGTGAAGGGAAATGTGACAATTCACTCTGGGGACAGCCCTGACTTCCTTCATTAGCTCCACATTAGTCTGATGATGTTCATTTTTCCTGGAGCCTTGTGTGGGAGCTGCTGGAATGTAACTGGGATGCACAGTTAGTTCAGGTGATGGAAGGATGAGCTCCTGTGCCCTAGAGGTTGTTCCTCCTGTTGATTTGGCATCCCAAGATCCCATTTGTCCGGGTGAAATCCCAAGTGACTCCAGGCTGGGCTCCTGAGAGCTCCCTTCCCTCCTGCTTTGTTATTTTTCCGTGTTTATTCCGTGCTGCCACAGGAATGATCAATAGAAACCTTGAACTGGAGCCAGCAGCACTTTTAATTTAATTTTTGCCTACTCTAGAAAACTACTAATGTATATATTTTTAAAGTTTCCAAAAGGGCAGTTCCCTTATTTTAAAATAAGATTCTGTTTAATCCCCCCCCAAATAACGGGGTAACACCACGTTGTCATTCCAGAATCCAGGAGCAGAGAGCTCCTCTCATCAGTGCACTGTGGCTGGGCATGAAATGCTCTGGTTGGGATTTTATGAGCCAAATGTAAATGTGCTTAATGAGACACGAGGGGACTGGGCTGGGGCTGGGGAGAAATGGCTTTTAGCAGCAGATGCAGACAAAAGGATTGTATTTCAGTCCACAAAAAGTCAAAGACAAAAGGAAATAGAGGCTGGAGTCCCAAACGGAGGGAGGAGGTGTCAGGGTTTGGAAGGCTGAACAGCTGTAGCCTTTTTATGGATTTTAATCCATTGTTAGAGAGCTGGAAATTACACAAAAAGCTGAGGGCATTTAAATTCTGTTTTCTTAGAAAAGATCTGCAGTTGACCAAAGCAGGCTACAAAAAGAAATGCAGAATTTATCAAGAGTTTTGGGCTTACACGGAACGAACCTGAAATACATTGAAAGATTCTTCTGAGTGGTGGGGTGTTGTGGGGAAAACACTCAAAATCACAGAAAGAAAATAAAATCAATCATTGGGATATCTCTTGGTATCAGAAATTTGATGAATGTCTGGAACCTGCTCTTCCAAAGCTCTAAACTCACAGCTGAGGATATTCCTGCTATGAAAACCCTTTACTGGCTACCTAGAGAAGCATTTTTTCTGCAGGTGTTGAAAAGTGGAATGTTTCTGACCTTTAACAATGAAGATATTTGATACTGGTGAAAAAAGGAAGCAAAAAGTAATTATGAAATATTTTTATTGGCTCCAGCAGCAGCCCTGCAGTGCAGATGGTTTAAATTACCTACCTCGGGGTTGGAGCGTGAGGCTTAGATCCATCTCCACAGTTTTAATATTTAAAGCAAGGTACTAACTTGCTGGCCTAGATCTTGAAAGCAGCTTAATTGAGCCTTTAAAAGCTGGTAGTTCTCTCTCCTTGTACACGAGTCAACAAACACTTTTCCCTCTCCCGTCCCCTGGCAGGGCTTTGCTCACACTCAGACTGTGACAGGCTGGAGGGAGGGAATTTTGTTCCCCAGACTGTTCCACCTTTCAGCAGAACATGAATCCTGACTCCACTGCCTTGTTTGCCTGGTGACTGAGGCCAAAACAGGGATCACAGCCTGGTTTGGGTTGGGAGGGACCTTGGAGCTCATCCCATTCCACCCCCTGCCATGGCAGGGACACCTTCCACTATCCCAGGGTGCTCCAAGCCCCAGTGTCCAGCCTGGCCTTGGGCACTGCCAGGATCCAGGGGCAGCCACAGCTTCTCTGGGCACCCTGTGCCAGTCTTTTGCCACTCTCACTGTGGAAAACTTCCTTAAATCCTCCCCTTTCCTCTCCATCCCACCACAAAACCATCCCACCTTCGCTTACTGGTAACCAGGTGCTTCTTCCAGCAAGCTCTGGTGTTTGCCTTTTTTTTCCCTTCCTTCTTCTTCTCCTTCTCCTCCTTCTCCTTCTCCTCCTTCTCCTTCTCCTTCTCCTTCTCCTTCTCCTTCTCCTTCTCCTTCTCCTTCTCCTTCTCCTTCTCCTTCTCCTTCTCCTTCTCCTTCTCCTTCTCCTTCTCCTTCTCCTTCTCCTTCTCCTTCTCCTTCTCCTTCTCCCACTCCTCCTCCTCCTCTTCCTCCTCCTCCTTATTTTTCTTCTTCAGCTTCTCCTACTCCTCCTTATTCTGTTTATTTTTTTTATTTCCCTTCTTTATTTTTTCAGATAAATTTCTTTTGCCTTCAAGGATGGATTAGCTTAACAGGCCAAAAAAGTCCCATGCCCCTCTTGGTCTCTGTGCCGTGCTGGACAACTCACCAAAACATTTAACATTTAATAGTTAAATGTCAAGGTAGGGCACTGTGGGGCTTCTTTGCTTCAGCTTTCACAGAAACCCAGAATGATTTGGGTGGGAAGGGGTCCTAAAGCCCCTTAGATTCCAACCTGATGCTTTCCACGAGCCCTGGTTGCTCCCAGCCCTGTCCATCCTGGCTTCTTTGAACTCAGCAAGGCTGGGGTGGAATGAATTCTCCAAACGTCCTGTCCAGCAGTGTCCGTTTTCATCCCTGTCCATCCCTGTGCATCCCTGTCCAGCTCAAACCCTCGGAGCAGTGCTGCCCCTAGGACAGAAAAAAAGCTGCTCAGTGCTTGATGAGTTTCAATTACAGACCTTACAACAATACCTTCATTTTCCTGTGAAGAACTGAAGATTTAAACCCTTTTTCATGCCCCAGCTGAGTCTCCACTCCAGAGCCAGCGGGAGGATAAGGAAAGAGCTGAATTCATGGAAAGCTCCCTGTTGGTGGGTGAGCTTTTCCCTGAAAGTCCCAGCCATGTGTCAGACAAAGAGAAGCAGGGAGGAGTGGGATGGCTCCAGCCAGGCTCACAGATGTGGTGGGATCCCTCCAGACAACCCCTACAAACTTCCCAAAGCTCTGCCAGGACCTGGAGCGAGAGCTGGGAAGTGGAGCCACACTTCATCCAAACCCACACAGAGCACTCGGAGCGAAACAAAACTCCACTTCCCAATTTGGGTTCGTGCAGAAAAACTACAATTCTGAAAAGCCTCTGACTGTTGTTTTTCTAACAAGTTAAACAGATGGATTGGAAATAGTATTTACTGTTTATTTCCTCAACATATCAATATGTGAGGAGCCAGTATAAATTACGGTTTGACTGCAAACAAACCAACCCACGCCAAAGCAATAGAGTAAACACTGGTGTATTTTGTTTCAAGTCAATATTATGGGAATTTAGATGGCTGATGTTTCTGTTTTTACTGGCTATCTCTGACTGGCTGAGTTTTCAGCCCTGCAATAGCGAAAAAGAAGGATGGGTTCAGATTTTTTTAGGGGAAGTTGCCGTGGTGGTTGTTCCACACAACATCAGAAGGTTGTCACTTCAGAAGTCGCAGGCTTTAGCAATAGAAACAAGACTCTACCTATTTCAGAACTGTTACATTTTTTTTTTTTTTTTCCCACGAGAAGAACAAGTGTGAAGCCGTTGCCAGGTACTCTGGTGGGGTTGGTGGCACAGCAATCTGTTCCTTCCTCTTTTCCTGGCTTGGGCTTTATTTTCTCTGCTGACTCCTTGACCTTTCCGGGATCCAGTTGAGAACCCGAAGCCAGCAGAAAATCCACACTGTCAAAACAACAAAAAAAGGTGTTTTTTGTGCCATTTTAGTCCTCCCAACTGGCTCATCTTGAAGGAGAGGAATGAGGACACGGGGCTGAGGAGGCTGAGAATGAGGGGATGAAGGAGACATTGGCTCAGCTGAGTCGTGTCCCTGAACTCTGCACACCAAACCCCCCAAAGTGCTGCACGTCAAGCTCGTTAAGACTCAGCCTGCATGTCATTAATTTAACATTAACATGATTAATTTAACATGCAGCCCAGCAAATGAGTAGAGATGTCAGCTCTTGACCAACCTGTCTTGCTGGCCACGTGCTCCCAGCTGCAGTTCCCCAAACAGCATCTCGTGGAAATTGAGACCAGATGAACCAAGGGGATGTAAAAAGAGTGAATTGAATATACTCCCCAAATTATTCACTTATTTCAACAAACAAGAATCCCACTGATGTAATATATGACTGGTTTCGATGCTAAAAGCAAATCAAGAGCTGGAATGTACTTACGTGGCTAGACAGTAAATATCTCTGAGTCCTTCTAATCCATTAAATTGCAAGAGTATGTCTGCTTGTCTAAATGGAAGGAGACATCTCTTCTCCCTACCACTGTCATTTACTCCTCCGCTTCCTGCTTCTTTAGCCTTTTCTTTTTTTTTTCCCCCCTTTTTTTTTTTCTCTTAAAAATAGGGCTCCTTTTGTATGTGTGAAACTACTGCTACTCCCACTTCAGTTTTCTCCTGAAAGCCGAGTGGAAGTGCTGGAGGAATTAAATGGCTGCAGATTTTCCCCTGGGATTTTCACTCTGTGGAGCCCCAGAGCGTGGCCTAAAGCTGGAGATGGGCTTGAAAACCCCTCACCCTGTGCTTTGTGTTCTGCTTTTTGGGGGTGTTTGGTGTCACCTCCTTGCCTGGTGTTGCACCCCAAATCCATCCCAAATCCAGCTGTGAAGCGTCCTCGTGGATATTCCCGCTGTATCCCAGTCTGCCCAAAGCTTCATGACAAGGTAGACCCAGTGCTTTTTCAGAGAAGCATCTTTTAGGTTGATAAATGTTGGTTCAGCTCAAGGAAATAATAATTTCATGATGTTTTAGTCCTGGCAGGGGGCTTTGCAAGTCTGTCCTGAGTCACAGAGCAGGCCTGGCTCAGGGTGTCTCAGCAGGTGAGCTGAGATCAGGATGTACAAAGAGGAGATGTCACAGTGTCCCTGTTTTCCAGTTTATCTGTCTGATTTAAACTTGTTGGAGATGAAATCAGCTCTCAGGGTGCCCTGGAAATTTATTTTGGTTGCAAGTGGAGATCCTGACCATGCAGGGATGGGTTTAGTCCTGCTCTCTGCTGTCCTCACTGTGGGTTTTGTTCCCATGTTCCCTCTCATGGTTTCTGCTCCTCATCACGTGCATCGAAGTGCAAGAGAAAAATCTTCCCAATTTCTCCAGTCTTTCACAGAACCCAAGATTTGAAATGATTGCTCTGAAATCTTGCTGTGTGATACTTTCTCCTGAGTGATACTATGAAATTGTTCAGAATTCAGAAGGTTTTTGTCCCGTGGGAATGATGTTTGTAGGAAGTTTAGCAGCTGGCTGATGAAAATCACTGCAGGACATTCCTTCCACAGGACCCTCAGACCCTGCAGCCCACAAGTTCTGTACCTTGAAGAGCTGATGAAGTGCCCTCATGATCCTAAAAATTGCTATTTTTGAAGGGCAGAGCTGCCTTGACCTTTGCCTGATCCCACAAACATAAAAGAAAATCAGACTTTTTCAACAGTCCCAACAAATGAACGCAGTTGTGGAAGTTTGTTATGATGGAGATGAAAGAAACCCTCTGCATTTCCCCAACATCTCCAAACATCTCAAATCCCAAAAGTCATCTCTTACGGATCTGGTTCCCTCAGTGCCTGTGGATATTGATGCACTCAGTCCCTGCACCTGCCTGGTGTTGCAGACCTGGGGCAGGAGGGCTCAGTGCCCCCCCTATGCTGGGTTTGGTGTGAGCCCCCTCTGTGCTCCTGGAATTCTTTGCCTCTAGGAAAACACACCTTGGTTACTTCTTTTCCTGGATTTTTGTCGGCCCTCAGTTTTTGGAGCCACCCAACCTCTTTGGCAGACCTCGTGTAATCACCTCCTGTGCTTGATTGAAACGTTAGCGAGCCATTAATGCAAACACCAAATTACTCACTGAGGCAACAGCCAAATTTCGAGTCTGAAGACTCTTTACACCCCCAGTGTTCTAATTTCACATAAATAATACAAATTGACCTGCATTCTTTATGCAAAATAATGAATGGGATTAATGTGTGCTGTTTATTACAGACCAGAAATCATCTTTCAATTAGTGACTTCGGGTTTGGGTGGCAGGTACGGGGCATGTGCATGGAAAGGGATTTATAAAACAGAAGAGAGTGAATTTTTTACATGGGCAGGTAAAAATAGGACTAGAAGAATGGTTTTATACTAAAAAGGTGATTTTAATTAGATACTGGGAAGGAATTCCTGGCTGGAAGGGTGGAGAGGTCCTGGCACAGGGTGCCCAGAGAAGCTGTGGCTGCCCCTGGATCCCTGGAAGTGTCCAAGGCCAGGCTGGACAGGGCTTGGAGCATCCTGGGACAGTGGAAGGTGTCCCTGCCCATGGCAGGGGGTGGGAATGGGATGGTCTTGGAGGTTCCTTCCAACCCAAACCATTCTGGGATTCTGTGATAACTGAGTTAGGTCAGCCTAAGCTCCCACCCCTCTCCTTCCCTGCAGCGCTTGTGAAACAGGAATTTCATTTCCTTCACCACAGCATTGCCCTGTTTTGGCACCCAGAAACTACAAACTTGACAGAGGCTGAAAAAATTCTACTTCATTAGACTTCGAGAATTTTGCTTCAGTGTGTTTGAATTCAGGACAGAACTTAAAGCTGAACAACATCAAGCTTTCCCATCCCCCAACACATGAAGTAGCAGCAAGTCACTTCTCAGATCTGTTGGTTCAATATTTATTCTCCAGCTCAGGTGTTCAAGGAAGTCTAGAGTAGAAGATCATTCTGTTGAACTCACAGTTGTTCCCTAACTTTTATTAAAATGGTTTCCCATTTGCTGGAAGAGCAATTTTGAAGTGTTGCACTCCAACCTCTGGAAACATGTGAATAGCGGGGATTGGTTTGTGTCAGAGAAAAGTGGACAATTATTAGCAAACATTTCATTTTCACTGCTGCAAATTAGCAGCTGCTGGGAGCTGCTGTGTAATTCCTGCACACTTCCAGCTGGACAAATAAAACAGAAATAAAAAATAAAAATAGAGTAA
The DNA here is from genome assembly GCA_034509425.1 of Eopsaltria australis. Taxonomy (NCBI): domain Eukaryota; kingdom Metazoa; phylum Chordata; class Aves; order Passeriformes; family Petroicidae; genus Eopsaltria; species Eopsaltria australis. The sequence goes on along the minus strand of JAVTVJ010000112.1, from coordinate 5,797,667 downwards.
AAAAGATGTATAAAAAGAATTGTGAAACTGAGTGCTGTGCGTGTTCTCAGCCTGGAAGTGTTGGGTTATTCCCATCTGAAATCCCACTGCGAATGTTCCTGGTTCTCCTGTGAGAGGTGGGCAGCACTTTGGAGTTGCCACTTGTTAAAGATCCTTTCAGGCCAGGAGCCACGTGCAGCTGCAGAGCTCCTCACTCCCAGCCTCTGAAATATAAAACTGTGACCTCAGCCCACCAAGAAATGCTGGTCAATGTTCACACGCCGTGTTTGCCACGCAAGGCTTGGGATTTTATGAAATACCTGCCAAGGAGCAGCGCTTCCTTTGAAGTCACAAATCTCAATGTCTTAGACTTTGCCTCCTTTCGTTTAAATGGGCAAGTCATAAAAAAATAATAACTTTCCTTGTTGGTTCACACCTCAGAATGCGGTGCTGAAGTCTTTGTTAGCGAGTTAAAGTCAAGGATTTCTTGCCACTGGTACAAATATAAAAAAGAGCAAGCGGGGGTTTATTTATAGAGCTCCAGATCCTGCAGAATTCTGAACAACAGATTAAAGGGACTGGTGGTTATTTCATTCTCCAGTGAATGTTTGACTAATTATGAGCTATCTATTTTCTTTCCAAATATCGAAATGGGGAGAAAACAAATGTTTAGCAAACTAAGCCCTGAGTTTATATTTCAAACAAATCTGTGAGGAAATGTGTCTTGCATTCACAGTAGGCTCTGCTCTATTAATCCATCAGGGGAATCTGAGGAGAGCAGGGCACTGCAGGCAGGATAAGTGGAGGTTTTTAGGAAACGGCCATAGATGTTCTACAACATTAAATAAAAATACAGATTTGTGTGTTAACCTTCAGCTGCTCCAAACCCAGTTTACCTCAAAACTGGAAGGTGATGTTTGCTTGTGGTGATGTGAAAGACCAAGGTCACTTCTTCTGCTGCGTTTTTGTTCAGGAGCAAAACACAGGACAATTCCTAGAGCTGTAGAAATTCTGATTTTGCATTCAGGTGTCTGGCCATGGCCACCACATCCCTGGGAGTGTCCCAGGCCAGGCTGGACAGGGCTTGGAGCCACCTGGGACAGTGGAAATGTCCCTGCCCATGGCAGGGGTGGGATGGGATGAGCTTTAAGGTCCTTCCACCCCAAACCAGTGTGGAATTCAATGTTTTATTGTGCAAAACACACAATTTAAAACTCACAGTTGACAGATTGACTTTCACGCTATCCCAGGCTCTGGGCTTGGCCTCTCTCCTCCCCTCAGCTTCCCAAAGTGCTGTTTTTGAGGCTGTGTTTCCCTCTTGTCAAGGAAAGCTCCCATAAAACCATTCCTGAAGGTCTCACACAGTTTATTCCAGGTAGTCCTAAAGAGCCACGAGAGCAAAGTGCTCACACAGCAGAAACCCGACTTGCAGCACCTTGTTGGGTGACTTAGGGAAGTTCCTGCCTGAGCCTCAGGTTCTCCATCTGTTAGAAACAGGGCTTTGCAAAAGTTCTTTAAGATCAGCTGATGAAAACCATTTTTATACTTTTTTTGTCTTTTGCAGCTGTGAGCACTTTTTATGTGAGAAGCCCTTCGTAGTCACACACGGATTCATCACAAAACTGAAAAAAAGGAAAATATTCCAAACAGCTACACATTTTTTTTCCTTATTCCATTGGTTAGAGAGGATTAGAATCTGATATTTTCAAGAATAAATAAAAATAAAAGGGATTATTTAAGCAGCTCGTGTTCAAAGCCTGCAACTCACAGCGAGCCTGGGTGTTTTGAAGTTTGGAAGGAAATATTCTGAAGCCATTAGGCTGCTGCTGCTGCTTGGAAGCAGAGTGGAGGCTTAATTAAAGGTTCGAGGGGGAAGAGAGGATGGTGAAAGTTGTAGAACCATGGGCTGATATTTTTGAGCAGCATAAACATGATTTTTAATATCTGGGAAGATTTTTTAAAAGTGCAGGTTTGGATGGGAAAACTTGTTCAGTGCCAGAATTCACCTGCAGCTCCTGGATCCTGGGATTTCACTGTTCTCCTGAATGTTCCACCCACCAGGCTCATATATTTATTTCTGTGTGTATTGAAAGGGCTGGCTTAATGTGACTAAAAATAGGTGTAAATATTTAAATTTTTTTCTAAATAACTCTTCAAGTTCAATCACCAAAGGACTTCATTTCCTTCTTTCCTGTAGGTGTGTTCACACCTGTATTTCCCATTGCACAAACAATGCCCTTCTCTGTTTTGTATTCAGCTTTATAAATAATTACCTTATATTGAAATGTTATTGGTGTTTAAAGTGCTCTTCCTTTTCTAGTTGCACTTTTTCCTGCTGTGTGGATTTGGATGACTTTGTTGTGTGTGGTGTTTGGTTATTCTCTTTTTCTCCACGCTTTTGGCATGCCAGAAATAGGGATTTTGGTGGATCCTAATTCACCTGTTTCTCAGGGGGAATTCAGGGAAATATTGCAAAAGCCTCTGGTCACAGAGGGGAGATGAGGAGAGAGTGAGGAGATGTTCAGAAATCAGAGAATCATAAACGCTGGAAAAACCCTCAAAGATCATCAGATCCAACCATTCCCAGCACTGCCAAGGCCACCACTGTCCCATGTCCCCAGGTGCCACATCCACGTGGTTTTGAAATTCCTCCAGGGATGGGGACTCCACCTGGGCACCCTTTCCATGAGGCAATTGTCCCAGTTTCCACCCTGAGCCTCCCCTGGCCCAGCCTGAGGCTGTTCCCTCTCCTTCTGTCCCTGTTCCCTGGGAGAAGATCCCCAATCCCCCCTCCTGTCAGGGACTGTGCAGAGCCACAAGGTCCTCCCTGAGCCTCCTTTTCTCCAGGCTGAGCCCCTTCCCAGCTCCCTCAGGAATTCTCCAGCCCCTTCCCAGCTCCCTCAGGAATTCTTCAGCCCCTTCCCAGCTCCCTCAGGAATTCTCCAGCCCCTTCCCAGCCCCATTCCCTTCCCTGGACTCCTCCAGCCCCTCAAAGTGGGAGAAAACATGAAAATAATGAAAAAAAATAATGAGGGAAAATTGTGGAGGGCTCTGCTGCAGAGCTTTTCCCTTCTGGATCCTCCTTTTCTCCAGGCTGAGCCCCTTTCCTGCTCCCTCAGGAATTCTCCAGCCCCTTCCCAGCTCCATTCCCTTCCCTGGACTCCTCCAGCCCCTCAAGGACTCCCTTGCTGTGAGGGGAAAATCCAAAAGTGGGAGAAAATGTGAGAGGAAAAAAAAGTAGGGAAGTCTAAGAAAGGCTTTGATGCAGAACTTTTCCCTTCTGGGTTCTTCTTCTCTCCAGGCTGAGCCCCTTTCCCATCTCCCTCAGGAATTCTCCAGCCCCTTCCCAGCTCCATTCCCTTCCCGGGCCACGCTCCAGCCCCTCAATGTCCTTCTTGTCATAAGAGGCCTAAAACTGAGCCCAGGATTTGAGGTGAGGGAGGCGCTCACAGTCAGGATTTACTCCCGTAATTTTGTGCATGGAAAAGTTCTGCCACTGGAATTTTGTGGCGTTGAGCCTGACCTTGAGCGCAGCTTCCAAAGGCTCCGGAGAGGTGGTGGTGGGATGTGACAGGGAAATTCGAAAGGGGCATGGCACGAGCAGTGCCAGGCTGAGCTCTCCCAGTGCAGATGGAACCAGGATGGTGTTGGGAGGCTCGGGAAACCTCTCCTTGTTTTCCTGGCACCTCGCTCGTCGGAGCACCGGCGATTTTTACAATGAGCGACGCGTCGCTCTCCTCAGAGCTGTCACCTCCTGTCTCATTGTAAGAATTTCCACCTTCATTTCAAACAAAGCTTTCACTCTCTGGAGGTACCGGAGGGAAACTTGGAGCCGTGGGCCCAGCTGTCGGAGCGCCAAGCGCTTGTCACTCGGAATTTCACCACCTAAAAATGTTGGAGAAAGTCGCGTTTATTTAGGCCTGTCTGGGGAGTGCTTTCCTGTTCCTTGGCTCTCCTCTGGGAGCTGAGGTGTCCCTTTGTTTCCACACATGAAACAACGTGTTACTCATCAATTTCTGCCCTCCCCGAGCTGATTCAGTCGGATGGGTTTGTGTCTGAGAGCCTCATGACTCCGTTCCTTCCACTCGGGTCAAACGAGACGAATTTTAGCTCCTCGGCGCTCGGCTAAATTTACCCAGCTCTGCACACTTGATTTGGCAAAACCATATGGACTTTCTTGATACATTCCTCAGAGCTCTTCGGAATCCGCTTCCAAAGTCTGTATTCCTGGCTTGTACCCACTGTTCAGTGGGAGGTGTAGAAGAACAACGCCTATTTTAGGCGGAAGGTTTCCTGTGAATGTTCTTGTCTCGGACCAGCTCTTCCCTGCAGCTCCAGAAAGTGTGGAAGGGGCCAGACCTGTCCTCCCACCTCCTCCCACTCTCCCCACACCTCCCCTGGGATGGGGATCCAGTGGATCAGCTCAGGGATGAGGCTGAGCAGGGATTTTCTCTCCTTTCTTTCTTCCTTCCTTCAGGCTGAGCTTTGCAAAGCGGAGCTTGTTCTCTGATCTCGAGTTCCCCGTGCCGCAGGGATGTTTGTCCCATCCAAACCTGCACTTTTAAAAAATCTTCCCAGATATTAAAAACCATGTTTATGCTGTTCAAAAATACCAGCCCATGGTTCTACAACTCTCACCATCCTCTCTTCCCCCTCGAACCTTTAATTAAGTCTCCACTCTGCTTCCAAGCAGCAGCAGCAGCAGCCTAATGGTGCTGGAGATAAAAAGGAAGACTTGGGAGGGGTCTCAGGTCAGCTTTGGCTATTTCTGCCATCACACTTCAGTTTTTGCTGTGGGTTATAGAGTGAAAAAAAAAAAGAAAAATCCCCTTTTAACCTGTTAGGCAGGATTTCCACAGGAAAAAATGTATTTGCTAAACACAAGCTGTGAAGCAGCTGATGGATCAATCCCCACGGATATGCCTGAGAGTCATCCTGGGGGATATCAGGAGTTTTAATCCCGTTCCCTGAGCAGTTTGCTGTGGGAATGGGAGCTGGGGATGTCTCCCACTGCCAGCTGAGCCTCCAGTGGGGCTGGAGCACGAGCCTGCAGCAAAAATCCGAGGCTTCATCCATGAAACTCTGAGTGCACAGGGCCTGAGAAAGGGGAGCTCCAATAATCAAGGTTCACAGAGAAAAAAGAAAAACCTGTGAGCAGTTGCAAAAAAATACATTTTGAGAGTAGTCACAGCCTCCTTTATATTTCAGAAACAACACGTGCATGAGTTGCCTTGTACTTGCTTTTGAGAAGTTTTCAAATTGTGAGTAGCTTTGGGGTTTTTTCCTTCTCTCAGTGGACATAAAAACAGATTATTTGTACCTGAAAGGAGAGATCTGTAACAGAGGGGTGCTGTAAGGTCTTAGGTTAGAGATAACACAGCTCCAAACTCAGCTGATGTGAAAACATTACGCAGATATCACAGAATCATCTTTTCCCTCCTGCTGCCCAAACCTTGTGGTCCCAGAGCTCTGTGAGGAGCTGATTCAGGAGCTCAGCTGGCAGCAAAGAACTCGCTGTTTTCGGGAGAGTTGGTTCTTTGCTGCCTCATTTGCTGCTCTGATTCACCACAAAGTGAGACAGGTGCCAAAGGTAGGAGAGGGGCAGGGGAGTGTGGGCAGCTCAGCCCAGGAGGGAGCCAGCAGGACACCTCCTTTCCACTGCAGCTCACCTTGGGTTGGTTTAACCCCCATCAGAACCTCCTTCTTAAAATTTTAGAGTGATTTAAAGCCATTTTTTTGATTTTGGGTGGTAGCAGGAATCTGAGAAAATACGTGTCTGCTTCAGCTCATGGTTCAGATAAGCGTGGGAAGTCAGCCTGGACTCGTGGGGGTTAAAATTTGGATATTCTCCTGTGTGTGCCTGTGTTTGGCAGGGTTTGTAAGAGCAATGTAGAGAAATTCGCTTCGAAAAATAAAATCAGAATTGTTGGCACTGTTTTTTCCAGCAGAAACTATTAACTTAGAATCGAATGCAACATTTTGTTTCGCATAAAATATTTTGCTTTGAGCTTTTAAATACTTTCCAAGTTTCATATCTCCTCGGCTCTGCTATAAAATCCAAGCTGAACTCGCAAACAGTTTGTTTACTCCAGAATCCTGTTTTTTTTTTTTTTTTTTGGAATATAAACCATTCCTTTTTGCTGCCAGCTATAGCTCCTAGTGCAGGCTCATGGAGCTAGGCCACTTCCCCTCCCAAACACTCCCAGTGAGTCAGGACTGCGGGTGGAACTGGAGTTTTGTCACTGCCAGGAATAAAACCCCACTGCTTTGGAGAGCAGAAAACTTCAGGGCATCGTTTTTTTTTTTATCATCCAAACCCAAAAGCTGTGGTTCAGCATTTTGATATTTTTGTACCGCTGACGGTTCTTCGTCTTTGAAATTAAAAATATTCGGCTCACACGTCGGTTTGAAAGCACCCAAAGCCATCAAAATGCAGATTGTGACATCTCAGGGTGGTCCATGGAGCCACCAAGGGCCTTGACCACATTTGGTCACCACGGTGGTTTCAAGAGTTCCTTTGTGGGTCCAAGCCCAAAGAAAACTCCCCTTGCAGAAGATCGTGGAGAAGTTTAGGATCCGGTTGGCTGAACTGACAAATTTTCTGGAAACTCCCCTAAAATCTGAGCTAAAATTATTTCTTTTTGATGCTGAAATCACAGCTGTGACAAATATTCAGCCTTCTCCGTGATTCATGTGCTCTCTGAGAATGGGAAGTGTCAGAGTAGCACAATTTAGTAACTTGTGTTTCCTTCCCCCTAGTTCAGCAATTCTAATTTCACACGTTTTCTCTGGAGTGGGTTATCTGCAGACCCACCCTTTATCACCTGCCTTTATCCCACTCTTTCCCCTTTCTCCAGCTCCCAAATTATCAAATATTCAGCGTCCTGTGAAGTGACCGAGCAGGGGGAGTGTTCTCTGCATTAAACACTGCAGCATTGATTTACAACCTCATGGCTTTTTTACATTATTCTGTTTCAAACCGTGCCCCAATTTACCTGGAAAATGTAATTCCCATCTTTCTCTCTCTCTCTTGGCAGCTGCAAAGTTTCTCTGAACCTGATGCCCTCCACGTCCCTGAGCCCACCTCCAGCAAGGTAAGGCAACACTGGACACCTTCAGAGTATTTTAAATCTTATTTCTCTTTTAAATCTGCTTTCTGCCCCTGAGGGACAACAAAGAAGGAATGACCCCTCTTTTCCCACTCTTCCACCTCCCCCCTGACCATGTGGGGGCATTATCCCTGTACAGCTCCCTCCCTGCTAATAAATTAATTTAAAACTTCTCCTTTTACCCAAAGCACCAAACCCCAGTTTGGTGCACGCTTGAAAGCCCCACTTCCCGTCATCGTTTTGCCTTTTTGGTTCCTTTTAAACCATTTCAACATCTCAGATCGGTTTCCTGCACGTAATAATTGTTTCTTTGGTGCTAGGCTTCAGAAAGATTGGTTTCCTGCACGTAAGAGTTGTTTCTTTGCTGATAAGGCTTTGGGTTTGTGTTTGAGAAAGAAATCCTGGTGGTCTTCCACGCAATTAAATTCAAAATAGCTGCGGGGCTCCTGAAATGAAAATGTATTTCAGTGCAGAGCTGTCGTCCTCACCAATCACCTCAGATGAGTGCTTGCTGTTCTCTGCCTTGCTGTAAAATAATGTGTGTTTTAAAGCTGGGGTTTTTCTTTTCCTCCCTACCCTCGTGCTCGTTAGGAGCTGGGAAATGAAAGCTCGTCATGTGGAACAGCTGGGAGTTGTGTTTAAAACCCCTCACGTTAAAGAAAAGGAATTATCTAAGCAACAAAGTTAAAATGTGCACACTTGGAGGCCAGGAGTCTTTGGAACAGCTGAGCACAAGGAAAACATGGAAAACACTGGGAAAAGTGGAATTCTGCTGGCACATTGTTCTCCTAGGCAGGGTTTGGTTTGATAACTCACCAAACCCACCTTGTTCAAAGTCACCTGGTACCAGTTTTAAGGGATTTTTTAAACTTCCATACATGGGAGGGATTGGCTGGAATTAGAGGAAATTTTGTTCTCCTGCTTAAAGCAAAGTAATTTCTTTTAAGGGTCTGGAGTGAAATGGAGCTCGTGGTGTTTAATTCACCAAAAAACCCAAATCTGGGCTGGGTTTGTAGGGAATGCATCTCATCTGTGACAAGAGGAATGGGAATTATTTTGAAAAGGTTAATTTATGCAAGCCAGTCCTACTGGTGGAATCTTGAACAGCCCAATCAGAGAGGAGGGATTTGAGGATTTGCTTTTTGCTGGGTTGCCTCAACCCTGCACTTTGTAGGGTTCCTCTTTGGGAAGGATTTTGAGGAGGGCATTTTCATCCCAAGGCTGGCAGCTCTTTGACCAAAGGAGGATCTGGCTCCTCACTCCCTCATTCCAACCTGGAATTTAAAGCTTAGAAAAACCACATTATTCCACATTTGACTTTCCTTTTTTTTTGGGGGGGGGGGATTGAAAACTGTGTTTTTGCATGAATTTTCATGAAAATTGGAGATGAATTGAGATTTTTAAAGGTGAGCTTTCAAAGCTCACTGCTTTTGATGAGTCAGAATGGGTTGGAAGCTGGTTGGGAGTGGAATGGCTGGGATCACATGGGACTTTTCAAGTCAGAGATGGCTCCACTTGTTCAAGAGATTCTTTCATGTGGTTCCCAAGGGAAATAGTCACTCCTTAGAACATTCTTTAAACACAGCCAATGTCAAAGTGCCTGGTGGCAAAATCCCACTGTTTCAGCCCCCAAACTCATCTTCCCAGCTAAAGCGAATGTGTGTTAATGATGAATAAAACTCCTCTGTAAGAAGTGGGTTGAGCAGGAGGTTGTAAAGGTTGGCAGTTTAATAGGATTGAAAATGATTTCCCTCCTCTTAGTGAAGGTGGGAAGAATTAACAGGTGGAGGAGCTGGTGAAAGCTCCTGGTGCTGGGGCTTTTAGTCATGGATTGAGTCAAGGAGTTGGGAAGAGCTGGGCTGTGGAATCGTGGAATTTTTTAGGTTGGAAAAGATCTCCAAGATTAGGGAAATCATGGGAAAAATGTAAGCAGAATAACCATTAATTCCCATCCAAAATATCTGTATTACATGGAGAACGTTCCTTTTTTCATTGATAAACCCCATAAACATTTCAGATCTCACACCAGGGCTCATCACTTGCAATGAGCTTCCCCCATTTCACTGGCTAATTGTTCTGTGTGTAACGAGCAGATTGAGTAACCCAAATCATCCCATGGATTATTTGGCCCAGTGCTTCAGATCAGGCTCTGGGAATTGTTTTGGCCATTGATTCTTCCAGGGTCAGTATCAAAACAATAACTTAGATGTGGTGGGTTTAGCTTCTCTCTCTCTGTGTTTTCTTCTATCAATTTTTGGTTTGTAAACCAGCTGTATTCCCATTTAAAATGTTGGGCTCATCGGTCACTGATATCATTATGATTATTTAGCTTGTGCCTAGCTTTAATCCATTTTGAGACAAGCTTTTCCCCACTCAGAGCATCACCAGTGGCCTGCGTGGGAGCTCTGGGGAGGGCAGGAGGTGGCATCTGCTCTGTCTGAGGGTGTCTGTGTGGCCACAGGCAGCCCTGGCCTGGGGGGGACTGACTGATGAGCTCCCATTTAAGCCTTTCTCCCTCTGACAGCACCAATTTGTGTCCTTTGCCAGCCATCAATCTTCATCAGGCTGATAGGAAATGATATCTGGGAGATGTCTACCTGGCTCTCTGATTGGATTAAAATTGGCCCAAAATTCACTGGGCCATGGGAGGATGGGCAGTGTGATCACAGACCTCTGATCCTCCAGCAATCAAAGTCGGGAGTGCCACATTATGAACTTCTTTTTGTGCATTTTTGGGGAGATATTTGTATTTTTTCTGACCTTTTAGCAATGAAAGCCAGGAGTGCCCCATTAGAAACTTCTTCTTGTGCATTTTTTGGGGAGATACTTGTATTTTTCTGGTCCTTTAACAATCAAAGCCAGGAGTGCCCCATTATAAACTTCTTTTTGTGCATTTTTGGGAGATATTTGTATTTTTCTGATCTTTTAGGAATCAAAGCCAGGAGTGCCACATTATAAACTTCTTTTGTGCATTTTTGGGAGGTATTTGTATTTTTGTGGCCCTTTAGCAATCAAAGCCAGGAGTGCCACTTTATGAACTTCTTTTTGTGCATTTTTGGGAGATACTTGCATTTTTATGGTGTTTTAGGAAACAAAGCCAAGAGGGAGACATTATAAACTTATTTTGTGAATTTTTTGGGAGATATTTGTGTTTTTTTGCGTCCCTTTAGCAATCAAAGCCAGGAGTGCCCCATTATAAACTTCTTTTGTGCATTTTTGGGAGGTACTTTTATTTTTCTGGTCCTTTAACAATCAAAGCCAGGAGTGCCACATTATAAACTTTTTCTTGTGCATTTTGGGGAGAAATTTGTATTTTTGTGGCCCTTTAGCAATCAAAGCCAGGAGTGCCACTTTATGAACTTCTTTTTGTGCGTTTTTGGGAGATACTTGCATTTTTATGGTGTTTTAGGAATCAAAGCCAAGAGGGAGACATTACAAACTTCTTCTGTGCATTTTTTGGAGATCCTTATATTTTTCTGGTCCACATTTGCCATTCACCCCTGGTTTGCAGTGACATTTTCCATCACTTGAAAAGCCAAAACTGGAAAACGAGGAGGAGCAGCAGACTGTGAGTGGAACAGCAGCCATGTGAACATTAAAAAGGCCTGAATATCAGCAAGGCCACTACATTTGCAAGACATTAGGGTAGTTTATGTACTCTTTTATGCACGGAGCCTCCTAACAGTTATTTCTCATGGATCTGCAAAATATAAAAGACTTTAGGTTAAAGGAATAATAATGAATCATTTATGAGATATTATCTACGAAGATGGATTGGTTCCATCTGTTGCAGTAATAAAAATAATAATGCTCAGCAATTACATAAATGCTTTACAGGTTTTCAGCGTGCATCACAAACATTAATCTAAGATCTAGCCCATAGCACAGTTTTTAAGAGCTTGTAAAAGGCCTTCAGCTTATACATGCTGGCTTATTTATTTATTTTTAACAAGGAAATTCGTCGTAATAGAGTTTTTAAACTGGTTTAGAAAATTGAGTTGGAGCTCCTCAGTCTTAAGGCAGTCTTTGGAGATGGCCACAAAATTGGTTTCTTTTTCTTTCTGTTGGTTGGAGTTGCTGCAAATGTCCAGGAGGAACAGAGCTCCACAAGGCAGGTGTTCATTATCATGGAAATGATGGAAAAGTCTTCCAGGATGCCTTAGTGGCATTAGCTCCCAGTTATTTGTTAATCTCCTTTTTTTTTTGTGTCTTGTAAGCAGCTCACTGGGGGAAGGCCAAGGGTTTCCGAGGCAGAGCAGAGCCTGACAGTGGTTGTGCTATCCTATATTTCATACAGGATCTTGCTCCCTGAAAGAAATAATTTCTTTTGCTCACTGCAGGAAGAAATCAGATCCATGAACAAGTTGGTTTCATGCTTTAGGTGCAGCCTGATTTAACCAACAGGACGAGTATTAGGTTTAATTTTGTTCTGCTTGGATTTTCATTTGAATTCTGGAAAAAAGAAGCGATGGTATCTTCAGACAAAAGAATTGTTTGATTGTTTGACTGTGCTTCCTGGCAGACAGAGGAGTGTTGAGACAGGCAGGATTTAAATGCAATTTAAAATGGAATTATCTCAACTGATATTTTGGGCATGAATATATAGATCAATATGTTCTGTGGGCTTTCATTTAGGTACATTTGTCTTGGAATGGGCTCCTGTGCAGTCTAACCTGTGACCTTGAAAGACAAGGTGCCAGGGGAGCTCTTGCCTTGTAAATCTGTTTATCTGTGCACGTCACAGATAAGACCCAGGCTTTGCAGTGCCCCTTGACTGAACAAGTGACATTAATTCCATTAACTCTGGGTAAAAGGAGTGTTTGTATTGACAATTGGAATGGGGGGGGGGGGGGGGGGTGTCTTCCTCCACCAAATATTTGGCTTGGAAATATTTAACACTCAATCCAGAGAATGGAAAGGTTATATTGGAACTAAACATTCACTTGACAAAAGAAAACAAATTATTTCCTTCAGCAATATTCTGTTAATTCATATCTAATGAGATTAATTAAAACACATGGGGGAAAAAAAAACCTCCAGTGTTTCACAGGCAGAGAAAATGCTGAGTTCAGTTTGGTTTGGATGCTCAGACTCAAGTGCTGATGATCATGCATAAAATAGAGAAGAGTTTGTTCTCAGTGCTACCTGTCCCTGTAATCATCCCTGACTTGGGAAGCAGTTCCTATCCCATTATCCCACTCTCTGGGTTAGTGGCTCCTGGAGGGAGCGTGGGCACTGCAAACTCCTCCAGCTTTTGGGAATTTCAGGTGCTGCTGGAGGGGCTCTGCTCCCGACCTGGCCTCACCTGGACATCCCCCTGGATGTCAGCTCCTCTCCAGCCCTTCCTCAGGATGTTTCACTCACAAAGCAGCTTCACTCTGATCATCTTTGGGGCTGTTCCTCTGAGCTGCTGGGTCACAGAGTCCCGGGATGGGTCAGGCTGGAAGGGACCACAGTGCAAGTGCCATTAGGGAGCAACCCTGGTCCTCCAAACTGCTATGGAAACCTGTCCAGAAACCTCCCTGGATGCAGGATGGAGCTGCCGTGGTGTGAAGGTTGGGTTGTGTTTTCAGTACCACTCTGATAAGAGTTAAATTTCAGAGGTGCTGCTCCAGACTGGCTTTGTTTCAGACATTGGAATAAACCCTTCCAAGAGCTTTGACAAACCAGGTCCAGCCCATCCTGCTCTGAGCTGGTTGGATCTCCTGGCCCCAGGAGCCTGCTCTGTTTTGCTGCCAGAGCTCACCAGGCCGTGGCAGGGCTGGCAGAAGGGAAATGTGACTCTATCACTGATCAAACCCAGCCACATCAGCAATTTAAACCAAGGGGCCACTCTGTGAACAGCTGAGACATCAAACACCTCCTGTTTTAAACCTCTCCTGGAGGTGTTTCACCTCCCAGAGGGTGGCAGGGTGGATGATTAGAAGCCATAACAGCAAACTGCTGCTGCAAGATGCTCCCCTTGTTTAAAATAACCATCCCCTGCAAAACCCACAGTCAGGCTAGGAAATAATTAGGGTGATATTTATTTCTTTCTGTTCTTTCTCTCCTTAAAGAATGGTAATTAGAGTTGAGGATATTGCCCCACAGTTACAAATAACTCGCTGAATTTTCCTGAGAAAACGAGTTTCGGTTGTGGCTACTCAGATGGGAGCTGAGCACGTAACAGGGTTTGAGAACACTGGGGAAAAAAAAAAATGAGCTGTTAAACACCAGTGCTGTTTGTGAGGAATATATGAATAAGTGGCTGTTCCACAGCAGGATAGTGCACAGAGCAATATATTGGCTTATCTCGTGGTAACGGCTCGATAATTGTGATAACATCAGAAATCACTATCACTCCTTGCTGAGAAATTACTTGTTACCATCCTCTTGTTTAAAATACGGCTGGGAGAGTTCTGAAATTATTTTCAGCACTGTTTGGAGGCTTCCCCTCATTTAACCTTCCGGATTCTGCTTATAAAAATAAAAAGCTTAAATTCTTGGTGATACTTTCCCCGTGCTGAGTTGCCTTTTGTGCACCTTCCCAGCTGGGTGTAATACTGGGTGGGTTTTATTTTATCTTTTTAGTGTTTTAGGAAGATCCAGTACCTTGTCTTGTAAAAAGTGCGGGGGGGGAAAAAAAAATGGGTATTAATGGCTAATAAGAAATAATCTGTGGTTAACACAGCTCATCCTTTCTTTCATGCTCGGTCGTGATCTTGCTGCTTTTGAATGCTGGATTATCAAACTGCAGGGTTTGAGGTGATGGAAAAGAAGGGTTTGTGAACCTCCTTGTGTCTGAGTGGAGTTATCTGCTTCAGGGGAATTTCCTGTGGAAATGAATCCCACCTAGGAGGTACCTGGGGGTCCTCTGGTCCCAGGAGGCCAAAAGTATGGAGTGTTCATTCAGCAACAACGAAAATGTTTCTCCAACTTGATAACTTTGGGACACTGCTCCTCATTGCTGATGTGTTCAGAGGTCAGAAAGTCCGCTTTTGGGAAAAGTAAGAGGAAAACAAATTTCAAATTACAAAAGTGTTTGTGTTGCTCCTGCCTATGTGCTTAGGAGATATCTCAGGTAATTGTGTCCTAAATCAGGGGAAGGTTCTTTCCCCAGAGGGTGCTGGGCACTGCCCAGGCTCCCCAGGGAATGGGCTCATTCTTGAGGCTGCCAGAGCTCCAGGAGAGTTCAGACAGCGCTGCCAGGGATGCTCAGGGTGGGATTGTTGGGGTGTCTGTGCAGGACCAGAACTTGGACTAGGGTGATTCTTATGGGTCCCTTACAGCTCAGTGTATTCCATGATTTTATGATTATAAATTATCAGAAACCTGAAGACAAATTCCAGGGACGCCCCACAGCCAGGATTTTCCATATCATGGAAACACCAGCAGCTCTTCTCACTGACATCTTGCTGCAAGTGGATCAATGATAATTAATTATCAGAGAGGACAGATTCCTTTTGTTTTTATTAGCAGGCATCCACAGAGTGTTAGGTTGTAACTAGAAAGGAGAAATTACCTCTGGATCCTTCTGTGCTTTGCAGCATTTCAGGGATGCTGTAGTTTACTTGATCTGACTGAGCAGTGCAAGGTGTGAGAGTTGAGGTGAGGGATCACAAAATTCCATTCCAAACTTCCCAGCTTCTCCTTTCATCTTTCAGCTGACATTGCCAGGAGACAGCAGAATGGAAGTCACTGACCTGGGAGGAGTTACCATCGGATTCTCCTTCAAAAACCCAAATTAGGGTCATTTGGGGGATAACCCTTGAGCCATAAAATGCCAGTTCCTGCTGAGGTGTGGGCAGGATGTGCTGCATTTGCACAGCCCGAGCTCCAGGTGATCAGGAGTACATGGAATGTTGACAACTATGGGATAACTCCCTACCCTGTGGAACAAAAATGTTCCACATGTTCAAATATTCGTTTAAAGTTCATCAGGAGTTGGATTGGATGATCCTGATGGATCCCTTCCAACTCAGGATGTTCCATGATTCCACTGCTGTTAAATATTGGCACTTCCTAAATTAATGACAGCCAGCAGCCTGTGCTGATAGACTGGCACAAGTGAGGGGCTTTGAAGGAATCTGTTTATTAAAAGGGAATTTTGTCCCTTGGAAGTCTTGTAGGACTGTTTGGTTTGGGCTTTTCTTTTATTGTCGAACCTCTCTGGTTTTCTCTTGTATTTTTTATATTTTTAATAAATCCATGGCTATGAAAGGCAGAGTGAGAGAAGGGACAGAGTCACTCCCAGAGGTCACAGATGATTTCAGGGGTCTGAGTGAGCTTTGGTGGTGCCTGTTCCACAAGAGCCATGAGACTTCACCCTGACAAAAACCCGCCGGAGACGCCGATGGGCGGCACAGCCGGAAACGATCCCGGTAATTTGGCTGCCTGCCACGCTTTTACTGCCTCCTGCTCATTCCTGGATGGCATTGCCTGGTGGCTGTTGGGAGAACGGGCGGCTCCATCAATGCTGCCCTTTATTCCCAACCCAACTGTCAGGATTTTATTTCGTTTCCCTTCGTGATAAGGCTCCCCCTGATATTCACATGACACCCCCCGTGAGTTGGAGCTGGGTGAGGAGAAGCCAAAAGGAGCCTTTCTTGTGTGAGTTTGGGCTGCTTTGGATGTGTTTTCCCTGCAGGGGAAATCCCACATTCCTACAGGTCCCACATAAATCCTCTCATCCCAGTTTCCCATCAGGGAGGCAGCAGCAAGAAGAGAGAGCTGATGGCTGTCCCTGCTGCTGGGTGCTAAAATAAATGTTCCAAGTGGAAAACGTGGAATTTTAGAGCTGCTCCAGGCAGTCAGCAGCATGGAGGGAACTTTTCTGAGAGAATTAAGTGAACAAGTGAAGAGTAAAACCCCCATTCAGAGGTGTGGGTGTGGGGAGGGAGGGATGGAGAGGGAAAAACCAGCTGAAAGGAGGAGAAATACTCCCAGCAAAATGGCTCACCGGGTTTTCCAGGAACAAAAGTAGAAACCCACGTTGGGTATAGGATTTAATTTACAGAAACCCGAGGTTTTTATATAATTAGGGGCTCTACTGTGACATTGGCAGTGTAAAATGCACTGTTTAAGAGGCTTTGTCACCTGCATGGTGTGTGCCCCCCCTCCTGCAGAGCAGCAGCTCATTCTGCTGTTCCACCCTGCTAATTTCTTCGTTTCTACCGAGTTTGGTATTTAAATATCTGCCAACTCCCTGAGTTCCAACAAGCATTGGCATGAGTAATGAGTCAAATGTTAGAGCAGCATTATTCTTTGACAGTTCTAAAAGGATTATATAACTCGAATTTTAAATAATATTTTTGAAATGTGTAATTTGAAAAGGTCCTCGTGTTCTGTAAATGGTTTAATTTTTCATCCCGTTTAATTGACAACGCAGAAGAATCATTAAGTCAATGATGATTAAAGCAGCACTTTTATGGATCAAACTCTCTTTGGGGAGAAATTTAGTCACCATGAAAGAGATATAGACATGGATTTGGAGGATGCTGCAAGAGAAGCAGGGGCTGAATGGGCTTTTCCATAAATCTCATCTAACCTGGAACCTCCTTCCAGTCAATCCAAGGCCAGGGCACCTCAGGAGTCAGCACTGGATTGTGTGGAAAAACCCTTTGTGATTCTACAGGACATTGGGAAGGAGGGACTTACTCCACCCAGGGGATTTCAGCCCAATTTGAGCCAGATTCTAAAGAAGTGAGGATGTAATCAAGTTGTTAAATGTATTCTCATAACAATATTCAAGTGTTTCATCTTCTGTGTAGTAAACTTCTGCTCCCACTAAAATCAGGAATTTTGCTGGGGTTTATGTTGTTGGTTTTCAAAAGTGTATCCATGGGACTGTTGCTGTTTTTATTTGGACTAAAAATTAATAATATTTAAATCTGTGCTAGGTCCTGAAATGGGAAATAGCACCTGGAAGTGTTCTGTCTTTTAATTCTTTTCAGTCATTTAAAATAATATCTATGTGTGAGGGATTTTTGTTCCTTTTGAAGCTCGATAGACGTTGTCCCATCCTGTGGAAAAGGGGAATGGTGTCACTGCAGACTCAACTGGATGAGTTTCACCTCAAATCTCGTTGCACATTCAAATGCGGGTGCCAGATATTTGTGTTTTAAATCATCTGTTGGGGAGGTTCTGTGTGAGACCTTTACTGAAAATAAAATATGTAGGAAATTCCGAGTTCCGGGAAACATCAGGAGAGCAAGCTGTGTGAAAGATCCTGAAAAGGAGGAGTAAATGAAATCAGCAATTAAAGAATGATAAATACAGAAAAACAAGGTATATTAAAATATACCAGGTCAGGAAATTGTGTTGCTCTGAGAAGGGTTTGTGATAACATGGAATTGGGGCGGGATGGGTTCCCAATAAAAATGAAACCTGCAAAGTCAGGAATGTCTCAAAGAAGAGAAATAATTGGAAATGGGAGCAGATTGTCTAAGAGCAGAATATGTCTCAGCTTGAAAATTCACTCCACATTTGTATGATGTAGAGACAATAACCAAATTTTAAGTTTTATTCCATTAAGTTCCCTTAGGTGATACCTCTGCTAAAAACCACGTTCAGCCTAAACTTAAAAATTCACTAAACCAAAGGTAAAACATTATCAGAGAGAGGAAAAAGCCATTTTAGAACAGGATTGTGAAATACAAATTTAACAATTAAATAGGCTCTAAGTTCTCAACCCTTCCAGTGAAACAATTTAGCAAAAGCTTGGAAAATCTTGTGATGAAAGGGGAAAAAAAAGGTTTGTCACTAAATATCATGGTCATTGATGATAAAGAAATTTTCCAGCCCCAGTGAAGTTTCTGGAAAATCTGGTGGCTCCCAGGCCACGTTTGTTCAGCTGGTGTCATCAGCAAGAATAAAAAAGCAAAATCACTGGCTCCAAATCCACAGTATCCCCACGGAAATGGATAAATCTGGGCAAAATGTCAGCACCTACAAGGGAAAAAGGATGATGGCAACTAAAGCAAATTAGTCCTTCCCTAAAGATAAGGAAAGCAGATCCTGCACATCTCTCCCATCCCTGTTGGCCCCATGTCCCACTTAGTGACATTCCCTAATCCAGATTTCTCCTGAGCTACAGTCACTCTGTGCCCACTTTTCAGAACAGCCTCTACATTTCCATTCATTCCTCTCCACCCCCTGATTCCTTGGCTGCTCCCACAGAGAGGCTGGGGGGGTCACATCCAGCTGAGCTCCTGCCTGGACCATTCCCGTGGCAATTCCTGGGGGATTTTCCCCTTCCAGGTGGAGCAGTGGGCACTCAGCAGCCCTTTGTGAAATTTGGGAGGTCACAGCCAGGTGAACTCCGACCTGGATCATTCCCATGGCAGTTCCTGGGGGATTTTCCCCTTCCAGATTGAACAGTGGGCACTTTGTGGAAGTTGGGGAGGTCACAGCCAGCTGAGCTTCTGCCTGAACCATTCCCATGGCAGTTCCTGCAGGATTTTCCCTTTCCAGGTGGAACATCGGGCATTTCATCAACCCTTAGAGCTGCAGCAGGACCCCTTCTCACCTTCCTTATTCCCAGCTCATTGAGCTGAGCAGATTTAAGGATTCCCATCAGGAATTTCCTGCAGCAGGAGTGAGTTGGGCTGCGCAGGTAGCGAGGGGAGCCCTGATCTCAACCCCTCTGTTCCAGCCCCAGGATCGGGGTGGAAAGCCCCATCCCTCCAGCTCTGCTGATCCCTCTCACTTCCCTGCTGACTCCCCTGTCAGATGCATTTGTTTTACGAGCCAGGGCCTCAGCCAGTCTTAGTCAAAGCTCCCACAGGCTCTGTGCAGGGTCTGATGCTCTGCTGGGGCCGTGCCAAAGCGTCTGCGCGGCGTCTTCCCGTCCTGCTGCTGTGTGGAGCAGCCTGGCACTCACGGGAGGGAGGCCAAATGAGCTCAAATAGTGCATCAATCCACAAAATCTTAATTGTGGCTTCGGTTATTCCTTTGGAGGGGAGCAGAGGAGTCCTTGGTAAAGTGAGAGGAGTTTTTAAGCCTCTTGTTGGTACAAACGAGGTGGGGAGATGGAACGTTTTGAGGGAAGGTGAGGGGGAGGATGTTTCCTAAATATCTGAGGGTAAGATGTGGCCAGGGTAGATTGGAAAAGGCCTTTAATAATGGGGTGGTTTGTACCATTTTCCTCATCCCTTGAACCCCTCTAATTTTCCCTGCTGAAGTTTTCCCTCAGTGCAGTTTATTATGTCTTCAAAGGAGAGAAAGAAAACTCTATTCTTTACAAGAATTTGGGATTCAAGTACCTCTTTTTACTCTCCTGTTAATCCCTAGCTTTCCTTGGGGGGTTGATAAACCTAAATTTTGGAATGGGATCTATTTTAATGGTTTTGAGCAAATATAAGGAGCATATAAATACAGAATATTTTAGTGAATGTTTTGCATCCAGGACACTTGTGCTGGCCATCTTCCCACCATGGCTCTTTTCTGTCCGTGGTATTTGTCTTGCTCTCTAACAAGTCCTTGAACACAATTTTTAATGCATTTATCTGGGAGAATTCATTGTCAATATTTTAGAGAGAAGTTTTGGGAAGAGCATTTTAGGTTTCAACCAGTGCTTCCTGAGTCTTGAGTTTCCTCACGAAACCGCAGCCCCTCACTGCATTTTCGGGGTGTAAAACCAACCTAAAAACTTCAAAAAAAGCTCTACTGGCAAAATCTGAACAACTCTTTAGAGTCTGCAAACTCCCTTGTCCATCTCAGAGCTTTGGCTGCTGCTCCTGTGGAGCTCCAAGTCCCAAAATCTTGTGTTGTGTGCTGTTTTAATGAGCTCAGTGGATTCAGGAGTCTCCATCCAGGACAGGATCCATGTGCTCCCTTCCGCCTCGTGCTGCAGCCGTTCCACAATAAAACTTCTGGAGGAAACAGCTGATACCAATCTTATCTTAATGGCTCCAAAAACGTGGCTACGAGGCCTTGCACGAGGGAAGTGGGATCTGGCAAAACTCAACCTTGACTGTTGTTGCAATAATTTAGCAAGTTTTACGTTCGTTCTTTATTTCTCATTTTACATCCGTGTTGTATTATGCTCTTAGTAATTTATAATAAATTGCTGCTTTGGAAGTGTTATTAAAGACACCAAAAAACGTCCTTTTACTTTCCTTTAAGGTTTGGTAGTGTCCAGAATATTTTCATTGATTCGGGTGCATGAGATGCTACTGAAAAAATCCAATTTCCTTCACCCCCCCCTTCTTTTTGTTTTGATATTTTATTTAGCAGCTCAAGTTTGCTTCTATTTCAGAAAAGCTTTATTTTAGCTCTTCATTGAAAATTCTATCCAAACACTTTCACTTTAGGATGTATTTTTTTTTTTTTTGGTAAAATATTTCCTGGAAGAGAAATTCAGAATACAAGCACATATGGCCTGCTTAGGATCTGATTTCAGAGAAGAAGAAGAAGAAGAAGAGGATGAGAGAAATTTGGTGGCCACTGAGTTCCTGTCTGGCTGGAGCTGGGAGGTTTTAGCCCTTATCAAAGTTGGGAGAGCAGCTCCAAGGCAGCCATGGGAGGGATTGGATCGATAGCTGGCACAGAGCCTGAAGGTCAGATAAAGTACTTAGGCAGGCAGGATGCCAGGCTAAAGAGATGTCAAGAAAATCAATTAGATCCTAAAGAAAGAGCAGCAAGCTAACTAAAAATCCAATCTTGAGAGGCTCTTGATATTTCGAAGCCAGCTTATTACTGTTGCTATATCTTTATCTGGCTAATAAAATTACCTTTGTTAAGCAATTAAAACCAGACTTGGGTCATGCCAGGCGAGCACGGAACGGGCTGGGAGCACCTGTGTGGGACCAGGTTGGGCACAGCCTCGAGTGGGGGAGATGAAATGGGGCAGCTTTGGGGGCAGAGAGTGACACCAGGGTGATTCAGCTGCCCTCCTCCTCCTCCTCCTCCCCTATCGATCCCTTTTACCTTTGTGCTCTTGGCTCACGTCTTGGAGTCTTTCTCCTCCGAGTGGTAATGGAAAAACGGAGACTTGGAGTTTGTCTGCTGGTGCCAGGTAGTTTGCTTAATAAATTATGGCTGTCTGAAGTCAATAGAGAGAAGAGAAGAGAAATTCAGAGGGGTGGGTCAGCCTTTTCTTTCCTCTCCCCTCTTCTCCTTTTCCTTCCTCTCCTCCTCCCTCCTCTCTTCCAAACCACAGTGCTGGGAAGGAGCAGCATTTTACAGGATTAGCAGTTGGAAAAATGGGCTTTATCAGCTGTTCCAGGACAGGATTTCACATCCTTTGTGCAGGATTGAATGTATCAGTAAAAGGTTCTATTGATGCATTCGTGGAATCAGAGTCATGGGATGGCTGGGTTGCAAGGGACCTTTGAGATTACCCAGTTCCAACCCCATAATTCCAACGTGCCACCCTCCAGGTCACGTTTGGTGGCGTGTTGGTGTCATTGGCCAGGGTTTGGGTTGACTGAATAATGCCAATCTGTGCTCTGAAAGGGATGGGTATTTCCACCCAGCTTTTGTTATTTGTATTTTGGCTGACAGTTTTGGGTGTTGTTAACCAGGTGCTGTGCCATCCATGTGGGAATGTGGCTGGAAAAATGTGCATGGACATGTCTCCCCCTCACATCACTGGGACAAGCTCCCAGAACAGAAATAATAATAATTATAATAAATCCTTTCTTCATTCTGACCTTACGTGGAGACACAGAATTCAATACATATTAATGAAATCAACAAAACCTGTCTGTACATAATTAATAAGGTTATTTGTTTTTTTCAGAGCCTTACTGGATGACTGAGGAATCAGAATAAGGAAGGGCACAAATAATGACAATAGAAATCTGATGTGTCACTGAGGAAAGGGCTCAGGTTCTTCATTTTGTGCTCATTTTTCTGCTCAGATGAATTTTGTGATAATCTCAACCTACAGTTTCAGCACATGCACCAGGTTTTAATTAATTGGAGCCTTTTAGTTGCCAGTGATCTCACTAACAAAATATTATAGGAACTAAGTGGTGTAGGACTTGTCAGGCTTCCTGTCCAAGCCCTTGGTCTCCTTGCCAGGACAGATCTGTAACGTTCTTGTCAGTATTCATTAAGATTATTTTCTTACTCAAATCCACATTTCATTGGCTGGCCTGTGAATGAATCCAGTACCAAAGGACGTGAAATCTTTCACAATTTGAAAATGTTGCATTTTGGAATCTTAAAACCAACAAACAAAACCAAACCATTTCCACGACTGCCTCCATTGCCAGTTGTGACCTCCTCAAATGTCCAAATTTAATATTTATAAATAACAACATGATTGAATCTCCCCTCCTCTCAGCCTTTCCCAAATATCTGTGCATTTCCCACAGGAGCAGCTTTATTTGGACGAGCTGTGTTTTTAGGAAGCTGGTGAGGAACTCCACGTATTTACCATACATAAATACATTTATCTGTGTGTGAGCTAAAGAGTTCTGCAAGTAGCAGACAAAATAGTGCTTTTGGAGAGTGATGGCAGTGATGTATGCACAGTCAATTAGAGGATCTGTGTGAAATCCTTTGTATTATTCTGGTGAGCAAATGTAAATCTTGGTAGGGAGTGGAAGTCACCTCTTATGGATATTAACCCGGAGCCAAACCTTCCATGGGAAACAGGGAGAAGGCAATTAAATTAAGGGTAATAATTTAATTATTAAATTTTTTGAGCATTGGTAGATATTCTTGTCCTACTCAGACTTTGTAGACTTTTGGGTTTTCTAAATTTCAAGTGACTCTGAAGTCTTAGGAAATAATTTAGTTTTGATCTCTGCTTCATCCATAAGCCCTGGAGAATTCCTGCTGGGCCAGGACCACGAGGCATCACGGGGAAATGTTCCTTTTTTTCAGTGTAATCACTTTCCATAAAGGATTTTTCCCCCTCTTTCTGCAAAGAAAACAGGTGTTTTAGGGCTATAAAAATATAACAATGTGGGAAAGTCTGTTCTGGCAGTGACAATCTGATTTCATCACCTCTAAGAGGATGCACAGATCACTGGGCTCGTGTCAGCTGCTCCACCTGAAGTGTAAGAACCCTCTCCAAAGCAGCCCAGGATTACCAGCAGGAAGGAAATCAGGAGATTACTGCCTGGCTTTGTGCTTTTCCAACTCCTACAGGCATATCGTGCCACTGAGTGTTTGAAAGTTAATTCAGTTTTTTCTCGCAATTCTCCCAAATTGTTTGGGTGCTTTGGCACAAGAATTCACCAATTAAGAAACAAGCAAAAAAGACTTTTAAATAAAACTCACCACATTTGTTCAAGTCATTGAAAAGCAGGAAATTACTGTTGCTCTCCAAAAAGCAGCTGTGTGTATACAGTGACATTTTATTTAATGATTGAAATTATAGCATAAATATACATTGTATTACTGGTTATTCTCATTTTACAATGCTGCTAAAGGGCTTGAGCAGAGATGTCAGTTCAGCCAGCCAGGCTTTCTCCTGGAGCAGCAGAAGCCCAGACCTTGATGACATTAAGAAATACCAATTGATCTTTAAATTCTGATGTTGGAAGTGTTTTTATGGACTTTTTGAATCTTCCCATTCTGGGAGCTGGGCTGCTGCTCTCTTGGTGTGACTTTCTGTTGGTTTTTAATATCAAGGTGAAAAATAATGTGTTAGGAGTTGTAGCATAAAAGAATCAGAATGGTTTGAGTTGGAAGGAACCTTAAAGCTCATCCAGTGCCACCCCTGCCATGGGCAGGGACACTTTCCACTATCCCAGGCTGCTCCAAACCCCATCCAGCTGGGCCTTGGACACTTCCAGGGATCCAGGGGCAGCCACAGCTTCTCTGGGCACCCTGTGCCAGGGCCTCCCCACCCTCACAGAGATAAATTTCTTCCCAATACCCCATCTAAATATCTCCACTTTTAATTTAAAACTGTTGCCCCTTGTCCTATCAATATCTGCCCTTGCAGAAAAAAAATCACTCTCCCTCTTTTTTGTAAGCTCTCTTGAAGAACAGGAATGTTAATGTTAAACTTGCGAGAAAAAATAATTCCAGGATTCCCTGAAAGTCCTGCTCTCATCCCTGCTGGTGAGGAGAGGTTCTGTGGCTCCTCCAACAACCCCTTGAGCTCGTGGAGCTGTTGCAAACTCCACCACAGGTGAAATGACAGAGGCAGCTCCTGAGCCTTGGTTTATTTAATGATGGCAAGTGCCCGAAATTGTGCAAGGATTAATTCCCTTGGAAAAAAATGTGGCTGGACCAGTTGTAGAACTTCTGCTTAGGAAGGGACCTGGAGATGAGCAGGAAAAGCTCTCACAGGAAGCAGCAATTCAGCTGGAGACCTTCATCCCTGCCTGCAGTGAGCTCCTGAATAGGCTGGGAATATAAAATATAGATGGGAGACGTGGTTTGAGTGATGCCTGATGAGTAATGAACTGGGAACAAGCACCGTGGCATTCAGGTCATGCTGTATTTTAATTAGAGAGAGGATAGGAAATGATCTAATTATCTGCATGGCTCTTCCAGAGAGAGAAGGAACAACTTGGTGCAGGTGGAGGCGGCCAAGCCTGGCTTGGATTGGGCTGGAGCAGAGCTGGGAGCTGATGGAGCTAAACCCTGCTCCTCTGGAAACGAGCTTGGTGGATTCAGAAAGAAACAGGAAACTGCAGAAATCATCTGATTTCTGAGGGTCTGGAGAGTCAGTTCCATGATACAACTATTAAAATAATAACTTTATAGAAATAAATACATAAGATCCATTTTGCACCACGAGGATGGAAATTTCCTAATTGATTTAAGGGCACCTTATTTATTTTTCAGAGCTGAGGTGTTTCATGCTTTGGTCCTGTAAATGGTTGAAATTTTTTGGCTGCATATTCAAAATGCAGAAGAAATCTCTTCTGCTATTTTTCAATCTGGAGAGCTCAAAGACGTTACTTGTGGTTAATTTTCCAGCCAAGAGGATTTCAGTCATGTGAGGGAAAACGACACCGATTTTATTCAGTCCATCAGCACTGATAATACACTTGGAGAGAACCATCTGCATTGATGGGATTGTATTTACGTAGAACTACACATAAATCAATTTATTTTTCCCTGAATCACCACTTGGTGAGATTTTTTAGGGGTATTTGGGATTAATTTTATTGCTGTTCTAGGAGAGGTAAGATAAGGACCAGTCTGTAACACTGGAACACATCAGCTTTGTTTTCAAATGCCTCGTTGGTTGGGGATTCAGTGTGAAAACAATCTGAGTTATGTCTTGAAGATGGGCGAGGAAATGATTAAGTGACTCTATTTCTATGCAGATTGGGGCTGTGTAATTAAAGAGCTACTTACAGACAAAAGGAGAGATGAAATTGCTTCCTCAGTTCGGGGAAAAAAAATAATAGGAAGGGCTATAAAATGGTATGAATAAAGAAATAAATGGGAGCAGTAAATGGCCAGTCAATAGGGTGTTTTGGAATTAGAGAGGGTCAAGCCAACCTGATCTTTTATTCTGTTTTTAATTTTTCTGAGAGTGCAGGTTAGGCTGAAACAGAGACTGTAATAAACCTAAACTTAAATAAAACATTTGAAGCGAGGCTTGTTTGAAATGTTGATTAATAACTGTAAATCATTATCTGGCACATATTGAATAAGTTGAGCTGGCAACTGTGTGGTTTCAAAGGGGAGCTTAAAGAGATGATAACTGAGAAATAAATTCTTTTTTGAGAGACTTTTAGGTTGGTTCTAGATGTTTCTATCAGTGACCTAGAAGGAAGCAAGAAATCATTACTGAGCATCACTAAACCCCTGAGAAATGGCTTTATAGGGGGATTATATATTCTTTATGTGGAGAAGATGATGTATTTGTCTTATCAAAATTGTGCAATGGCCTCATCTGTAATAAACTCTGTGGTGTATAAAACATTGAGCAGATAAAGGTGTGGTGCAGCCAGGAGGAGAAGCTGGAACTGAGCAAAGCTGAGGTGCACATGTTAAAAATGGCTGTGATTAATCATTATTCTCATGGGCTCGGGGTGCAGTGCCACATTACTCTTGATTTTTATCTCACTGCTGTCTGGCTTTTTCTGCTGTGTTCCCAGACCTCTTGGTGACCGAGGGTGGAGATACCGAATTAAACCCTGAACATCTCCTTCTTCACTGCCTTGCAAGAGGCTTTTGTAGCCCTGCTCTTGGCTGTGCTCAGGGAATCTTTGCTGTTCCCCAAAGGGTTTTTTAATGTGTCAGTGGAGAGGGGGATTTTTGTAGGAACCAGTAAGGAATGATCAGGGAACAGCTCTGCAATAAATTCTGAATAAATTAATTTTTGCTGAAGTGGCCTTAATTGCAGCTAAGGAAATTGAGACACCTTTGGCCTGGGAGTGAGTCCGAATGTGGATTTAAATAAGGTTATGCTTGGGGTTTGAAATGTCTAAATTTTACCTGGTTTCCTGTGTGTCCTGCATCCCTCCCTGCCCCTCCGTGCGTTCCTGTGGCATCACCTGTGCTGGCAACGGGGCCATCCTGACCCCTCACCCCCCTATCCCTGTTCCTTTTTTACCTCACTCCTTATCCCAATCCCAGCTGATTTCATGGAATCCCACACTGGTTTGGGTTAGAAGAGATCTTCAAACCCATCCCATCCCACTCCCTGCCATGGTCAGGGGCATCTCCCACTATCCCAGGCTGCTCCAAGCCCCGTCCAACCCAGCTTTGGACACTTCATATCTATTAATAATTTATATTTAAATACTACTCAGTAACACTGGACTCAGGTGTGGAGAAAAAGCCATTTACTCATAGTTTCCCCTTTTTAGTAGAAGTGCTGAGTAAACAAGATTTGTACTCAGTGATTTTCTGGGCATCCCCTCCGGCACGGAGCAGACACGGATCTGGCTGGCTGAGCACTTGTCTGAAAGCTCCTTCCTCGCATCCATGGCATTAATTCAGCTGCCTTCATATGGCTGCTTTCCTCCTGGATCATTTGATATATTCAGTGAGCTGCCTGCTGAGGCACTGTGTCCGTGCTGCTCCGTGGAGAACGCTGCCAGTCCTGCCGGATTTATATCCCTGGTTTCCTGGATGCTGAGCTTGTTCCCAGTATAACCCAACGTCCTGCCTCCATCCCTCAGCTCGGGGTGCACGCCACGGAAATTGTTTATGTTGGGGAATTACCTCCTGACATTGATGCATGAGGGAATTACTCCAAAAAAGCCTGAAAAATACGGTGCGTGCTGTGAGAAATTCAGGGAGCTAACAGGGATAAGGGAAACCTTCCAGCCTGGCCAGAAGTATGGAAGTCTTTCCAAGGATTTGTGTCATCCAGAGGCAATTGTGTGGTGCTGGGCAGAGATTCCTACAGGACAGTCACTCTTGGAATTCCAGCAGATTAGCCTATCATCGAGTCATCAGGATCCTGCTAGTGGAATAAACACAGCTGTTGTTTTCCAAGAAATGTGGCAAAGAGCAGGAAGGAAAAAAGGGGCAATTAGTGTTGCTAAATGCCAAGGAACTCAGGCTGGCATGGCTCTGTTTGGGAGAGTTTGGCTTTCTGGAAAGCCCTTTGTGCAGCAGAGGAAAACCCAAACCTATCCTGTATCAGAGTGTCACTCATGGCTTTCTAAATTGATGGTGGGAATAATTCCTTTCTAAATTAATAGTGGAAATAATTTGCTGTGAGGCCCTGGCACAGGGTGCCCAGAGAAGCTGTGGCTGCCCCTGGATCCCTGGAAGTGTCCAAGGCCAGGTTGGATGGAGCTTGGAGCAGCCTGGGATAGTGGAAGGTGTCTCTGCCATGGGCATGGAATGGGATGGGATTTAAGGCCCCTTCCAACCCAAATTTGTCTGTGACTCTGATTCCTGTTTTTTTTTTTTTTTTCGGTGATGTGAAGATCTGGGGTTAAAATTAGTTAGGATTAGGATATTTCCTAACACAAATCCCCAGGTTTCGATTCCATAGCATCTCCCTCCAAAAAAACCTGCAAACTCTATAAAAGATGTAGCTAAAGGCTTCTTTTTAAAGTTTTGGCTCCTACAATGTGTTCTACCCCAAAATAAATCCACAAACTCTTTGTTAGTGCAGCCACTAGACAAATAAAATAAAATAAAAAAATAAATAAATAAATAAATTTCAGGTTTCAATGGAAAAATGGAAAGTTGGGGTTTAAATGTTCTGTTCTTTCCTGGGATACCCTTGGAGCAGGAGGGGCTCAGTTCAGAGATCTGAGATAGCAGGGAAAGATTAATTTGGACAACAGAGGAAACAGAAGAGTCTTGATGTCATTAAAGGAAGCGAGTGGAGAGAAAATGAGGGAATAATGACATAAAACACTTCTGGTGGTCTCAGGGAAAGTGTCAGCAGGGGCCATCAAAGGAAATATGTGCGAGTGAGAGGAACTTCATTTCCTCTGCGTGGCTGAGGTGGCTCATCCCTTACACCTCAGCACTTCATTTATCCCCCCTCGTGGCAGGATATGGACAGCAATTTCCCGATTCCCGACAGCTTCTTATACCCAAACTGGAAATCACCCTGCTCTCCCCATTCCTGATGGGAAACACGGCACAAGGATGGGTTGGGCTTAGGGAAGGTGCTGGAAATAACAAGGGGCAGGGTTGTCGCAGTGGTGGGAGGAGTGTGACGAAAACCTGGGATCCAAAAACCTGGAAAAATTGGTGCTGCCCCCTGAGGACTCTTGGGAGATACCAGTGGATGGAATTCAGAAGTTTTTAACAATGTTCAAAAGGTGAAGTCTGAAAAATATTGCTTCTTTGTGAGGGTCTTTGTCACAGAGCACATTTCAATGTTCAGCTTGCTAATTAATTAATAAAAGTAATTTTTTTTGGGCACAGCTGTGCCCTAGTCCTGCATGGACTGAGAAGAAGAGAAATTGAATTATTTTCCTTGGACATTACTCAATGGACCTTGCTCTGAATAGTCTCTCTCTTGCTTCTGCTTTCAAGCTCATTAATACAATTTCCAACTTCTTCATTCCTAATGCCAGGATGAAAATTTGTCTGTGTGTTTGAGTCCAGGCAGTCTGGCAAAGTTTATTCAAAGTAAGGGTAGGAAATCTGATAAAAAAGAGGAATGATTGATAAGAAATATGATAAAAGGAATGATTCATCTTCTGCTGTAGCCACGAGTTGCCTCTTTGTTCCCTATTTGTTTGTGTCCCTTCGGGTGGAATGTCGTTTCACTGTGGCTCTGGAAAGCTCTGGAGAGAATTCCTGCTTGGGGAGTGAAGTGGAAATCCCTGGGAGATCTTTTCATCCTTCTTTTCTGCCACTGTACATCGTTTGTCCACACTTTTGTGTCTTAATAACAGCAGGACGCAGAATTTGTAAGAATCGTTTCAAGAACGGAGAAGGTGGCAGCCAATAAATTAATTTATCGAAAAAACCCAAAAACTCTGATCAATGGGATTCCAGAATTAGTAAATATAAGTGAAATTTATCTCTGGCTAGATTTCCATGTGGGATTACCAAGAGGATGGCTAAAAAAAGTAATTTCATTTGGCACGTGGATTTAAAATGGAACACGATGTTTTAAAATGGAACACAATGTAACGTGCTTGTGGAATACCACTGTGGGATCAACCCTTTGGATGCAGCTCCTCATATTTTGGGTTTGTGGCACAGAACTGACCCGTGGAGAGAATACCTGACTGCCCAAGCATGGCTTGGGAATGCTGTGGATTTTTTTTCCAGCTTATTCCTGAGCGTTCTCTATTGGTGGTTGTTCCATTTCTGACGTGATGGAGATTTACTGTGGATGTGATATTCAGTATCACCAGGAGCCCACCAGTGACTGGAGGCACCTCTTAACAAATTTTGAAGCATTTTTGTAGGAATTTGATGCCCCTGGTATTCCTTCCAGCTTTAATTCTCCAACTGCAACTCGCCTGGGCGCAGGGTTGTGTCTCCATCCCAACCTGGGATCCGTGCCCCGCACGCTCTGGGCCATCCAATCCCAAATGGATCCTGACACCAGCAATCAAACATCCAGCCATAACGTCACATTCCAGGAGGAAAGAACAGCAAAACACGTTTGGAAAATATTTGGGAAAATAAGATAAGTGGTGCACGCCGAGGTAGAGGGAGCCAATTTTGTGAGTCTCGGCTCCAACCGTAATGATGTGATTTAGATTAATTGCAGTGTTTTATTGCTTTGAATTGAAAACAGCATTTTTATAGGCGAGACAGCAGGTGCAGAATATCTCAAAAGCAAAGATCCAGTTTTTCCTGAATGCTTACTAAGTAATAAAAATGGGAAAGGAAAACAAGACAGAAAATTCACTACACAAAGTGAGGGTTTTTTTCCTAAACTGAAAGTCTCGTGCTCTCTCCATCTTCCTTGAAGCAATCACAGATCTCCAGGGAGCAGATTTCCATCCTGCCTCACTGAGGATTTTGATCCAGTCTGAACTTTGTATAACAGACTGGTTTGAACCCTTGAGTTGTGCTGATGAGATTTATGAGGGGCTGGAGAGCACCTGATTTTGGGGCTGAGCAGCAGGACCAGCATTAACACAGAGCCATGGCTTCAGGATCAAAATGCCCAGTGAATCCTGTGGATCCTTGTCCCTCCCAGCAGCAGTGCCCAGTATGTTCTATCTTGGGAATAGAGAGAGAATTATGAGCAAGGCACCTCAAATCCCATCATGATTTGCAGTTCTCCACCAAAAGGCTGCTGTTTGTTCATTCTGGCCATGTGTGGTGGCTGCAGCCTGTCCTGGGTACACTCTGCTGCTCTGCACCCAAAGTGCTTTCTTCCTAAATCAGCCAAGAATTCTTCACCCTTGATGGGATTGAATGCCCAAAGCTGCACATTTACTGTCTCTTCCTGGGGATGATCAGCAGGACGTGGTGCTGTGCAGTGAGACAGCATTTTGCTCAGTCAAAGGCAAAGAGAAGGGTTCCAAGGGCATGGAGTGACAGGACAAGGGGAATGGCTTCCAAGTGACAGAGGGGAGGTTTAGGTTGGATTTTAGGAAGAAATTTTTGGCTGTGAGGGTGGAGAGGCCCTGGCACAGGTGCCCAGAGGAGCTGGATCCCTGGCAGTGTCCAAGGCCAGGCTGGACAGGGCTTGGAGGAATCTGGGACAGTGGAGGTGTCCCTGCCCATGGCAGGGGTGGGACTGGATGGGCTTTAAGGTCCTTCCAACCCAAACACTCTGGGAATCCAGGATAAGCTGAGGGAGTGCTGTAGGTTCCCCATATCCTTTCCTTTTGCAGCATTGCCTCTCTCATCCTTTCTGGGTACAGATTTAGAAATTCCATGTTGGAGCAGGTGAGTCTGTCCTGCTGAGGGCTCCAGGGATCTGCTGGAATGGGCTGAGGAAAGCTCTGGCACTGCTGGTGCTGGGGACAGCACACACCAGGGGCAGCTCAGACTCTTCATTTATGAAATTCAGCACCCCTGGTTGTCACCCACCATGGCTGGTTTGCTCACTGCCTCAGACAGTTAGCATTTTGCTTCAATAACTGAAACAGCCAATGCTTCGTGTTGTACAGAAATTTGCATTTGGAAATGCAAATTCATCCATAGTAACAAAGGGAAGAAGCGTTTTGGGCTCCATTTAGGGAGCAGAAACAACAGAGAGCCCTAAAGAGAGGGGAAACAAGCCCAAATATACACAAACATTGATTATTCTAGCTAACAATGGAATTTTTCTTTTCAAGACAAATCATTTTGTTGCCTTTTTTTTTTTTCTTCTTATTGATTTTCAGGTTGGTTTGATATATTTGATAAGGATGAGGAGAGGAATCACTTAGCTGGGAGGCAGGAATGGGCCTGAGAGAGCTGTGCAGGGCTGTTCAGAAGGGCTGGCTCAGCAGAGCTGTCTGGCTGGGCTGTGTCTGCCCATCGAGGTGTCTGCTGAGCTCGAGCTGCCTGCTCTGAGCTCGAGCTGCATGGCCACGATGGCCAACAGCTGCCAGAGCCCTCCTGGGGCTGCAGAGCTGCCTCCCTGTTCCCAGGAGCACGAGGAGGAGGGACAAGGCCCTGGGGATGCACTGCAGTTAAATGTGAATAGAAAAATCAGTGTAGAATCCCAGAATGGTTTGGGTGGGAAGGGGTCTCAAAGTTCATCTTTTTCCACCCCTTGCCATGGGCAGGGACACCTTCCCCTATCCCAGGGTGCTCCAGCCTAGCCTTGGACACTTCCAGGGATGGAGCAGCTACAGCTTCTCTGGGCACCCTGTGCCAGGGCCTGCCCACCCTCACAGGGAAAATTTCTTCCCAAAATCCAACCCAAACCTACCCTGCTTCAGATTAACGCCTTCCCCTGTGTCCTGTCCCTCCATGCCTTGTCCCCAGTCCCTCTCCAGCTCTCCTGGAGCCCTTTTAGGCCCTGCAAGGGGCTCTGAGCTCTCCCTGGAGCTTTCTCTTCTCCAGACATTAACTTCATCTACACAAGCTAAAAAGTGATCAGATGTTGGCCAACAATCCAGCTCCATTTGGTTCAGCTCTGCTGTTGCCGTGGGTCTGTCTTTACACAAACCATTTTAGGTTTCCAGTGAAAGCTTTGGGTCCTTCCCAGGCCTGGAAATCCCATCCATGGGGTTTGGAATTTTTGTTTCTCACAGAGGAGCAGCTCCATCCCTGCCCTTCCTTGGTCCCATCCATCTGCACTGATGGTCAGGTGAGCAGCACCCACCCCCTATCACTGCATCCCCACAGTGGGGTACAAACCTTTCCCAATCCCAGTTCTCTGCTTTCAGCGAGGTTCGGGGTGTTACCCAATCCTTCAGTGTCTTTGGGGAAAGACAGCTGGGAAAGGGCAAGCAAAACTCTCCTATTTTAGTGTGCATTGCATAAGAGAAGCACAGGAAGCGGGGAGAGAGCTCCAAAAAGGAGAGATTTATCCCACACAACACTGCCAACGGAGCACAGTCTGGTAAGGGCACCCAGGGCTCGTTCCTTCCCTGCTATTCATAGATCCTCCTGCCTATAATGGGAGAATTAGGTAATTTTACACAGTTTTCGGTATAAAGTATGGTTTGTTTAGTGTGGCTGATTACTGGAACGGCTGGAAAACGAGCTCTCCTTGAGTTGTGACACCGGAATATTTGTTCTGTGAATGATTGAAGGCTCTGTCCCCATTTGTTTTCCTCATGACCCTGTCCTCCTGCTAGTCCCATTTCCATTTTTAATGTGCTCCTTGGCGTAGCAGCAGAGCGAGAGCGGGGCTCGCTCATTCAAGGCAGGTTTTGTTGTTTTCCTTTTTCCTGTTTGTCATTTTCTGCTGTTACAGATCAGGTTGTAGTTGTTGGCAGTGATTCATGCAGAGAGGCAGAAGACCCAGATTTCTTGTTTAGCATTTTTCAATATGTTTGGCATTTTAATGTTCTCAAACCACTCTTTAATTTGTTACATCTTGCTCACTCATAATGTACAGCTGGGGAGAGATTGGTACCGTAGAGAAGCTCCTGAGGGCTCCTGGGTGAGGAGTGTTAGAGACTGGAATGTTTAGGTTATTATGGAACAACTGGGAGTTCACAGAGGGTCCATTACATGCCAGGAGTTTAAAATGTGAAAAAAAAAAAATCGTGTTTTGACTGAGTAGATTTTTTTTTGCTTGTCTAAATTAAAATCATGGAATGGTTCAGGTTGGAAAAGACCTCCCAGACCATTGAGTCCAACCATTGTCGGAGCAGTGCCAAGGCCACCACTAACCTGTGTCCCCAAGTGCCACATCACACATTATTTGAACACTTCCAGGGGTGGAGACTCCGCCACTTCCCTGGGCAGCTGTTCCAATGTTTGACCAGCCTTTCAGAGATGAATTTTTTTGTAATATCCAATCCAAATTTCCACCCTTCATTGACTGCAGCATTTTTAGTGGCTACAAACTCATTGTGGTGTGTAAATTGGATTTATAGCCCTACAAATGACGCAGTACTTGCTGCTAGTAAGGTGAAGTGCTGTGCACATAGTTGGGTAAAGGAAGGGATCCCTCTGTGAAGTTGTTCAAGCTCGGTTTTATTTAAGCTCTGTTTTAGTGAGATTGATAAAAGGCAGTTGGGGGGGGTGAGGCAATTGGAATGAGGAGAAAAGTGCTGGAGCAGCAGGTAAAGCCCATCCTGATTTATTTCTCTGCCCACAAAGGAAAAGATTTAATCTGAGGGTAGATGCCAAGACATCCCAGTCCCTTGAAAGCAGGATGAGATGAATTGTGGACAAGGAACAAGGAAAGCAGCGAGACTGGAGTTTTACCTCTTTTATTTCTCCCCCCACCTTCACCTTAGAAGTGAATCAATTTGTTTTTTCCCCAAACGCATCTCGCGAAATAAATCTCCCGAGCGGAACGATCGCCGCGTGTTGGAAACGCCCTCGTAATTCCTTCCGCTTCCCCGTTCCGCCTTTCCCGCGGATCCGAGCACGGAGCCGCCGTCACCAGGATCTGCAGGAGGAATCATCTCCGCCTGACAGATGGGACTGCGAGGCACAGATGGGGCTCCCCGGCTGGAGCAGGGAGGCAAAAGTGACACCGCCGAGCCCGGAACATCGCGTCTCTCCCGCGTCCTTCCCGGCCCCGACCCGACGCTCCTCGCATGGGTTGGGACACAGCTACGGCAGGAGGAGGATGAAGTCGTGCCCTGATCTGGTGTGGTTTCTGTTGGGAAGTGTGTGACACCTGTGGGGCGAGGTCCAGGGGGTCATAAGATACTCCAATGTCACACAAGATTTATCTTTTATCCTCCAAGGATTTTGCTCTTCTTGTGGAGCGGCATCAGATGCTGAAATCTGGATTATCCACACAGAGTAAAGGAGTCTTTGCTGTCCTGCCTGATGATTATGAAGTCTCCAAGAGGAGATGGTTGGAAAGGAGGGAGGTTTCCTTCAGAAATCCTTCTGGGTTCTGGTTGTGCTTGGCAGAAATTGGACCTTGTCTGTCAAATGTTCTGATTTTTGGAAGGGGCGAATTTCCCAAATTTCTGCTTGTTGTCTTTTAAATGTGGAGAACAATACCTTCCTACCAGCCTGGGAGAAAAAAATGCATGAAGGCTCTGAAAAGGCCAGAAACTGAAGCAACAGGGGATATTTAATTAGGATGTATCTATTGGCAGGTATTTAAAGGCAGATAAATCCCTTTTGTCTTTCATTAGCAAACAAAAGGAGGTTGTGGACTCCCCATCCCTGGGAATGTCCAAGGCCAGGTTGGATGGGGCTTGGAGCACCCTGGGGTAGTGGAAGGTGTCCCTGCCCATGGCAGGGGGTAGAGCATGGCAGAGCTGATGATCAGCTTTAAAGCTGGGATGAGCTTTAAGGTCCTTCCAACCCAAACCATTCTGGAATTCTGTGGTTCTGTAAAAATTTCCAGCAGGTTTAAACCCCAGAACAGGTGGCGAGAGGCAAACATTCCTGAGTGCACAGCCTCCAGGAAACCCAGGAAACGGCACTGTCACCCGTGATTCTTGTCCTTCCATTTATTTCCTTGTGGAGCTCAGGTCAGAATTCCTTGTTAAAATCCTTCCTGGTGGAGGATTAACCGGTGAAGGGATTCGTGCGTGGAACGGCGTCCTGAGCAATCCCTTCTTCAGCTGTGAGATGGGCAGGGATCTTCTCCACGAGGGATTATCATTCCATCCTCCTCCCTTGCAGGAGGTGTGTTTGTGCGTGCGTGAGCTCAGGAATTAAATCATTTATTTATTTTTAATGCGTCGGCGTAGGAACCGCGTCGGGTAACTGCGGTTCTGGATCGTTTCACCAAACAAATGAGGAAAAACTTCGCTTTGCTCCAGGATTGAGAGCTCGTTTTTCTATCAGAGTTCGGAGATATTATTAAACTTCGCCTCGCTGTGAATTATGTATCAGTCAGCACATTATCAAAATAGCAACATCTTGAAATACTTATTGAACAAACATGAAAGTAGCGTCTTGGATTACTTAGGAAGCATCTTTACACAGCGAGGAGAAATACAAGCTTTCTGTTTCTTCGGGTAATAAAGGGCAAGCAGGCTCAATAAATAGCTGCTTTTGGGAAATGGGATTTAATATTCATGAAAGTCAGCATTCTTGGGGAAAAAAATGTAATAAAAAAGAGAGAAAGCCTAAAAGCTCAGGGCTCTCCTCTACACAATAGCAGAAACCATCAAGGAGCCCATTTGGGATGCACTGAAGTTCGGGTTTTGTCAATCCCACGGAGGGTTTTTAGTGGCTGGAGGATGTCAGGGAGATAAAATTCACCGGGGCCTTTGGGAAACGCTCCGAGTTCATTAAATGAGATGGTGGTGAAATCAGAATATTTTAAACCTCACATTTTTAATGATTTTTATTCAGCATTTAGCACATTTTTTGGGTACGTTTTTGTTGCAAAGGCCTTATTTCACATTCTGTGAAGATAACGGCACAACCTAATACTAAACCAAAGGATGCCAGCATGAAGCCACACCTCAGTGAGCCCCCAGCTGAGTTCTAATGCTGTCCTAATTCCTTAATGATCCTTTTATTCCAACAACCTCCAGGTTGTCCAGAAGGAGGTCTCTGATTGCTGGGGACTGTGCCAACACAGAGTGATAAATGTTCCCTGTCCTGACAACACATGTGGCTCCTGGGAAGAGGCAGCCTGGGGCACATGGAATGGTTCAGGTTGGAAAAGCCCTCCAAGAGCATCCAGTCCAACCATTCCCAGCCCTGCCAAGGCCACCACTGACCATGTCCCCAAGTGTCACGTCCACGTGGCTTTGAAATCCCTCCAGGGATGGGGATTCCAGCCCTGTCCTGGGCAGCTGTGCCAGGCTGGACAAAATTCCATGAAGGAATTTCCCTAATATCCAATCTAAACCTGTCTTGGTGCCACTTAAAGCTGTTTGCTCTTGTTACTTGGGGGAAGAGACTGAATGCAGTGAAAGAGAAGGAAGGGAGGGTATCCTCCTCTCTTCAGGGGGTTGTGGATGTCCTTCCTGGGATGCTCCAGGAGATGCCTGTTTCAGTCCCATTCTTCAGTCTGTCCCTTCTTAAAAGTGATTAAATAGACTAAATTTGCTTATAATTGCTGTTATCAAAAGCAACAATTTATATTTGTTGCAATGTTGCTGCTACAAGCAGAGTTTCACTACAGAATTTTACTCGGCTATTGATTGTTTAAATTTATTTTGTTTTTTGTGAAATAAGTGACTGCTGAGACATCCTGCTCCCTGGATGAGTACAAACCCCCAGGCCTCTTCCAAAGCATCAGAGTGAAGGCATTCCCAGTGCTGACACCTTTCAGGATCTCCTCAGCCCCTTGCACTGGAGCAGGCTCAGGCTGCTCTGTAATCCATAAAACTCTTTTTTGGCTGAGTGCAGGCATCCCTGAATTCCCTGGCACTGCTCCGGCGCCCGTCCGAGGGAGGGGAGCTCTCTTTGTCACTGTAATTATATCTAAGCTGAGCCTCTGCAAAACAAAGTGATGTCAGGACCAGTCCTTCACGCTTTTCCAGTAAAAGTAAATACGAGACACTTCTCTTCTTCCCTCTTTGCATGCTGGAATATGCTTGGGAAAAAAAAAAAAAATCTTGTTTTGGAATGATTATTATGGATACTCGCTTTCAGCAGTGCTCCAAAGCACCACCTGTTGCTGAGGTCACTGCTGCCACTGAAATGCACACCAGCCCTGCTGATGAGGGGATATCAGCAGTGGGAAAACCACTGGAGACAGTAAATAATCTCGGAATCTGATTTTATCTCACCCCTGTGTTTATATTGTAGCCCTCATTTTGCAGTTGTGGGGAAGCTCAGGACGACCTGGGGAAACGTGACGGCGCCGACAGCAAACGTGTGAAAATACCCCCTCAGCTAATTGTGCCCTGTGACTTCTCCAGTGGGAGCAGCCTCACAGGCAGTGGAGGGAATGGAGATAAAGCCCTGCCGTCATCTGCTGTAAACTGAGCTGGGGCTGCTGGGGCACTCCGAGCTCTGCTGATTTATTGTGGCAGCTGAGGGGATGGAACTTGGAATTCTTCGTGTTTTTAATAATTTAGAGTGTTGTTCTGACCAGCGGGAGAAAACTAATGTATGTGAGTTGTAATGAGGTGCTTTGATCCCTAGGAGAGCACAGGGGAAGCTCCTGGTAGGGGAGGAACCCTCCAGTTCCTCAGGGAGGATCCTGGGGGTCCTGCCAGCTCAAATCCCTGGGATTGGGGCAGCTGGAGAGACCTTTGGAGTGGCCACTCACCGTCCTGCAGTGAACACATCCTAGGGATAAAGAAATCCCTGAATCTGCAGGAATTCTTTCAGCACTCTTAGGTCGATCCTGCCTTGCTGATCTCCTTGTACAGCCTCTGGATGAGGCACAGATACTCCATCCACCACATCCAGGGATGCACTGTGATCCAAAACCAGCTGCAAACCTCCATAAACACCCATTTCATAGCAGCCAGCACTTCTCAGCACCACTCCTGACCCACTGAGAGCCTCCTGGTTACCCACAGCAGCCCTTGGGATCACACTGGACTGACTGGAATTGATGGGGTTTAGGGACTGGGCTGCACTGGTGAGGCATCCCAGCAATCTCCAAACCTGTTGCAAAATGAAAAGGTTGCATTTCGAACTTTAAATTGTGTCACTGGGCTTGAAAATACCCATTTTAGCCCTGCTGTGATGATAGAAAGTCTGTAAGGAGGGCAAATCCAGAAGATCCAGAAATTCAGCAGGACTTTCCCTTAAATCAGTAGGAATATCAGTGTCTTGTGCTGTTTGTAGGCCTTTTGACCTCGTTAATATTGCCAATTAGAAACTGGTAATTTCCCTGTTAATATTTGCAATATTAACAACAGGTTATTGCCAAATTATAAATGTTAATTAGAATGTCTTCCGTTGCCCATTAACATTAATTGATAGTTCGTGGCTCTCATTCTTTGTTTAAAATACTGGTTATTCTAGCACAGGCCTCAGTCCATGATCTAATGGTAATCATGCTGTCAAAACATTAAGAAAATGTTTAATAATTTACTTCTGTCCTTTTTTTTTTGTTTGTTTTTTATTTCTGTTTGCAAAGCAGCTGAATTGTAGTTTGGAACGGGTCTGTTGAAGTCGTTCAACTCTTGATTTAGGAACCTAAGAAATATTTGCAGAAGTAATAACTCCCAAGTGAAGCCCCTCGTTCCCCAGATCAACTTCCAGGGAAGGCAAGAAGTGCAAACACAGCTTGCCATTCCACGAGGGGATTTTTTTGTATTCCTGGGTCTCAACTCTCCCCTGAAGCAACAGAAATGAGGGGAAAGGATCCTGAAGCTTCTTGACATTTGTAAATTCGCTCTTATTCATCTTCCTATCTCAGATTTCTCAGCTGGATGACAAATGTGTGTCATCCATGGAGTTCTGTTTTTTAGACGTCTCCATTTATTGGATGCTCCGGGGTGTTTGGATTCAATTGGAACTTACAGCTTGTCTATGTTTTATTTGCATAATAAGGCTCTGAATGACAGAGCAGCTCCAGCCAGACGTGTTGGCTCCAAACGCTGCAATTGAAGCTGGGAGTGTTTTGCAAGAGTGAAAAAAGAATGAGAGTGAGAGAGAGAGGGAGAGAGAATCTGGTCACGTGTGGAAAAGTTGCAGGAGGGAAGCACCATCCTGAGACAGAAGATTCCTGGGATGGTGATTTTTGGGCCGGTTTGGATGGAGCTTGGAGCAACCTGGGATGGTGGGAGGTGTCCCTTCCTTGTAGGTCCATTCCTACTCAGGATAATCCATGATCCAATAATTCTATGATTTTATGAAGTGTCTCTTACATTTAGAAAGAGAAGCAGGTAAAAGGAGAGCCAGAGCTTCACATCCCAGCCCAATCCATGTTTTTATGCTCTGTGCAATCCTGTAGCACAGCCCCACCCATCTCATCTCCCCTCCTGCCTGCCCCAGTTCTCAAACAGCAGCTGGGGAGGACCCTTTCCTAAAAAACAGAACTCACACTTTATATACTCACCCATATATGGATAAACATAATATAAAATATAGCATAAAATAGAATATATAGCATAACTTCAGGTAGATGTGGTCTCAGCTTACATGTAGGGCCTGACCTGTCTGTGTGTTATGTGGAGAATATTTATGTATATATTCCAAAATCCTTCATTTTTTCCCCCTTAAGAACCAGTCTGTGGCAATTCCATCCTGAACCTTTGGAATGCTGGATGTTTGCCCAAAACGTGTGGTTAAATGTGTGGCATGGAATGTGTGGTTAAAGTGGTGTTTTGTGTCCTTCCAAACTCAGCTCCCGAGATTCCCTTGGAGAAGCAGCTTCTGGTTTGTGTGAGCTGAATTTCAGGGACAAACCCTTACATTTAAGGTGCAGCATTAGTTTGTTCCAGCCTGTGAAGCTCCCATTTTTTTCCAGGCTGTGCTGGCTGGAATCACCCCCAGGTGGGCATGAGCTGGCACCTGAGATCCCTGGGTTGGTAGTGCAGGGACGTGGCATTGGTTTCCCTTTTTCCATATATTTTTGAATGCCTATCTATAAATATGAACTTGGCAAACACTAAGTGCAGACATGGAGAGGGTTGATTTCTGAAGCATCTTTGATATTCCAGGGGTTTATCCAGAGCCAATCAGAGCTTCTGGGCGATGATTTACAGATTTATTGAGCCGTGCACTTTTATTTCTAAAATGATGCTTTTCAACCCTCGTCAGGTGAGCTCTGCACTCGTGCCATGCTGATAATGGAACCCTTTGTATAAAAACAAGGCATCAGGAGAATAAAAGATTTTCCTTTGCATTCTCCAATGGTGGAGGTTATTGATTGGAACGATGGCCGTGTCAGGCAGTGCATTTTTAGATGATTACTTCATACCTCAGGTGATGTGATGCACCATAAAGATGATGGATGGTGATTTGCACTTCCAGGACCTTCCAATTGGAGCCTGAACAATCCCTGTGGGTTTTTTTTTTCCCCCTTACAGCAATCCCCAAACCATTGGCCTTCTTCTGAAACAACAGAATTTGCCCGTCTATCTCTCAAGTGCTGCCTTACCCAATTCCTAATAAAGACATTTATTTCCCATTGATTAAATTCCCTCTGGTGTAGCTCCTCCAGGCAGAGCAGTGTGTGAGCAGACATTATGGAGTTAGTAAACACTATAAAGTGTGAAAGCATTTGCTGCAGGAGCTGCAGTCTAAACATTCCAGGAGAAAGCAGGATTCCAGCTCTAGTCTTGGCTTTGCCTCTGAATATGATTGTAACCTTGGGCAAAGCTCTTCAGTTTGCCTCTCCTTAGTTGATTTAATTTGTGTAGCAGGATAATGAGACTTTGCAAGTCTCATCCTCTTTTTTTTTTGGTGGGGAGAGGGTGCAGGGGATGGCTGGAGGAATGGAGCAGGGCAGGATGAGGGATCCACACATCCCTGCTGGATTGACTCTGGAAAAATGAGGCTGAGGCTGAGTCTTCACTAAGGTGAGGGTTTCTTGAAGAGGAAAATCTGTGTAACACCAGAGAGGTGCTGCCATGGGCTGAGGCACAGCTGCTTGGAGACCTGGAGGGA
The DNA here is from genome assembly GCA_034509425.1 of Eopsaltria australis. Lineage (NCBI taxonomy): Eukaryota > Metazoa > Chordata > Aves > Passeriformes > Petroicidae > Eopsaltria > Eopsaltria australis. The sequence goes on along the minus strand of JAVTVJ010000112.1, from coordinate 5,756,220 downwards.
AATGATATCCTCAGGATGAGAGGGAATGGCCTCAGGTTGTGCCTGGGGAGATTTAGGTTGGACACTGGGAGCAATTCCTTCTCTGGAAGGGTGGTCAGGCATTGGCACAGCTGCCCAGGGAAGAGGTGGGGTGCCCATGCCTGGAGCTGTTCAGGAACCATGTACCTGTGTCCCTTGGGGACGTGGGTCAGTGGTGGCCCTGGCAGTGCTGGGGAATGGTGGCACTCAGTGATCTGAGAGGGCTTTTCCAACCTAAACCATCCCGTGGCTCTCTGATAACAAATTTGCAGGGTTATGCTGAGCTCCAACCCAGGACTTTCCCCCTCTCTGTGGCATCACTGGTTATTTCATTTACTAAACTAATTTCTCCAAGAAATCCAGTGAACTCTGACTTCAGGACAGGTCTGCCTCTCTGCTTCCCATCTGGCTCTTTTTCTCTCTGTTTTCTTGTCCCCACTGGGAGATTCACAGACATTAAAGAAATTAAAGGCTTATTTCATTTTCCAATCCATCTCCTGGCAGAGGCTGCCCCGTTCCCTGCTGTGCAGGTACGAGGGCTCTTGCCCAGTCATGTTTTAAAGAGTGGGGATTAACTGCTACTTGTTTGAAGCTGAAACCTTTCACTGTCAGGAAGTTGTTCTTCAGATTCAGCCTGAATTATCTTCCTTAATTTAATCACACCACTCCCAGCTATGCCCAGCGAGCTGCACTAAATCTTTCCCTTCTTTCTGTTTACATCCTTCACGTGTGTGTTGACAGATATATTGCCCATAGGTATTGCTTGGCTTCACTGTGTGTATTTAATTGAAATGCTTCTAATTATTCTTCCCCAAATCCACCTCTGTGGCCCCTGCTGTGTTTTTCTTTCTCTTTTTCTGTGCCTGGTTTGCAGCAGCTTGTTGGTTAAAATGATTTGCAAAGTGTGTTCAGTGCTCAAGCTTTGGGAAAAGCAGAGTGAGGGAAGGAGGCCACATCAACATGAACAAATCATCAGTTTTCTAAATTCTTGCAGAGCTTCGGTGTCTGTGTGAAATAATTATCCTACTCGTGTTCTCCTAATCTTCTGGCTTGTCTGTGGGTTGTCACTGGGAGTGTTTAATGGGCTAAAACTAAAGGCTTCCACTGAAAGATTTCAGAGTGGGTTGGAATCTCTCTCCTAACACAGCCTGAACCTCTGCCATCCTCCAGCATTAGCCACAGCACCAGCTTCTACATGTTCAGCTCAGTTTTGATCTAATATTCCTTCTTCCTCTTTGCCTAGAGGGAGATCTAGAAAGGTTTCCCTGCTGCAGCCTAAAGCCAATTAGCAGAAGATTTCTTCCACTGGCACTGTAAAACCACTCTGTACTTTGGATTTACCAGTGGATATCAGGGGGAAGCTGGAGAGCTGGGATGGAGGCATGGTGGAACTCAGCACTTGCACCTCTCAAAGTCCCAGAGACAGGAAATTAGAAATGAGTGTTAGGCAGGATGAAAAAATGTTACCAATACTGGTAGGGAAATAAAAACTAGGGATGAAATGCTCTGCAAACTCATCCAGTTTGTGTTTATGCTTTGATGCCTTTGGTTGTGCTCGGATGTCTGGGATGGTTCAAAAGTGCAGCCTCTGGCCAGGAAAATGAGGGGACGGTTGTGTTCCACCAAATCATTGTTTTCCCTTCACACCAACATTCACAGCTCCCAGCACTCTGTAGAGCCCTCACAGGCTGGTTGTTACCTCTGCTTGTTTTGGACAGGACCTGGCCAGAATCCCAAAACACGACCAGTGCAATTCCCTCCTCTCTGCCCTGGTCATAAATGGATCCTACTGGAGATGGAGCCACGGGACAGGAGGCTGAGGCTTGGGCTGGATAAAGGCACCTGCCATGGAATCCCAGCATGGTTTGGGTTAAAAGGGACCTTAAAAATTATCTATTCCCACCCCCTGCCATGGGCAGGGACACCTTCCACTGTCCCAGGCTGCTCCAAGCCCTGTCCAGCCTGGCCTTGGACATTTCCAGGGATCCAGGAGCAGCCACAGCTTCTCTGGGAATGCTGTGCCAGGGCCTCCCCACCCTCCCAGCCAGGAATTCCTTCCCAATATCCCATCCATCCCTGCCCTCTGTCACTTGGAAGCCATTCCCCATTGTCCTTTCACTGCAGGGCCTCCATATATCACAGAGAACAAAATATGATTGACTACGATAGCAATTGCACTGGGAAAAACATACTTAGTGTTGAATAAAATAATTAATTTAAATAAACACCTAAGTAAATACTTAAATCCCCAGATTTTTGTCTTAATTTCAAGTTGAGAACATTAAGAGCCTCGAGCAAACTCAAAATAATTGTCAGAAATCTCCCACACTTCCCCTCCCTGGCAACTCAGGAGCCGAGTTGAAAAGTTGTGATTTTTTTTTTTTTTTTTTTTTTTTTAAATCTTTTGCTGTGCTGAACGAATTTCCCAACTTCCCAACTTCCAGAGCATATGTTCCCAAGCTGGCAGCTCCCAAACACTCCAGACCCTGCTGTCCTTCCCCTATGCTCTGCACAAAGCCCAGGAAGCCACAAAGCTGGGGCTCCATGGGTTAAAGGAACTGAACTTGTCAGGATATTTTTGTGTTTTCTGGCAGGGTTGTTTGTTGTGTCGTCGCTGCTGCAGGGTATCAGTCACTTTGAAGGAGAGGATGTCCAGGCAGCCCCAGAGCCAGACAGTGACTGGCACTGTCAGTAAATCATTGTGTCAAGGCTTGGCTCTGCCGCAGAGCAGAGGGAATTGTGAGACTGTTGGGAAGGAACTGGAGCGTTTGGGATTTGTGAAATGATCAATTAGGGCTCGTTAATAGCACTCAGTGGCAGGTTGGACAGGGGAGATCAGAGCTGCCTCGCTCTGGGTGGGTTCTCAGGCCAGCACAGCCTCTCTCAGTTTTAAGTGGAAAAGTGGTGCCCTTGGTGCTCTGGGATATTTTTGGTTCAAAGCAGAGAAGGAAAATGTTTTTCCATGTACTTAGGGAGGATGAGAGATTTAGGATTGCTCAACCTGTAGAGGAGAAGGCTCCAGGGAGAGCTCAGAGCCCCTTGCAGTGTCTAAAGGGGCTCCAGGAGAGCTGGAGAGGGACTGGGGACAAGGGATGGAGGGACAGGACACAGGGAATGGATCCCAGTGCCAGAGGGCAGGGATGGGTGGGAGATTGGGAATGAGGAATTCCTGGCACAGGGTGGGGAGGCCCTGGCACAGGGTACCCAGAGAAGCTGTGGCTGCCCCTGGATCCCTGGCAGTGCCCAAGGCCAGGTTGGTGGTGGAAAATGTCCCTGCCCATGGCAGGGCTGGCACTGGACAATCCTTAGGTTCCCTTCCAACCTAAAGCAGTCTGGGATTCTGTGATTAAAGTTCTGCCTGAGTAGGCTCTGAAATTCCACATCTCAAAGAAATCAGGGCAGATCTTAAAAAATCTTGCATGCTTTACCCTCGTGTATATCAAGGTTTAACTTTTAAATTCTCCTCAGGCAAGTGTGTAGCAAAGTATGAACACGTGGGTTGCCACTTGACCTCCAGAATGCAAAGAGCTTTTCAGTTCTAGGCGTAAAATCTAAAATTTAAAATCTATAATTCAGTGCATTCAGAAATGTAACATTTTTCAGTGATAAAACCAATTTAAAGAGCCAAATACCTCTGTTAATTTGCAGATAACGTGGTCTGTAAGGAACCTAAAGAGCATTAAGGGACCAGGCCCTTCTTTAAAGACAAAAATTCTGGGATTTGTTAGGGGTGATGGAGGAAAGTGATGGAGTTGGGCTTTGATGGTCCTTGTGGGAACCTTGCAATGAGGATATTCCATGATTCCATGAGTGACAGGAGTGCAGGGAGTGGCTCAGGCCACCCCAGTCTCCATCACCCCTGAGACTGAGCCCACAGATCCCCTTTTTCTTTACAGAGAACATAAAAAGCGCTGTCTCCCTTTCTGCTGCCTGCTACCCCACGAGCTCTACCCCCCAAAAACCGAGAAATCCCCAAACCTAAACCCAAAACAACAAAACAATCCCTGGGGAGAAGCCAGCAGGGCGATTGCCTCCCAAGACACCTGGAAAGCCTCTTTTGTTTTTCCTGGACTCTTTCTTATCTGAGCCGTTCCTCAACCCCGTTTTCCTTTCATCTTCTGCTGTTCACCTCAGGTTCCTCCCGCCCCCTCTGCTCCTTCCTCGGAGCCTTTCCTTGCCATTGATTTGCAGAGCAGTGCCAAGGAATTTTGGCAGGGGAAGGGGGTGCAGATGCCTCCAAGATGCCTCCGAGATGCCGCCGGGAGGCTGCGGAGACGGGAGCGGGGAGCAGGGAGGATCCTCGTGCCCGCCTTGGGTAACCCCAGCTCAGTAATTGAGGTGCCACTCATCCCAGCTAATTGTGCTCCATCTCAAAGGCACAGCCTCCCCTGGCGCCTCCTTTAAATAATTTGGATGAATATCCACCAACTCCTGTGTGTTTCATCTCCGCTCTTTTCCTTGTGCCTATTTTGTTTATTTATCCTCGGGCTCCCCAGCTCCCTGCAGTAAAAAAGCAGCCACTTCCTGCATGGCAGGTAATATGGAAATGGGGGGCTGCTTTTCCTTTCAAATTAATTCAGCGTTATTTTCATTCGATTTTTTTTTCCAAAATAGAAGCAGAAGATTCCTATCGGTGCCTAGGAAAATCTTGGAGTAACTCCGGAGCAGCTGAAGGCTGCAAATAGGGGAATTTTTGGGGTCAGCAGCAGAGTTTGCCCTTCTAAGCGGGAGCCTTTAGGTGCTGGAAGTGGCCAGGGGATTTCTGACAGGCTCTGCTGCACCAACCCAGCTCCCAGCACTTTGGGAATGTTGGGGAGGTGTTCCCTTCCCAGGGTGACAATCCTTGGGTATCCACGGAAGCGGGGCCAGAGGTGCCACCCTTTCTTTGCCTGAGTTGTGTCCTGGCATTTGTCCTGTGCTGTCCCATGTGCCACCTCCCAGTGCAGCCCAGTGTGACCCCACAGGGCACTGGGTGGCCGAGGAATGCTTTTCCCTTGGCTCATGGGAGGATGGGTGTTTGGGGAGCCAAAATCACAGAGCAGGTTGTTCCCCATCCCGCCTGGGCCTGGCAGAAGGAGCTCCTCTGCCTTCCCGAGTTTTCACAGCATAACTTGATTGCTCTGGTTTAGTTACCCGAATGTCAAGTTTTAGTTGAGGTATAGAATAATTTCTGCTGATTCTCCACTTCTCCTTCCTATCCCAGAAAATCCATCTTGGGCCTTTCTGCTGTTCGTTCTGCTAATCCATTTGTCATCGCTTAGAAACTCCTGGTGCTGTAAGGATTGCTCATTTTAAGGAGGTGAAATATATTTGTCTTTCTCATAAGCTGAGATATAAATCAGAGAATCCCAGAATCCCAGAATCCCAGACTGGCTGGGTCAGAGGGCACCTCAGAGCTCGTCTTGTTCCAGCCCCTCTTGTGGGTAGGGACAGCTGGGGTGTCCAAGGGCGTGGGTGAAGATGGGTCAGTGGAATTTTTCCCCATCAGATGATGCATTCACTGTGCACTGAGCATTGTTTAGAGACACCTGAGCTGCAGTAACAGGCAGGGCTTGGCTGGGATGTGTTGGAGCAGGTCAGGTCAGCCCCCGTGGGCTGCCCGGGCTAAAGGAATGTGACTCCTGCAGCTTGTCCCCTCAGGAAGAAAAGGTCCTGCTTTCTTCCCCTTCTCTTCCTCCTTCCACCTTCCCTGCTCCAGCCCTTGTCAGATCCTTCTCTTGTGGTTTTAACCTTGCAGAGAACTCTTTTATTCAGAGCTCTCCAGTGGCTCGTGCGCTGACCTGGTTCACGGGACACGTCCAGGAGGCTGCAGGGAAGGGAGGGAAGGGGAGGACTGGGAGCTCTGTGCTTCAGCAGCCCAAATCTGCTGGATCAGCTTTGCTCCTGCAGCCCAGCAGGACCCCTCAGCTGAGGAAAGAGCAATTCCTGCCTGTTGCTTCTGGGACCTGAGTTTCTGCCCAAACATTTTGCTGCTGTCCGATGTAGGATCCTTTGCACAGGTCAGTGGCGGGGCTCTGTGACACCGAGAAAATACCCCAACCTTGTCTTCCTGGGACACAGAACTTCAACCAAAGCACCACAGGAGCAGTCAGAAACTCCTATTCTGTTAATTATGACTCACTAATTTGTTTGAATCCGCATTGTTGCGAAGTTTGACAACACGCGAAGGGTCTCCGCTCACCGAAACACAACATTCATCTGTTGGCAGCTCCAGCATCCATCTGACAGCTCTACCCACAATTATCAAACCCTTTATTTGTTGTCTTGCCGTGGCACTTCTGATGATTATTTTTATCCTTTTGTCTGCCAGTATCAATAAAAACAACAGCTGAGGCTCACACGCCGTGACGGGAGTGTGGGAGCTGGGGGTTGCTCAGCGGAGTCAACACCACCAGCACTGGCACAGGGCTCTGTGTGTTAAAGCCCTGCTCCATAATTGAGAAGAAGGGGCAGAAATGCAGATTGACAGGTGCCTTGGCTCCTGAGTCCTCAAGGATTGTCACATGGCTGCCATCCTTCGCTTGTCCCTTGGTAAATGTGATGTTTTGACATTGTTTTTTCGTTTCTGTATCTTTTAGTAAAAAGCTTTGCAACTCCACGAACTGGAAAAAATGTAGGTCCCACTCCATGGACTGGATCAATGGGTGGCAAGACATCTTTCTTTACTAACTGTCTTTACTAATTTTTGTGAAGATTTTTGCTTCTTTATGCAACGTTTAGGACACAAAAATAAGTATTTACACAGATTGAGGAATTTCTCTTTGGGAGATGCAGAGGTGCCAAATATTCTTAGAAGATGAAATAAACTGGGGGAATGAGTAACTGGAAAAATCACATGATTGTGACAATTGATTGGTAAATAAAACCCTGAGAACTGGTGGAATGGTGGTGTTGGGGTTAAAAGGAATTTCAGGCCGGGATGGCTGCAGTGACCACCCCATCGGCCTCTGTATGGTCATTACTGCAATTAATCACCCCTAATTAGAGCATCCCTCTGAAGGAGTCCTTGTGCACCTCAGCAGTGGGAGGTGCTGGCAGTTCTCCTCCACTTCCCTTTGTTTACAGACTTCCAGGAGCATCATTTGCAAAGTTCACATTGACAAATCCCCGCGCTGGGTCCGTAGGGCCTCCATCCATCATCAAATAACAGCATCAACATTTTTCCTGGGCTATTATCATCACTTCAGCTGCTGCAGCAATATATCCTGCACCAATAAATCAAAGGGGGATCATTTCAGATGGGCAGGAACATAAACAGCATTTTAAAAAATGTATCTTTTAGCAATCTCCCTTCCTCTTGCTGTCGGTGAGTTTTATGAGGTAAAAATAGGCTCATTTTCTGGGTTTGTCTTCATTTCCTCATTTACACAAAGCCAATCTGGTATTTCCCAATTTTTTTTTACCAACCTCTCAATGAGCCCTGAGCTACCACGTTCATTTTCCCCTTTTTCTTTGCCTTTTGCTGCTCCTTTCAGTGAGAGTGGATTGTTGTGGAGCCCTGAGCTACCACGTTCGTTTTCCCCTTTTTCTTTGCCTTTTTGCTGCTCCTTTCAGTGAGTGTGGATTGTCAGTGGTGGTAGGAAATGGTTGCATTTCCCCAGGCAACAGGTGCTCATCTTTGTGCTTATGACACAAACCTGACAAAGCCTCTCCCAGGAAAATTGGAAATCTTGCTCCCCTTTAGCGAGGAATTCACTTTTTTTAAGGCAAACTGCAGCTGCAACACCTGAATTAATGCACGCTGAGACTTTGGGTTTACAGCTCCCTGTTCCATTTTCCCACTCCCAGCTCAAGCCGTGTTTTTATTCTTCCCATCTCGAGCCTGTTCTCATTTTCCTGAAAGAGCTTTATGTCCACGTGCATGGTTAAAGGGGCTTTCTTAATTTCCTGTTTTAGGCTTTCCTCAGAGATTTCTCGTTCTGTTTTCCCTTCCCCGTGGCACACAGATATTCCTGCTGGCTGGAAGGAGCCTGGTTTTGTTTTTTTTGCTGCAAGTTGGCAGCTCAGGTGATGACAATTGGCTCCCTCTGCGTGTTCCAGCTGCAGCTCCGGTGCCAGATGGCTCCACACACGTGCAGGGAGTTGATGTTTCATGTTCCTGGTGAAAAATATCTCACTGGATTCTGGGGTTGGATATTCCCATCCCAAATCAGCCGTTGTCCTTCTCAAAGCAAAGCTTCAGCTCTGTCATTCAGGCACTCACCTTGCACAGTTTTATCTGAGTGCAAAGAATTTGGGTGGAGAATTCAAGTTTGGGGTCTCAGGGATGATTTGGGAGGGCAGCAGCCTGCACAGAACTGACTGGGAGCAAAACATTGGCTCTTTTGCTGGCTGAAAATGGTTTATTTTCCAAGATAAAACAAGTTGGGAATTGGAGTTATGGCCCAATCTGAAAAATCTCAGAGCCTGCTTTTGCCCTTCTCCTAGCCCTTGTCTCACAGGGGAAAATGAGTAAATAATTTCATTGGGTGCACTGGGTGTTTGGCCAGCACTCAACCCACCACAGGAATGCAAAATGAAAGATTTACTTGCAATTTTCTATTTTTTATAAATTTTCTTTAAATAAAAAAAAATATATTTAACAGAACATTCCCATCCAGCTCCATTATAACATCACAGAATCCCAGACTGGTTTGGGTTGGAAAGGACCTTAAAGCCCATCCCGTCCCATCCCATCCCATCCCATCCCATCCCATCCCATCCCATCCCATCCCATCCCATCCCATCCCATCCCATTCCATCCCATTCCACCCCTGTCCCAGGGCAGGGACACGACACCTTCCACTATCCCAGTGTGCTCCAAGCCCCATCCAACCTTGCCTGGAACATTTCCAGGATGGAGCATTGTGACCCAACCCATCCTGTAGCTGGTAGAAAATATTTCCTCTCATGACAACAATCATGCACAGGCCTGAATTTGCAATATCAGCATGAACAGGAGCTGCACGAGGGCCCAGAGAGAGTGGGAATTTGGGAGGTGATGACAGAAGAGCAGGAAATGATCTCCTTTTATTCCCATAATTGCATGGGGAGTCCTCATAAGAAGTAAGAATCCAAAATAATGTTTAATGTTGAAAAGAGGAGCACCGTAAAAAAAAAAAAAAAAGTCCCAAATTCTGTGTTTTCAGTGTTTTGCACTCCAGATGTTGGAGTTGAGAGCAGACAATGAAGGAATTTTTCTAACCTTTCCTACTGCCTGAATTTTCTCCTAGAAAACAACCGGTTTTCTGATCACCTGCTACTCAGCACTCAAACCTCTGACCTATATTCAAATGAAAAGTATAGAACTGCCAAAAAAAAAAAATAAATGAAAATCAGCATTTCTTTCACCCCACGAGTAAACTGGCTTGACAGCTACATAAAATGATTTAGTTTTTTATAATTCCAAGTGTGGCAGGATTAGCCCTTCATCCTGTTGTTTCGGGATGTCTGCGTTAATTATTTCTAGTCCTCTTCAATTCAACACTAAACTCACATTTTCAGTTCAAGGGACTGGCCCGTTTTTAAATCATGTAAATATTATTCAGAACGAGGTGATACCCACGTGCACAGCTGCCAAAGTACACTCATTTATTTTTTAACTTCTTAGTCAGCCAGGGAGCAAAACAATCCATGATTTATACAAGGCATTTCATGAATTTCATCCTTTCCCCATCGGGGTTTGCTGAAACTCGTGCATGATGAGAAAGAACAGCAGAAATCCCTCAGAAAGGATCCTCCTGCATTCTGGAATTGTTCTGTTTGTGTGTGGAAGGGCCAAGCTGCTGCTGTGTTGTTCAAATCCTAAAGTGAGCAGGGCTGATTAAAGCCCACGGTGCCAAGGAGGGATTTGCTTTCTAGGACAAAACCATCCCTTTGAGGAATGGTCCCTGCTGAGCTGCCCATCACCTCCCAGCACTGCAGGATCCAGCTTTAATCCTCTCAAAACTTCCTGTCTTGCTTGGATTTCTGTGGATTCTGAGCATGAACTTTCTGTTGGTGGGAAGTTCAGTGGGGCTGGTTTGAAGAGCTGGGGTTTAGGGGCACAGCTGGAAAGGTCCCAGTGTGGGATTACTGAGTGACCTGTGAGCAGGGCAGTGGTTAAAGTGAATTATCCCAATTTGTCCATCATTCCAAAGGCCAATACCCAGGAAGCTGGGACTCTGTGGAGAGGGCTGATTTCCCAAAAAGCCTCACTTAATCCAAGCCTGTGCTGCTGCATTTCACAAACTCAACACTTGCAGTTCCCCATCTCAAATCCTCGTTTTCACAGTTTGTGATTCCTCATATTTTACTTTGAGGGTGGGAGGGGCAGAACTTTCCTAAATTGAGAGCAGCCTGATGGCTTCAAATCTGTGCAACTGTTCCAGCCTGGGTGTGCTCTGTGAAGGATTTTCTTTTAAAACTGAGACTGGGGACAAAGTTTCCAGAGCTGGGAGTTCTCTGTGGGTTTTTGGGTCGACAGAAACTCTCCAGCTTTGCTTTGTGTGCTGGTTCTGATTCCAAACACCAGCCTGTGCCCGGGGCAGGCAGCTCTGGAATTCTGCAGGATTTCTGTTTGGAAGGTGAAGTGTAACCTCAGGGCAATTTGCAAGTAATTAAAACCACAGGGATATTCTGTCCCCTGCTCAGAGGAACCCCAAACGATGCAGATGTTATAACTGCAGAGGTGCACAACAAATAATCATTAAAGATGATCACATTTATCTCCAGTAACAGCCATCCTCAGGATACAGCTTGTGCACGTGCTCCTTGCATTTGGAATGTGCGTGCTGCAGAGCAAATCCTGCTTTTTGATGGCATTTGAACGTCTCTGGTAATTATTGATGTTGGCCACATCATTATTTTCTGAGGGTCCTGGTTGGAAGGGGCAGCTGTGAGGCAGCTCTGGTGAGCTTAATCCCAAAATCACAGCCCCCAGAGGGGCTTTAAGGTCCCTCCCATCCCAAACCAGTCTGCGATTCTGAGTTTCTATTTAATTGCTTGTCCTGGTAATTACTGTAATTGTTCTAAGATACTTCATGCAAATAAATTTCCATTTGAGATCTACCAAAAAGCAATACAAATTAATCCTAAATTTATTTCCTTTCCCCTTCTCCCCCAAAGGCAGGACAGGGAACTGTTCTCTAAAATCTAAAAGCGACAAGAGCTGCAGTCCCACAGATCATATTTAAATTAGAATTTACTTCATACCAAGACAGTTTGCATTTTGCATTTATTTGTTATCCCCCATTCAAAGGCAAAAAAGTATTATGTGTAACCAAAATTGTCATTGCACTTGTGTTGGCTACTGGAATTTGATGCCAATTTGTATTTTAAGTAATCCAGGATGATAATGACACTTATTGCTTATTCCCTGACTGCATCGTTGCTATTCAGGGTAGCTCATGTATATTTTATGTATGTTCTGTATCAGAGCAGACCTTTTGCAAATTGATTCATTTGCATCATTATATCCTTCTTTCAGAAATCATTTTCTGATCGTGAGGGAAAGACTTCTGCTGGAATCACAGAGAGAATTCCTCGAACTCAGCCTTAGGGCTGGGGAAAACTGAAAAAAGAAACTCAATAAGTGACTATTTTTTATTTTTCCTGTTTGAAGTGTGAATTTTTGACAGCATTTAGTAGAAAATTTTCACAGAATAATGGTTTGGATTGGGAGGGACCTGAAAGCTCATCTTTTTCCACCCCCTGCCATGGGCAGGGACACCTTCCACTGTCCCAGGGTGCTCCAACCTGGCCTTGGGCATTCCAGGGATGGGGCAGCCACAGCAAATCTGGGCACCCTGTGCCACTGAATTTTGCTTTTGTTCATTCACACGGAAAAAAATCAGACAAAACAAATTATTTGGCTCATTTTTTTTTTCACATGGCAAGGATCTCCAACCTGTCATGTGCCTTGGAGCCCTTCCTGGTCCTCCTCCCCTATCAATCTCCCCCAGCAACTCACTTCCCAAAGACCCTGATTTAAGAAAGAATCACCCCACTGCAGAAATCCATTAGAGGGCTCTTCCCCTCCCTCACCCACCCAAATTGCCACTGCCTGGAGCTGAGGAGAAGCAAAAACCCCTGGATGAGTGACAAATATCTTGGCTTTGAAAGGCTGATGTGCTCTGGGGCTGCAGGGAGAGAAGAAAGGGGCCAGAGCCTGAGCTCAGCCTGGTACAGCACAAACACAGCAGAGCTGGCTCCTGGTGGCTGCTCAGGGCCCTTCCCCTTGTTCTGCTTGTGCTGAGAGGTTTGGGATGAAGATCCTCCCACACTGGCAGGGTGACAACTGCATTCATCTGCAACATCTGAGGGAACCGCTCATCTGATGTTTTGGTTTTGAAAAAATTATCGAGGGCTGCTTTGTATGCAAAAAAGGGTTGAGTTTCTTTTTTTTTTCCTGCCTCTGAGCCCCAGATAACTGAAATTATGCTTCTCAGAGGTCCTGTGTTTAAAGTTGCTTTAAAAGGTGTTGTGACACACGGCGGGAACGTGCGGGGTTTGTCTGGGCTCTGAAGAGCTTTGTTTTGATTCACTCACTCTCAACATGAGCAGCCAGCAAAGAGTTAATTCCCCCTCTTTTGCCCTTCTCCTCCTGAAATAAGATAAAATAAACCTTGAGTGGATGTAGCCTAATTTGTTGGCCTATCTCTAATAGGCTAAACCACCCAGCAGATGTTTGGGCAAGGAGCAGGTAACTGAAATGGGCAGCAATCATTCTTCATTTATTTTGGAAAAGCACAGAAAACCCAGACAGGACACAAACACCACACAGTTTGATGCTTCAGTTTGTTACAGCATGGGAAGGGAAAATGATCCTTATTTCTAGGAGTGAAAATACCTATTCACATCTCTAGGAACTTTCAGCAGCAAGATGAGGTTTCATCCTTAATCTATCACTCTGTTCTGTGTTTTTATCCTAAACTGCACCCTTCACAGAGCAGATCACAACCCAAGCACCACTTCATCCCTTTTCTCAAAGGAGCAACTTCTTAACATCTCCTTTGCATAAAATTTGAGGGCCCCTGCCTCGTGTTACTGAGCGCTGCTGATGGTCTTTTGATAGCTGTGCTTTTAATAAGCTGCAGATTATCTCATCTGCGTGTGTACAGCAGCATATTTCAGAGCAGAGGTATGGAAGGAGTAAAGTTGGATTGGCAGCACATGAAAGGGAGCTGAAATGCTTCAAAGGGCAGGGAGAGAGAGGCAGAAGGCAGAGAAAAGGCTCTGGTAGGTATTGGGATGAGAAGCTTTTGAAATATAGATAACCTACAGCAGAGAGGAGCTCTGCTCTCCCAGCACTAATAATTACACAGATAAGAGGGTGAAGTGAAAGGAAGCCAGGAGATATGGACAAAGTTCAGGATAAAGAATCCTGGAAAGAAGAAGCCATGGAAATTTTATTCTGCAAGAAAGTCAGGTTAAGCCCAGGTTGGAAATCGTTAAGAATGTGAAATGTTTGTGGCAAACCTGGGGACACACAAGGAGATCAACCCCAGCCCTGGGAGTGCTTTTATGTGACCAGCACAGGTCTGAAAGCTCAAGGGACAGAATTTGAGACTCAGGGAATGTCCTGAGTATGAAGGACCGTGGAAGTCCAAGAACAGAAATGATAATAGAATAATAGAAATAGAAATAAATAGTAGAGAGAAAGTAATGGCTAAAAGTCAAGATATCAGCTCCCAGCAGTGGGAGAATTCAGGGTCCCGGTGATAAAACAGCCACAGGGATGATAAAAAGCCCAGGAAGGGTGAGTTGGGTCATCCCTGCTCAGAGTGGCAGTGCCACAGCCAGGTGCTCCATTCCACAAATGTCACAAACTTGTGACAATAAAACACTTGGCACGAGGGAGGAGAATTCCTCAGCTCCTTCAGCTCTTCATCCACTTCAAGCAGTGGGTGAAAAAGCCAGCCTGGAGTAGTCACAACAACAGTGAGGATCCCTGTAGGAGGGGGGAAAAAACACATTAAAAAATCAATGCACCTACAGAGGAACTGCCTAATAACGAGGAAGATAATTAAAAGGAAATTAAAGAGGCAGCTAAGAGGGGAATATGTTTGTAGGCGGCTTAGATGCTTTAAGGGCAACAACTTATTTTACTACTCAACACAAATATGCACAACATAATTATTTTCAGGAAGATCTGCCAAAAAGAAAATATAAACTGACATACAAAGGAGTTATTAGGTTTGGTTTGGTTTGGGTTGGTTTTTTTTTTTTTTTTTATTTTAAAGGAAAAAATGCAGCCTCTCAATTTAAAAGCGAAAGGGAAGCCAAGCGGATTCCGAGCACTTACTGGATGTGGAAAAGCTCCCAACAAAAAGTTTTTTGAGCAGATCAGAGGCAGGAAGCTTGCCAGGGAAGCAGTCAGGCTGATGGATGATCAAGGCATAACAGGAGCACTAAAGGGAGATAAGGCTGTGGATGAGGAGGGAGATGAGTCCTCGCTGCTGTTCCCTGCTGGAGCCTGGGGACGGCTCCGGGCTGGAGCTGCTTCAGTGGGAATGTGAAAAAAAAATGAAAAGCAGAATATGCTGAGTTGGAAAGGACCCATAAGGATTATTGATCCAACTCCTGCCCTGCACAGGCACCCCAACAATCCCACCCTGTGCATCCCTGGCAGCAGTGTCCGAACACTCCTGGCAGCCTTGGGGCTGTGTCCATTCCCTGGGGAGCCAGGGCAGTGCCCAGCACCCTCTGGAAGGAAGAACCTTTCCCTAAAATCCAACCTAAGCCCTCTCTGGCACAGCTCCAGCCATTCCCTGAGCCTGTCACTGGTCACCCTCCTCTTCCCCTCACCAGGAGGCTGTAACTGGGATGGGTCTCCCCTCAGCTCCTTCTCCAGCTGATCCAGTGCCCTCAGCCCCTCACAGACCCTTCACCATCTTCACTGCCCTCCTTTGGACACTCTCTCATGGTTTAACATCTTTCTTACCTTGGGGTGCCCAAAACTGCACCCAAAACTCAAAGTGTCCTCTGAGAAGAGAGGGGCAAAGCACCAAAGGATTCAAAGGATTTCCAAGCAGGAGTAGATGGAAGTAGAAGTTCCTCAGAGGAGTAATTCCTCAGAGGCATCAGAACTGCTGGTCCAGTGCTCCATGAGGGATCTTCCAGGGTTAATACATCCCTAAAGGAAAGGTTATCCCAGAAATGCTTTGTTTTTCCTGTTGCACTCACATCTCCTTTGCTGAGCACGTGGATATTCCACTCTGGCCCTTTCCTGGGCCTTCCAAACTGCTGCTTGTGCCTACACAAGATCCAGCCAACACCAATCCCAGAAATGTTGCTCTACAGAAGTCGACTAATCTTTAAAAACAGGCTAAATCCCAAATTAGAATGATTTCAGCAGAGTGAAGCTTAGAGGACAATTGCTATAATTATGCAAATGTAAACAAGCGAAAAGCCTTAACACAATGTATACAAAATAATGATTAAAAGGAATTAGCGTTGGGAATTAGCAGAAATTGGGCATTTGTATGTAATAATAGGGCTGGAAGTTAATGATCCACAGTGAAAGAGTTTTGCCAGTCAATATTAAAGCTTAGATAATCTTTTGTTCAGTAACTTCACACTGGTATTTGTTTAGGATTGCAGCCCGTGCCTCTCTCACCATATTGGAATTCCAATCACTCACCAGCTTTTAATTAGACAGTAGAAGTGATACGATAATTGTGGCATGAATTGATTATTAAGTGAAGTTTGTACGATAATTAATAACAAAGTTCTCGAACAGAACACAAATGACACAAAATAACAGAAGCCTTCCCAAACTGGCATTGGTACAGAGTGGTGGTGATCCGAGGTTTTAATTGTCAATGTGCATTTAAATTCCCTCCATCCAGCCCAGCGCTTGAAATCTTTATCAGTAGCTGCCAATAAAAGAAAATTTATTTGGTTACTGAGGCTTTTTTCCAGGCTGTGAGATTTTCAGCTGATCTGCCAAAGCAGTCTGGGTTCTGCAGGGCCAATAATTGATCAGGGTTCTGCTTTTTGTGCTCTATTTCTGTTCTGCTTTTACGGCTCCAGGCAGGAGCACAACCCCCAGAATCCCGTAAGTGTATCCGTGCTGGGTGGGCACTTTGTGGAGGGTATTTTGTGGAGGATATTTTGTGGAGGATATTTTATCCTGGTGTGGGGTATTTATATGGCTGGTGTTCCATTGCTCTGGTTGTGGAAGAAGAATTATCCTGGAAATCTTTAGGGTAATGTTTGGAAGTGTTATGTCCTAATGATAAACCTGAAGCACAGGTTGCCCTGAGAAGCTGTGGCTGCCTCCAAATCCTTGGAATGTCCAAGGCCAGGCTGGATGGGTTTGGAGCAACCTGGGACAGTGGAAGGTGTCCCTGCTGTGGCTGGGGGTTTGGAGTGAGATAAAATCCCTTCTAACCCAAACCATTCCATGATTCCATGATTGAGTTGTACGTCAGTCTCGTGGCAGAAGCTGATCTGTCTGGAGTTCTGGTATCCCAAGTGAGGCTGGGGACGTTTTCTCCTCACCCCTGAGCAAACACACGATGAGGGACAATCACTGCCCTGCAGAACTTTAACTCCACACCCAGTTTGGGGAGGCAGAAAACTTCCTACAGAATCAGATCTGCTGCAGCCCCTCCTTTCCTCAGCCAGGGCAGTGCCCTCTGCCCCAGAGCTCTCAGGGAGGAGCCCCAGCAGTGCTGGTCCCTGAGTCACATCCAGTCCTGCTGCCTGGGGTTGGACATGTCCTGCAGTGCTGGGACACCCAGAGAAGCTGGTAATTGAGTGACCCAGCAGGGATTGCCAGGTCTCTGCCAGAGCTGAAACTAAAGCTCATTAAACATAATGAGAGTGGCCTTAAGTGGCAGTGGGAGCAGCTCTGGCTGGGCTCACGTGCCCGCCCAGGAGCTGTGGGTTGGGTCAGGCAGCTGATCCTGCTGCAAACTCCTCCTTTATTGCATGCTCCTCTCTACTTTCTGTCAGGTTTGCATTTAACACATCAGCTCCTGATCTGTGTTACACAAATGTGAGTGCTGGTGCAAGGAAGGGCAGAGGCTGAAGGTTAATTCTGGAGAGGGGCAAAAATTTCACTTGTGTTAAAAACTGAATTTCTACGGAATTTTTGCAGTAGTGCTCACTGTTCTGATCATGAAATGATTCCTCCATTCTAAACTCTTTATTTTTTTTTTTTTTTGCTTTATGATATCAAACTGTATAAGAAATGTCTCAACTCTTCATCGTGGAGTCTGGTTAAACACAGCAGGGAGTTTATTTGGTTTGGAATGAAATCAAAATGTCACAATCCATCCAGAAATGCAACACCTGTCCTTCCTACAGCTGTAGCTGAAACCAATGCAAAGTGTAATTTTCCCAAGATTTACCTGTAATTCATTTTGGAAAGGTGAGACAGGAGGCACCAAAGCAGGCAGGTTTGTTTGGGCCTGGAAATCCCTTGATGGCACAGGGAGGTCCTGAGGTCCTGCTTTGAACATGAATTGGTGACTGTCCCATGGATTTGACAGCTCAGTGATCACTCTGTGCCCTTTATTTTTGCATACAGCCCAGACTGGGGGGAAAAAGATGGGAGTAAAGCTCTCCCACTGCTCCAGTCTTTCTTTTCACCCCCTGATAAATCCATGGCTGGGAATGCTCATGTTCTATGGAGAACATCCAGATGTGGATGCTCTGTTATCCTCAGATGGTGCAGCTGATGCCAGAGCCACTGGCTTTGCAATAAGAGGCTTTTCCTGGGATTTGTGACATTTTAAAATGAGAAGTGTGACTCCAGAGGTTGGAAGACAAACAGGAGGAATCCCAAGGCTTGAGTGCCCACAGAGCTGCATCCTTCCTTCTCCAAAGGCAGCCAAAACCTTTGCAGGTGTTGTGAATATTGGCAGCCACTGGAGTTGGACTTGATGATTCCCTTCCAGCTCAGGGAATATTCTCTGATTCCATGGTCTGGCAGAGCAGCATTTGAGATAAACTCTCTCACTTGGAGCTGTGTGAGCAGCGGGTGCCAGCTCCGGTAGCCGTTGGGAGGGAGCAGGAGATGCTCCATCATTCTGCTCCTTCTTCTGAGGAGCAAGCCAGGCTGCTCTCCCAAACCTCAGGCATGTGCCAGCAATCTTCAATACTCAGAAAATCCCAGAAAGTCCCAAATCTAAAATTCTCTCCAGCAATAAATTTTGCAAATAATTTCTAGCCACTATTACTTTTGGTTAACAGGCTATTTTTATTGCAGGCTTCAGGAGCAAGTCTCCTCCTCCTCCTATCTGTACAAACAGCCATAAACCGACTGCATTTTAATAACTTTTTTCCAAGAAGTTACAAGGTATTTCATTAAAATGTCAACTTTTTCTTTCATATATTTTATGATTCTCTTTCTTCCTTCTGCCACAAATATGTTGTTGCCAACATCATCATGACACAGTTTGCTGCCAAGACTATGGAAAGTTAAAAAAGGAAAGGAAAAATGAATTTCTCTTCACTTTTTAGGTAAAATTCTTGCAGCACTAGAGGCTGAGAAAGCAGTCAGAAATATCTGAAGTGCCAAAGACAAATGTTCAGAGTGCCAGAGCGGTGACATGAAAACATGGAAGCAGTACCAGGGAATGCTCCTGGGTGAGGAGTGATCAGCTGGGGACATTTCCTTTTGCCATTTGTAGACTCCACGAGGTTCCTCCTGATGTTTCTGCTGGGATCAGAGCAGCAGGAGCGTGCACACGCTGCCTGGGAGAGATTTATCAGCTCCTGTTTGCAGGAATTGTTGTGTCCTTCCCACCAAACCGTCTCCAAGTGCTGCTCGGAATCCTTGGTGTCCTCCTGCACCCCCCCAGGACTTGCTCCTCAAATCTTTCCACCTGCTGTCACTCACAAGGTCCCCAAACCCAGCTCAAGCCATCTGCTCCTGGCTGGTTTAATGAGGAAGGAGCTGCTTCACCCAGCTTTTGCTGGGAATGGGGGGAAGGACTGGAATCCCCTCAGTTTTGCCTCTGAGAAGAGCCAGGAGACGTGGCTGTGTTTGCTGCTCAGGTGCCTTCACACCTCGCTAATTAAACCCAGCCTGGCTTAGCACAGGGAGTATCCCTGCACAGGCCCTCATTTTCAGCCCTTCAGCAGCTGGATCCTCACTGGAATTTTGTTATTACCTCTGCTGTCCCAGCCTCGGAGCCGCCGAGTGGCCACGGCGACATTAAATTAGCTTTGTGCCCAGCACTTCTGGACTCCTGCCTTTGCCAATCTCCATTTCTGAGCATGCAGGGTCCTTGCTGGCATCCTGAACACCTAATTACACTTTTAAAGCATCTTAAAAACTTTCAGCTCCCCAAGTGTAATTTCCTGCTCGGCTGGAGAGCGAGGGACAAACTTTATTTCCACTGGTGGTGAACCAGTTGTGGGTTCAGACTTCCCAGCACTGCCCCTGGCACTGGGGGAGCTTTGGCTTCAGCTGGTTGAGTTTGTTGTTCTTTCTAAACAGCATAAAATCCCTCTCTTGGAATTTGCTCCGCTTTGGTGTTGCCCTCACCCCAGAGACCTTCTTTTAAACGTGATTTAATTTTTTTTCCTCTGCCTTATAGGCCACAGCTTGATTTTTGTTGCACTCCTGGGTCTTGAAGCAATTTTACAGGGGAGGCAAGGAATTGCTGAACGGAGCTGTTTTGTTTACGTTATGTAAAGTTGGGAATCTGCCACCAGAGCAATCCCACGCATCCCATGCAGCGTTGCAGGCACTCAAGGGCGTGGATGGATCAGATAAAAGGAGGTGGAGCTTCCAGCAGAGGGCTGTGACTTGCCCAAACGAGTTAATTACACATTAACTGCGTCCCACTTTCCCAATACAGAAACGTTTGTAATTAACAAAAAGAAAAAAAAAATAAATTAGTGTGTAATTCAGAGTTGGCCTTGGGCCGTTCTGTCACATTCCTGACTCTGGGACCTCATCCACTCTTCCAGAGAGTGATGCAAGAGGAGTGGAGGAGAATATCCCGGGAATTTGCCTACACCCACTGCTCTATTTTAGGCTCCCATCTCATGGAAATAATATTGGCAAACATCACCAATATCTTATGGAAATCCAGCTGATTGAGCAGTAGCATCCATGGGTTCCTTCCGTGGCCAGGTGACCTGGCTGGTGGAGGAGGGAAGGGCTGTGGATGTGTCCTGGCCTTCAGCACAGCCTTGGACACTTCTCCCACAGCATCTCCTGGAGAAGCTGCAGCCCACGCTTGGACAGGGTCACCCTTCCCTGGGTTGAGAAATGGCTGATGGGGGGCCCAGGGAATGGTGGGGAATGGTGCCACATCCAGCTGGTGTCTGGTCACCAGTGGTGTCCCCCAGGGTTGGTGGCCAGCCCTGTTTAATGTCTTTATTGATGATCTGGACGAGGGGGTAGAGGCCCCCTCAGGGAATTTGCTGTCACCACGTTGGGTGAGGGTGTGGATCTGCTGGAGGGCAGGAGGCTCTGCAGGGGGATCTGGACAGGCTGGATCCATGGGATGAGGCCAGTTGGGTGAGATAGAACAAGAACAAGTCCTGCCTTTGGGTCACAACACCCCCCTGCAGCTCCAGAGGGGCTGGAAAGCTGGGCAAGGTCCTGGGGGTGCTGGTGACAGGGGCTGGACACGAGCCCAGGGGTGCCCAGGTGGGCAAGAGGCTCCTGGGCAGTGCCAGCCCTGGCGTGACACAGCCCCAGGGCAGTGCCCGTCCCTGTGCTGGCACTGCTGGGGCACCTCCAGCCCTGGGGACAGCTCTGGGACAGGAGGGACCCTGAGGGGCTGGAGGAGTCCAGGGAAGGGAACGGAGCTGGGAAGGGGCTGGAGAATTCCTGAGGGAGCTGGAAAGGGGCTCAGCCTGGAGAAAAGGAGGCTCAGGGGGGACCTTGTGGCTCTGCACAGTCCCTGACAAGAGGGGGCTCAGGGGGGGTCGGGCTCTGCTCCCAGGGAACAGGGACAGGAGGAGAGGGAACGGCCTCAGGCTGGGCCAGGGGAGGCTCAGGTTGGACAGCAGCAGCTATTTCCCCATGGAAAGGGTGCTCAGGCCTTGGAACTGCCCAGGGAGGTTTGGAGTCCCCATTCCTGGAGGTGTCCAAGGAATTCCTGGAGGTGACAGTCAGTGCTCTGGGCTGGGGACAAGGTGGGGATCAGGCACAGCTGGAACTGGATGCCCTTGGAGCTCTTTTCCAACCTCAATGATCCTGTGATTCTGTGGAATAGATTTGCAGTGATGTGTGCAGTACACAGGACATTAATTTCCCGGGATTGTCTCAAGCCGAGTGGTGAAATTGTGAGCTCCATAATGCATATAAAAATCCATATTCCCATACTTTTTATCTCCAGCCCCAACAGCCTCCATGTAGACTATTTTCCACGTCACAGGCAGCTGGAGTCAATGACTCTCCCATGTACTTGAGACATCAGCTCTCCCCCGTGGAATATTGATTTCCAGGAAATAATCTTCATGCAGCCATCTTTGCTTAAATATCCCATCACGTTATCCCCTTACTCAAAAACAATGCACATTCCTGTCATATTCTCCTGGAAATTGAATGTATTGCTCTGTTTAGCAAAGTGTTTAAACAATAAGGGACCAAAAAAAATATATGGATGTCTCCATGCTATGGAACATTCTTGTATTTACGTCCCTGTTACTAGACATGAGTGGAAATTTAATGCTTTTGGAGCAGTTGGAACTGTGAAACAGAGCAAAGAAGCGCAGGGCTGGCAGCTGTTTTAATGCACGGTGAAGCCAGGAAGTTGTTTAGACTGGGTTTGAACTTGGCTGGCGCACAGGGACGCCGATATCGGTCAGAAAAGGGAGATATTTAAAGATCTGTTAGGTCAAGAACACATTTTATGACATCAAATATTTAATATTATCCGAGTAAATAAAAAATCGCGTGGAAGGGGAACAAGGTTAAAGCGAAACTTTATGGCTGATCTCTCGTGCTATTAAAAGATGATGTTTTTCAGAGTTGCAGGGGATATTTTTCAGCACACAGATTGAAGGTTGTGCTGAACCTTTCTGCCTTGCTGCTTGTGGCTCTGAGATTGCTTTTTGTACCACATACAGTTTATTAAGAATTACAGAAAATATTTGCTTCTTTACTTAGGTGGTTTTTTTGGTTTTAATTTAGAAATGAAGCTTTTTTATCTGTAAAAGACCTCGAGATGAACCTTGAGGTTCTTCAGGCCAGGGGAGGTGATGGGGGGTTCTCCTTTTGCAGCCCCTTCCACCTCACCTCTTATCCAAGAACCAGAAAGAAGTGTGGTCCACTTTAATGGTTAAATGGACAAATGTTTTATAATGGTTGGATTAGAGGATCTAAAAGGTCTTTTCCAACCTCAATAATTCCATGATTCATCCCACAAACTCCCTCCTTGGCTGTGCCAGAAAGGTGCTGTGTCTGCATTGAGATTTTCCCTGTTTTCCACTTCTTTGCCAGCAAAAGTGGCTGAAAAAAAGAGGAGGATTTAGTATTCTATAAACCCCACCATGGAACAGGTGAAATGATTCTTTCCCCTGGCAAAACAGCAGCTGGATTTGGGTCCAGTCATTGTTTTCAGTGGATTGACTGAACTTGGATCTTAACCTCCAAATGGGGAGTCAGCAGGAATTATCAGTGTCCAGCTTTTCCAGTTCTGGAATCAACAGATTCCAGTTTTGTGGCAATAGAATCCATCTTCAGCATCAGAAGGGTAAAGAAAATGGCATTTCAATTCAAATATCGTTTGTCTGTGAGAATTAATTTTTGTAATAATTTTAATGTGAAAGTCTGACTTTAAGCCAAAGGAAAAAACCACCCCAAACCCCTGAATCCAGCATGATTAACCCTCTTTTTTCTCTCAAACAAGGAATTTTTGGGGACCAGTGCAGCTGTTGCAGCAGCCACACATGAAATTATCTCCTGCTCAGAGAGAAATGCAAAATGAAATGCCATATTTTTGGATTGTTAAGTGTCACTTCAGTGAAATGCACTCATGGCTGAATAGCTCCCGTTTATTTTCTAGGGATGGTTAAAAATGAGGAAATTGTGACAATTCTTTAATATTTTCAATTGCTTTTCCTTCTGTTGTTCTTGCTGAATGGGGAGAATGCCTTTATATTTGTGCCTTTGCAGGGAAAATATTCCAAATGTTTGGTTTTGCCTCCACTTCACCTCTTTTCCCCCTTTTTCTCATATCTGCTGCTGAAAAGAGGAGGAGGAAGTTCAGGGATGGGGAATGAGGACATAGGGGAAAGCAGGGGGAGAGAGAGAGAGAAAACCAGAAATGTGGTTTATTCAAAATAAATGATGAAATGGAAGGCTGTGTCTTGAAGATGGATCTTTTCAGTGAGAAAGCTTAAGAGGATTGAAGGGAAGGGAGGGGATTTGAAATCCAATGTGGTTTTGGTGTTTCCGTGGTTCATTCCATGGTTTTGGGGACTGCTGTGTCCTGAGGAACTCCTGCTCAGTGAGCAGATAAAGCAGAGAAAATATGCATGGTTTTTGGGAGGATTTGTGCTGGTCCATGAAGGAGCTGGAGGCAGAGCCATGGGGAGATGGGGAATTTGGGCTGCCCCAGCTGCAGGGTCAGCTCGGGGAGAACAGGAGGGTGAAACAGCACAAATAGAGGAGAGCTGCACCCAGAGCTGGGGCCAACAGCAGCAGGACCTGGAGCTGCTGGAGAGATTCCAGAGGAGCCACGGAGCTGCTCCAGGGCTGGAGCCCCTCTGGAGCCAGGCTGGGAGAGCTGGGAATGTTCCCCTGGAGAAGGGAAGGCTCCAGGGAGAGCTCAGAGCCCCTTGCAGAGCCTGAAGGGGCTCCAGGAGAGCTGGAGAGGGACTGGGGACAAGGCCTGGAGGGACAGGACCCAGGGAATGGATCCCAGTGCCAGAGGGTAGGGATGGATGGGAGATTGGGAATGAGGAATTGCTGGCTGGGCTGGAATTGCCAGATTTGCTGTGGCTGCCCCTGGATCCCTGGAATGGCCGAGTCCAGGTTGGACGTTGAGGCTTGGAGCAGCCTGGGACAGTGGAAGTGTTCCTGCCCATGGCAGGGGTGGCACTGGGTGAGCTTTAAGTTCCCTTCCAACCCAAACCGCTCCGGAGATCTGGGACTCTTAGAAAAAGGCAGAAATCAGATATTTGTGTGCAGCTTCACTGAAGTGAAAGGGAGGAAGGAAAAAAACCCCATAAATAATTAATAAATCCCCCCAAATGTCTTTGAAAATACCAACAATTATCTGCATGAGAAGGGAAGAGCTGCTTTATTTCTGTCCTTGTTTCAAAGCAACAAGAGACTCCCTGTGACACCACAGGCTGATGGGGCTTTTAAAGATTAAAAATAGCTCAGGAGAAGAGCCATTGAGATGGATTATGGACTGGCTTATGGATATGAAACCCAGGGTGTCAGGGAAGGAGAGAATTCCGAGTGAGGAGGGAAAACAAGTGGGGTCAGTGCCAGGGGCCTTTTTCCTGCTTGATGGTGAGTGGGGATGACCTTGGCGAAGGAGAAGTTTCCAGATAGATTCACACAGTTCTGATCACACCAAGCTGGAGAGAAGCAGCCAAACACCACCAAGCAGGCAGAGAAAAGTCAAGGGAGTTGAAGTTAATTATAAAGATGAACAAGCTATTCGTGTCATTCAGCATATGGCACCGTGGCTTCAAACTATTGAGAGGGAAACTTTATTTAGGGGATAGCGGGGATTTCATGGCCACGCTGAACCGAGTTCTGGGTGTTCAGAGTCAGGAGCTGACAATCAGATGTGTGGATGTGCTGCTCTGACACGTTCTGTCCTCCGGGATGTTCCGAGGAAAAGCCGAGCTTCGAAGAGTTCCATCACAAAAAAAAAATAACATTTGGGGAAAACGGAGCGAGCGGGGTGGCGAGATTTTCTGATTCCTTTTTAGGGTTGGAGTGTGTGCCTTTGGGTGTTTGGCAGCAAGAAAATGTTCAGTGGCTTAGGGGTGTGATGATGCTCTTTAAAGGGAAGCACTGTGTGATCATGAGGATGGACTTCATCCAGCAGATCTCTGCTGCAAACTTCTGTGACATGGACACGATCCCAAAACTTTGGCTGCCTTTTCAAAGCCACTCAGCTTCCCCAGGGCGGCCAGAAGGGGCTGAGCACTTCCTAAGATGTGTTTGCTCAAGATGTTTACAGAGCTGTCACCCAAAAATGGATCTGGACCCAAATACCCTCTGAAGCTGAGGCTCAGGACCGAGTTGAGCTCTGGGACGTGCTGTTCCCTGCTCCTGGTCATCCAACAAGGGACATTCCCAGGATTTTACTGCTCTGGATTAGTACCTGGAATTGGATGTGGGCAAGGATTGTGCGTGGTAAGAAATAACCAAACTTTTTTTCAGACTTTGTTCCAGCTTTGGCACGTTTTGCCCAAACCAATTTGTCCATCTCTAATGCAATGTAAATAGCATTAAGCCCTTTGTGAAATATGTGACGTTTGTAGAGAAGTATGGCAAGCCTGGCCTCCAAAATCAATATATAACCCCTTGCTATTGCACAGCAAAGTTCATTTCTGTTTGGACACATCTTCAAAGTAAGATGTAGAACTCCATTACCTCACATGCTTTTTAAATTCAAACACAGCAATTGATGTATTGGTGAGAATGTGTGAGCTGTGATCTTTATGGATGCCTTTTGGAACACATCTATCAGAAATCCCTGGGTTTATTTGCTTCTTTGATTTAGTGAGGAGTCTGCAGATTGTCATGGTTTTGGACCATCTGAGTTGCTGAACGAGCTCCTGGTGGCACTGCTCGGTGCTGAGTGACTGCCCAGAGCCCCTGGCAGGAACCAGGGAAATGCATTTCAGTTTTCATAAAGATTTTTATTAAAAATTCTTCCTAGAGGGGCCACATTCCCTCCAGCTCCTGCTCAAGGCCCAGGACCCCATTCCAGCCCATCTTGGGACTGTCCCTGGTGATGCTGTTGGATTCCACGCCTTGATGTCCCCATCCACCCCATCCCCGCCGAGCTGCCCAAAGCCCAGGCAAATTAAAAATGCAATCACCATTTCAAAGGTCTGAGCTCCACGTTTGGCTAAAATCAAAGCCAATATAAGCTGTTTATCAGCATTTTTAAAATATTTAACTTTTTAGCAGTTCTCAGTGAGACAAGAGAGAAAAAAGAGACTCTGTCTCAGCCTGCTCTCCAGAGTAATATGAGAATGTGTGTCACCTAAATCCATTCATCAGAATGGTTTTAAAGTACTTACACCTAAACTTACAGGTTTTTCAAAACATATGAAAACAAGTGCCCACCTTAGGACTGTCCCTGGTGATGCTGTTGGATTCCATGGCTTGATGTCCCCATCCACCCCATGCCCAGAGCTGCCCAAAGCCCAGGCAAATGAAAAATGCAATCACCATTTCAAAGGTCTGAGCTCCACGTTTGGCTAAGATCAAATCTAATTTAAGCTGTTTATCAGCATTTTTTTAAAATTTAACTTTTTAACAGCTCTCAGTAAAACAAGAGAGAAAAAAGAGACTCTCTCAGCCTGCTCTCCAGAATAATGTGTCACCTAAATCCATTCATTAGAATGGTTTTAAAGTACTTACACCTAAACTTACAGGTTTTCCAACACACACAAAACTGAAAGCAGAGAGATTGTGATAATTTTTCTTTAATCCAGTGAATCAGAGTCACCTTGAGCTCTTTTCATAAAAAACAGGTTTAAAATGGTAGAGGGACGGTGTTGATAGCAAAGATGAAATGGATGAAGTGGAAAACTCCTAAACTTCTGTGTTCGCATTATTTTTTTTTTTTTGCTGTTTAACCCGGGGGATTCTATCGGGTGGATAAGAAGTCATTAAAAGCTAAACTAAGTTTTCACCTTTGCCAGCAAAACAAAGTCCTGAAGGCTTTAGTCTGAGCAGCCCTAATGTGTCCTGACACTGCTCTGGCTCAGCTGTCCCCGCTTCATCCTGCAGACAGTGGCACTGAACTCATGGAAAAAGGCAGTGGCACTGAATTAATGACAAAAGGCAAACTCCAGTCCCCCCGTGGGTGTGGTGGCTGTGGGAGGCAGATCTGGCTGATTTTACTCTGGTCTGGGGGTGAGTTACTTGCAGAGCACCAATGGGGACATTCCCACTGCCAGTGAGGAGAACGTCACATGTCTGGGAAGGGAATTCAGGATTCCCATTTCTTTTCCCAGATGTGTTATTCTGTTTCTCTACATGCGCTTTTCTTACCTTGGTAACTTGTTCTCTAATTACCTGCAGAAGTGTTTAGAAATGCTGAAATAAAAGTTTGTAGAATCCTTGAATAGTTTGGGTTGGAAGGGACCTTTAAAAGCCATCCCATTCCACCCCTGCCATGGGCAGGGACACCTTCCACTGTCCCAGATTGCTCCAAGCCCCATCCAGCCTGGCCTTGGACACTTCCAGGGATCCAGGAGCAGCCACAGCTTCTCTGGGTACCCTGGGCCAGGGCCTCCCCACCCTCATAGGGAACAATTCGTTCCCAAATCCCAATTAAAGAGTTTGTTTTAGCCTGATGCTGGATTTTGCTGTACCACGTAGGAGACTCTTCACAGTTTGCCTTGGGCTGTGAGTAAATCCTGCAGCTTCATCCCTTATCCCTTCATCCCTTTCCCCAGCACTAAGTGCTCCGTTAGGAAATTAATTAAGTGCTAGGCACGAAGTATTTTAAATCTTTTGAGAGCATTGCTGTGCAGAAAATTTCCCTTTCTTCCACCTGCACACTCAGACAGAGTTTTGTTTGTACACCAGGGAGTTTCCGCAGCCTCCGGGAATTATTGAAAGTCTGAAACAGCCACACCACGAGGTTTTGGGGAGAGGATCTTGGGGAGAGGCTCTGCTTTTCCTCAGCCTGTGGTGATTTGTGCAATCCCAGCAGCAGGAACATGAGTTCTGCCTGCTCTGAGCACGGGCCCAACTTCCAGGATGGCTGATTTGGAGCCGGTGCCTGTGTTGGAGCCGGCAGTGTTTGGATGGAAAAATTAGTTATGTCAGCTCAGCCTTAAATCCTGGAACTGTTTTAAATAAACTGTTCTTCTCTTCCTGTAACACTGCCATGATGGGGCCAAGAAATGGAGTTTGGGACACGGAGGATTTTCTACAAACAGAATTTATGTTGTTGTTGATTTTTTTTTCTCTTAAAAAAAAAAATCTCCAGACACTGCAAATACAGTGACTGTTCCAATCAGGATCAACATTAATTTCTTCGTAGCTTTCAAATGTTATAACTACATTTCTCCCGACATGTTGGCATCTGTGTTGGTATTTATAAATTTTTGCATGCTTTGACTGCCATGCAAATCCTTCCAGAAAGTACCCTCTGAGGAGCTGAAATGAGAGAGAGAACTCGGCACTCGGAATAACCCTGCCTTGTACGAGATTATTTAGCAATTAAAGTTGTGATGTTTTTATCAAACGGATGCGCAGATAGCGACTCCTTGGCATCAATAACAGATAAAGCTGGGTTTGCATTTACAAGGAAAAGAGCAGTTCTGTTTCTCTGAGCTCACAGAGGAAGCATCAATTCGCATTTTAACTGTTTTTGGTGTTTGCTTGCAGATCTGAGAGAGGCTCGTGGTGCAGTGCGAGGCACCTGGGCTGGTAGGGGCTGTTTCCTAAGGATAAAGTTCTCAAGACTCAAAATTATTCATTTTTTAATAGAAGCAAATAGGATTTATGTCTTCTTGTTGTTTCTGAGCTATTGTGCAGTTTGATCTGTCAGTGTCACTGATATCATATTCCCATCTCCTGTTGAACCCAGCGGGATCAGGTGGTGCTCAGTACCTGCCAGCCCTCCCTCCCTCTCTCTCCCTTCCATAACCTTGTCCCCGGATTGTCCAACCCCACTGGAATGTGCTGGAGCACAGCTGCTGCTCTGGGAGGGACAGAACCTGTTCATAAACAATTCCTGCCCCCAGACCTTGGGATCCATGGGGAAAGGTCAGTATTCCATTCCCCATCCCTCACTGCAGTTCTGGGGCTGAGGGTGTGTCCAGAGGGGGGGGGGAGTCTCTGCCGTCAGCCCTCTGTCACTTGATCATCCCAAAATGCAGATATTCTCCCTCTCCTCCCCTCTAATCTCATGGGTTGATATTCCCTAAATGTATTTAAACCTGTTTCATGTAAGGATGAAACAGGATCTGGTTATTTTGCTTCCTAACCAGAGGTGGAGACCTGTGATGGGCTGTGACTTCCCCTATTGGGAAAAGTGACAAAGGAGCAGGGAAGGTTCTGTCTTCACAGGGATAATCAGGAAAAGGGACAATACAGAACAGGGTAAAACCCTCTGTGTGTCCATCATCAGGGAAAGACCATTGAGACCATTCCTATGCTCTTCTTGCCACTGCTGATCCTGACCTCTCCTTCCCACCCAGAATAAATTCGCCACAGCAAAATGAAGTCTGCCCTGCCGATCATCAGCCACAGATTATATAGGTCAGCCTCTGAATTCCCGGGATCTGAGAATCCTGGGAACATGGGATGGTTTGGATTGGAAGAGACCAACATCCATTTCCAGCCCCCACGATGAAATCCTGTCCCTGTTGAAATCACTGGGAGTTTTGCTGTTGTTTTCAGAGGAACTCAGATTTCTTTGCAGGTTTTTACAAGGCTTTGAAGTTGCCTCTCTGAAAGAACCTGTTTACTCCTGTGTAAAATCCATCCCTCAGATATTTATCCTGCTGCACTGTCAAACTGGAGCGAGCGTTGGAAGCAACACCAGTGCTGAGAGGGCTCAGTGCCTTCTCCCTGCTGATTAAAGTTTAAACCAAGTTTAGACTAAAGCAGAGGCATTAATGCACGCAAAAGTTGAATATTTAAACCTGAATACGTCACATCTTTACAGGTAGAAAGTCTGTGAAGAGATAAAGGGAGGTCTAATCACTCTTTGTCACTGATGTCACCTCCCAGTTTGTGAAGTTACCACTGAACTGGTCACACTTCCACGCTGGAGTTTGCTGTCCACTCAACATTCCTGCTGCCCTCTCATTTCCCAGGGAATGTCAGGAAATCCAGGCACTGGGGAAGTTTCTGCTCCTTGCTGTGAAGTTCCTGGCTGCGAGGAGTTCTCCAGGCGCATCCCTGTGAATGTAACCCAGTTGTGCCTGTGGATCTGTCACCACTCCTCTCAGATTGCAGCCTCATGGATCCCAAAATAGCTCTGCAGAGACATCAGTGCATAGCATGTACCTCTCTGCCATATGCTGGGGATAAAGGAATCTAATTGGGCTGCCTTTTTTGCATGTATTATAATGTTTGAGCTTCGATCCCTGCAAAATAATTCTTTTTGCTTTCAACGGCAACAGCTAAAATATATTTGACTCGGCTTATGCAAACAACCATCCCTGCCCTGCTTTTAGCTTGATTAATGCACTGAAGGAAAGGAGCTCAGAGGAAGATGGAACATAAATCTTAAGCTCATTTTTGGGTTGGCTTTTTTTTTTATTATTAATTAGTTGATTTTAGAAGCTATTTTAATCCCGGTATCAACCCTTTCGCAATGGGTTTGTTGTTTCATCTGTTGAAATCAGATCTTCTCTGCTGCTGTCACCAGTGGAGTTGAGTTTGAATAAATCCCCAAAAGATCCAGGAGAGGTGGATCTGATGCACTACTTGGTGCCCTGAGCACCCTCCTGACCATTTCCCATGCGTGCCAACACTCCCAAAATGTGGTGGAAAATTGCATTTCTTGAGCCGTGCTGCATTTTAAGCGAGTCCTTGGGAGAGAAACCTCAGAGCTACAAGCAGCAAAATGCAATTTTGAGCAGTGCCTGACAATCCATGTGTGATTATGTCCAGTGAAAAGTGTTTGCTCCCCCAACCAGGCAGGAAATAAAGCACTTAGATGGAAGTGATGTGTAAAACCACTCCTCGACAGCACGACTCCAGGATCAGATTATGCTTTCCAGTTAATCCAGAACACGAAAATCTGTCACAGAATGTTTTCCCAATTCTTTTCTCAGTTATAGCTGTTATTTGAAGAAATGATCAAATAAGAGCAGGAAAATCATGAGCAGCATCTGCTTTAGAAAATAAGCGGGGACTTAACTATGCCTTGAAATAATCAAATGAGTCTCTCCATGGCTGGCTCTTCAGGCATTACTGGAGTAAACACGATTAAAATAGCAGAGAAAACGCTGATGGGGCTTGGACAACATCTGAAACAGCTCCTTTATTTCCTTGCTTCTGCATGGGATGTGTGTGAAGGAGCCATGTGAGTTTTTGTGCTCCGTGTCCACATTTCCACGCCTGGCTGGTGCTGCTGTGGCCATTTGGAGCTGCTCTTCAAAACACTTCCCTTCTTAAATATTTTTAAAATTCCCTGTCTTTTCTTGACTTTTTTTTTTTTTTTGCCAAAGTGGTGCTGTCTCAAAGTTCACTTTGTCTTCCAGCACAGATCTTTCTTCACTGCTGCTGTACCAGTGCTTTTATTTGTGGTATTTTTTAAGCTCAACCCAGCAGCAGAAGCTGCTTTGCATCCCACAGAGTTGCTCAGATGTGAAGTTATTGATCAAACAGCATCTTACGGAGGAAAATCAGGATTATTAGCACCTCTGGGGATCTCTCTCCTTATGTGCAGCACTTTTGGAATCCTCCTTCCATCCCATCTGCTCCGAGCTTGCTGGCAAGTGGGAAAGCCAAGCATCTGCACTGCACTTGTTTGTGTGCACATCAAAGTGCTCCAGCGGTCAGAAGTTGGGTCTCTGGTGGAGCTGAATTTATTATTTTGTTCTGCTCTTTGTCCCTGACGAGTTGCAGGACGGAGGGGACATAGCTCTCCAAAATACAATCAGGAATATTTTATATTGTTTGGGTCATTCTTGCTACGTGGTGGGAGATTTTTGAGTTTGCTGAAGGGCAGGGAGCTCCCTTTGTCCCATTTGCCACTCCCTTTTATTTATTATTTTGTCAAAAACTGAAAGTTTGGGTGAGGGGAGCAGGAGGTGTTGGTGCAACAAACCAAACCCCCAGCAGGAAATTTACTGAGTTGCCAATTTATGGTCATTTAATTGGCTTAGGAAGAATTGGAATGTTTCTAAACATCCTCCTGAAATCAATGGTGAGTGCCTTTATTTTGGGCCCGGGGCAGATTGAAATTGAGACAATAAATGTGAGCGTCTCATTCCAAAAGAATGAGAGTTGGCAGCTCTGCACTGGCTCTGCTTTTGGGGGAGGAGGAGGAACAACCAAGGGCTGAGGGTCCCCCTTCAGTGAGGGTTGGGGAGATTAAATATGTGTCAAATCAACCTCTGGTTGGCTTTTTATATATAAAAAAAGTTGAATTTTCCTCTACCCAGGTTCACAGGCACTGGTTGGATGCTGAGAGAGCCCTAGGAAATGGGATAAACCAGAAAAAACCCCCACTTTTAAAATCTGTTTCACACCAAACCCCTGAGAGAATTTCGATGCGTGTAAAACGTTTGGAGATTCTCCGTTTTCAGCCGCAATTAACTAAAAATTCCTGGAACTAATGACGTTTTAGTATAATTTTAATTAGATTTTTACCCTGGATAGAGAGCTGTGACCTGTCTGTCACAATTTACTACCCCTCACCTGAACAGTGGGGTGCCAACAGCCCGGAAAACCATGGAGAGAGGGAATTTGGGAATTTTACGACCCTGCTGGATGCGGTAACACCGATCCCTCCCCGCTCCAGGAGCCTTTAATGCCACGCTGCCAAACAAGATTTAAAGCTGGGAACAGATGCAGCTCCCCAAAGTGCCGGGCACGTTCCCCCATGCACATGATCCCTTTTGAAGTGCTGCTGGTGCTGGAGGTGGAATTTGCTTGGTATGAGCTGGGAATGGAAATAGCCCTGCAAACACAGGGACAGATGGCAGAGTCCCAGTTGGAACGCGGGACCAGCGGAGCGGCCACGGTTTGTTTTCACTGCAGGGCAGACAGCAGACTCTGGGTGTCTGCACAGCAGCTGGGACAGAGAATTCCCCAATTTTCTGAGGGCAGGGAGAAGCTTCCACAAAGAGGGGCAGCTCTCACCTGGGTGATTTCACACAGGAGAGAGTTTGACACCTGAAATTTGGGAATAAATAGAAATTTCTGCAGTATTTCTGTGGGTTTACAGCAGAGCACAAGTGGAGCTTCATCAAGTAAAGATGTTGGGTTTTTTCGTTTTCTGAAAGTTGAACAATGCATTCTCTTCAGGGAGTTTTTAATTTATTTTTGTTTGTTTTGTATTTAAAGTATTTTTAATGAGGGGCTGGACAAACGATGTGCTCTCATGTGAGTCCAAGTCAGCGATCTTTGCAAACCTTTGAAGTGATTTCTTTAGTTTTCAAACAGTTTTTCTCTCTTGAAATGAAACATAAATACATAAGGATGTAATAACTGGAGCATCACCAGAATTAAGGAAACCATCCAAGTGCCTTTTCTCGTTAAGTACCAAACACAATTAATAACTGAAGCAATATTTGAGTTTCAGTGTGTGCTGGATCTTGTGTTTTCTTTTTTCCTCTGTTTTTTCCCTGCCATCAGAAATGCTCTGCTCACATCCTGGGTGCTCAAAGCTGATGACAAATTTTGCTTGAAAAATACATTGAATTGAAACCACCAGAGCCAGTGTCCAGCACTGCCCTGCATCCCCTACATCTGCTTGACTTTTCCTGCATCTTTGCATCCTGCCAAATTCCCCCAGTGCGTTATTTTGGCTCTCAGGCCCTGCTTCCCCCACCCAAGGCCCCAAAGAGCAGCAGATTTTGTTTCAGATCACCATGACAGGAGTCCCAAATGTGCCATTTCATGTAAGCCATGGGAAGGAGGCTGCTAGGAGGCATTGAAAAAAGGTTGTTTTCTTTTTTTTTAAAATCTCAAACTACTTGGATTTAATTGAAAACTGAGTTCCTGAGGGGGGGCACTGAGTGGGGCTGTGGAAAATTAACTCCTTTTAAAGGAATGTGGCTTGGCTGCAGAACTTGTTCGCACTGGTGTGAGGCTGAGTGATGTTGTCAGTGCGTGCACGTGTGTGCAGAGAGGTTTGATAGATAAATCTGTGTACAGAACATATTTAATCCTGGAGTTGTTGTATTTTAATCACTGAGGTCTTGGTCTGTTTCCCAGAAAAAACCCTCGTTCATCAACTCAAAGGAAAAATATATTCAGATTTGTGAACATTGTTAATCACAAAGTATGATCTAGATGCTTTTTCATCCTGTAGTAGGGAAAGAAAGCGTTATATGGGAAAAAAGATCTGAGTTTATTGAAGTAAAGAAATTATCTCAAGCCCATAGCAAAGCTTTGAATAGGGAGAAGTGAAGCAAATCCCAGGAGTAGGAAAAATTACAGGCAGCACAGGGCTATCTCCATTTTATCCAGGCTGTTGATTCCAATCTCTGTTATTCTTCAAGATACACGAAAAAGTGTGAGCCTGAGTCCCTCTAATTATAGATAAATCATATCATTACTTCCTTTCCATGATATTTCGTCTGCCAGGCTCATTTTATAATATATTAGGAAAGCACATTTTTTTCCCACTGTGATAAGAACAGCCTCCAGAAGGTGCTTTAAGAAACCCCCCCAAACCACATGCAAAGTCTTGTTCTTGACTCATTCATTCCCCTCATTGTTCTCTGTGTATAATTCCTGCACGAGACACGGCCAGGTCAGACCTGATGGTGGGAAAGAGCCCTGCCTGACAAAGGCTGTTCTCTTCCCCTGCATTCCCAAACACAGGGATGGTCTTTTCAGGGAGCTCCCATTCAGCTCTCTGCCCACGGGGCCTGGCAGGCTGTTCCCAGGGTCCCTGTTTCCCAGGAATCCCCCATCCCAGAAATATGGGCTGCGCTCTTTGTTCCTAGGGGGACACCCGAAATTCCATTGTGCTGCCCTGAATGTTGTTTGCTCGTGCCAAGGCAGCCACTCGGGGCTGGATCAATGACCCACTTGTTCATTTGGTGCTTTAAGGCCATTAAACTGACTAAATATTAATGAACCTGGTGGGGTTTGTGTGCACTGGACTTTTCCGTGATGCCCTTCAGGGAACGTGGCCCGGAACACAAGGAATTTGCTGGCCCTGCAGCCTGGGGAGGGGTTTTGGGTGACAGAGAAATATTGTGCTCTGCTTAGGGCAGAATCCCAGAGAAATAACCTTTGCCTCCCACGTGCTGCTGCTTGGCTCTGTTTGCAGAGCAATGGGAGAATCGCTCCTTGGATGAGCAGAGATGAATAAAATGAGGAATAGGGGGGGAAGTGACACATCCAAGAGGAAGAATCTTGGAAATGGTGAGGTCCAGACGTGCTGCTGTGGCTCCCTGATCTCATTCTGTGCCCAGGAACAGCTGGAATTAAAACAAATAAAACACAGCAGAAAGGTGACAGCTCTGAAGAAGAGGAGCCCAATAAAAATCCCAGAATGGTTTGGGATGGAGGGGAACTTAAAGCTCCTCCAGTGCCACCCCTGCCATGGGCAGGGACACCTTCCACTATTCCAGGGTGCTCCAGCCTGGCCTTGGGCACTTCCAGGGATCCAGAGGCAGCCACAGCTTCTCTGGGCAACTTCCCCACCCTCCCAGCCAGGAATTCCTCATTCCCAATCTCCCATCCATCCCTGCCCTCTGTCAGTGGGAAGCCATTCCCTGTGTCCTGTCCCTCCATGCCTTGTTAATAGTTTCTCTCCATTTTTCCTGTTGGTTCTAGAAGGCCACAATTAGATCACCCCAAAGCTTCTCTTCTCAAGGCTGAATTTTCCCAGTTCCCTCAGCTTTTCCTCATTAAACACAGAAGAGGAGCAAAGCAGGGATGTTCCATGGCCAACATTACCAAGGGGCTGGGAAAAGAATTAAAAATTCTGCCTCATCTTCACCTTCAATAATCCATTATTAGAAAAAATTACAGGAGCCGATTAACACAGCTTCCATGTGGAGTAGCCCCCAAACATCATGGATCGAATTGGAAGTAGTCTGAGAACAATCTGCCCTGAAGCAGGTCTAAATTGTCAAGCCAAGACCAAACAGCAGATCAGTGGAAATAGATTTTGAGTTGAGTGGGACTTACAGGAAAAGTGGAAAAAAAGATCCCAAGCCAACAGCAAAAAGGAGAAATATGCCTTGGGAAAGGAGCTCACTGTGTGGCTGTGCACAGATGCAGAGGCAAAGCCCCAGAGCCGTGGCAGGAACAGATGCAGTGCATGTTTTATCAGCCTTGAAGGCCTCGTGCGTGGTGCCTGATGGTTCTGCAGCTGCACCTGCATCTGCACCCGCTGATTCCTGCAGTCACTGATCCCAACAGCAGCTCCAGGGGCTCATCCTGGCGGCTGAAATCCTTGGGAACACACCTGTGCAGCAGGGACAGGAATTGGAGTGATGTGACAACCTGTATTGGGAGGGGGTGTGGGCTAAATTCAGCTTTTCAAAGTAGATTTGAAGCAGGAAAAATGCTTTATTTTATGTGTGTGTGTGGGGAGTGGAATATTGGAGGAAATCATCAGAGCAAGCTCCAGGTGGCTGTGATGTTTGAAACAGAAAAACTGAATCCCCAGAAGTTCAGCCTGAGATGGGAAGACTGGCAGCACCTGTCACCAGGAAAATAAATGTCTTGTTTTGCCCTACAGCCTTGGCATCCCTGGAGATCTGGGAACAGCTGCCCAGAGAAGCTGCCCCATCCCTGGAAGTGTCCAAGGTTGGACAGGGCTTGGAGCACCCTGGGACAGTGGAAATGTCCCTGCTGATGCCTGAAGGATTTTTCTGCCTTTCTTCTGAATACTTCTTACACTGTTCCCTGTATTCAGAAGTATCAGCATGCACACTTGTGATGCTTTAGGTGATAGCTCAGCCCGGTTTCATGGTGTTTGTAGGGCCGGGAGACCAAACACCCCTGAAACCATCAGAGACCAAACACCCCTGAGTCAGAGACCAAACACTCTGTTTTCATGGGCCCTCAAGGTCCAAACACCCCTCCCAGAGTAGGACCAAACACTCTGATTCAAGGTCTCCCAGTAGGACAGATTCTGTAAACTAGAAGTGAGCCCACCCAGGCCCTTATTGGGCCCTCTCATTAGATATGCTAATGAGTAGAGTCTTTAATTGTACCCTCGACTGGGGGGACGGGGCTTTGGCGCCGCGTTCTACCTGGACGGCAGAAGCCATGGAATGAGATCCTATTAAAATCCCGAGGGAAACGACCCCAACCCTCTGACCCTGTCTGAGCCTTTATTTCCTAACACCAGAAAAAGGCATCACTGCCCATGGAAGGGAGTGGAATTAGATGTTTTATAAGTTCTCTCCCAACCCAACCCACTCTGGGATTCTGTGCTACACAAACTCAGCCTTGGCGGTGCTTTCCATTCCACTCAGGCGTGCAAAGCAATTAATTAGTTAATTAACTATTGCAGAGCTCCCGACAGACTTGATTAACGATGTCAAAAGCAGAGAGCTGGATCAAAACCTGGTTTGTGACAGGTAAATTGGTGGAGCTGCCACCCTGGCAGTGCTGGGGCCAGTAGAGGATGTGCAGTGCCCCTTCTTTTATTATTTTGCAGCTTCCTGTGCAAATCCAATCCCTCTGGAGCTGTGCTGCTCCATGGAAATCCTGAATTTGTCCCTGCTTTGGTATCAGAGCTCTCCTGGTGGTTTGCAAATCGTTCTAGATAAATGGTTGCATTTATTTTCTCCTCACACCGCGTCCAACC
Source organism: Eopsaltria australis (assembly GCA_034509425.1). Lineage (NCBI taxonomy): Eukaryota > Metazoa > Chordata > Aves > Passeriformes > Petroicidae > Eopsaltria > Eopsaltria australis. Next base: position 5,718,643 of record JAVTVJ010000112.1, on the reverse strand, counting down.
AGCTGCTTTTCTGTGCTGCTGCAGGAGCTTGTAAAACACTCCACACTCCATGGATTTTTGAACTGGAGCCCATAAACATGGCAGAACAAATTTGGAGCTAATTTTGCAGTGACACAGGTTGCCAGCAAGGACCATTAATTAAAGAAATCTTTCCTCTGTCATCTGTAATAATCCTGATTAAAGGTTTTCCCTTCTAGATCTCCCAGATACACCCTGGGCATGAACTTGCATGGGCTGAAGCAGAGCTAAGGCAAACACTTGAGGTTTTTCACCTTTTAAAAACTCCTCTGAGCTGAGATCCACCTTCAAACTCGGTGACATTGATGATTTCAGGGAAGCAGGAGTGATGCACACGCTGGTATTTATCCCAAAGATTCCCTGCTGCCTCCCAGGGCTGTTTTCCAGGTGAAATGTAATTTGGAACAACATTCCAACATTTATAACATGCATTAAATGAGCTGAGGATTGTTGGACTATAAATCAGTAATTAATATGGGTGCACATGCATTAGTTCCACATGACTAAAAATAAGGTCTGTTTTGACTAAAAATAAGGTATATTTTCATTATTTATCTACCAGAGAGTTTGTTACTTCTTAAAGCATGAAAGCTGGGATGGTTTTGAGTGAGGATTTGATCCTGCTGTTTTAATTGATTAATTGATAAAGCATTGGAATTGTCCATGGAATTTTGGAGTCCCTACCCCTGGAGGTGTCCAAAGAATTCCTGGAGGTGACACTCACTGCTCTGCGCTGGGGACAAGGTGGGGATCAGGCACAGGCTGGACTCTGATCCTGGAGGGATTTTCCAATGATTCCATGATGTTGTGGCTCTGTAATTGTCATTTGCAGCACAAATGAATGGAATTGCAGGAATAAACCTTAGCAACCCAGATTTGGAACACTTGTCCTGTGCCTCTAAGCTGAGTTTTAGCCCTGGACACGAATGATAAGTAGATGTTTATTCCCATTTCTTGTGGCAGGCAGATTTTCCTCTGGAGTGAGGTTTTGCTGAGCACTGTTTGACTTTTTTCTTCTCATTGCCATTTTCCTGTGTTTATTCACCTTGGAAAGGTGTTCGTGGGCAGGGAAGGAAGGCAGCACCAGGAGCTGAGGAGGTGCTGGAGGGATGAGTTCCTCCAGCAAAAAACTGCTGCAGAAAATAAAGGCCAGTGGCAAAACTCAGAAGGTCAAAGCCTGACTGGAGAGAGTCCAGAGTGTGAATCAAGCCAAAATAAACAGGGGAATCAGAGAAAAGCAGATTGGAGTTTTTGGGAAGAATTCCTGTTTTAATAAGATCAAAAGTATGTAGTAACACACAACAGGAAGGAGAATTTACTGTATTTCAAACATGATTTTTGTTAACATCTGCTAAAATTTAGTTTAAATTCTCTCGATTACTTTCACCATTTTTCTCACTGCCTTTCTAAACTGACTTTTTCATCAGAGTGCAATTACAAGGCAGTTTTTTCATCTCATGACACTTCAAAATGGAAGTTCTATTTGTTAAAGAAAATTACTTGAACTACCTTTCAGATAGAATAAATAATCACCCTCTGGAAGAATCAGAAAATATGGATTTTGTGGCATTTAAGGACGTGGGTTAGTGCTGGGCTTTGCAGTGCTGGGTTAAGCTGGACTCAAAGATCTTAAAGGGCTTTTCCAACCTAAATGATTCTGTGTTTCCGTGGCTCTAAATATAAGCAGGATATAGATTTCTAAATGTAGAATTTATGCAAATTTCAAGCAGTTGAAAATTTAGGACTAGACCATCATTTAATTATTTTTTTTGCTGTTTGATGCCCTCAGTCTGTGCTTCCTGTAAACCTCACCAGGATATTTGCTTTGGTTTGGCTTTCTGAGCTCCATGTATACCCAGCCTGTGAATGTCTGTTAATTCCTATTCATGTCTGTAAATGTCCATTATGGCCATTAATGTGTCTGTTAAATCCCAGAGCCATCTAATATTGGACAGGGGTTGTTTTGTGAGAGGAAGTGGGTGTGTGAATGCTCACATTTATCAGAGGCTGATAAGGAGGGAGGACAGGGAGTGTTGGTGATGACTCTGTGTGGTTCCTGTGAACTGGCACGGGTGGCATCACATTTGTTGAACTGAATTGATGCAGAACCCCAAAGAACCCGTGTTGAACTCAATGATTTTGTTCTCTGTGCCAGATTTAACCCATGCATTGAGCATCAGCAACGAGGGCAGTGACAGATCTGGTTTATATTTACAGTAAATTGTGTTTAATTCCTTGCTGGGGGGACCTCAGTTCACAACCAAAGTGTAGGGATCCCTTGTAGCAGGATTGTTTGTCCCTGTCCTCACTGGTATTTTATTTTACATCCCTGCTGCATTCAGGGAAATCTTTACTTCCAGTGTGATTTTTTTAGCTTGATAGATTTGGGTAATGGCACCTGCACTGAGCTGCAGGTTCAGCCAGGTTCTCTCAGAGTGAATTAACCCCGTTCTGAAGCAGAACTTCCTCTCCCTCTAAGAGCCACAATTTGGGATTCTGAGCACATCCAGCCCACCTTGGGAGCACACGGAGCGCTCCCTCTCACTGGAGGAGCACAAACTCGTTGCCCTGCTTCGCAGGAAGCTTCTCACTTCCACAAAGTTCAGCCAAACTCCTCCTCATCTTCTGACAGCTCTTGTGGTTCCAAATCAAATCACTCCTTATCTCCTTCCGTTCGTCTGATTCCACTTTTCTCCTTCTCCTGACACACTCGTTTTGGCAGAGGAGCACACTCTGCCAGTTTGCCATCTGGTGCTTCTCCTCTTGTACGGCGTCACTTTGCTCAAGAGACTTTCCACTGCACTTCACAAACTTGTTTTAGCTCTCCCCATTTCCCTCCTGCAGGATTTTGTCCACTCATCTCCCAATTGCCTTTCGCCGCTGCCTCTGTGTGTCTGGAGGACCCGAAATTGGGGTGTTCTGTGGAAGTGCTGAACACGCTGCTGCTGTTCCGTCCCGCTGCGCCACGCTGAAAAATCTCTGACAGCTTTTCTAAAAACAACAAAAAAAAATCATTTGAATTCACTAAAAATGTATATTCTGCCCGTCCTTGTAAAAAAAATGTAAAGATTCCTGCGGAGTAACAGCCACAATTGGATGCGTGCTCCGATTGCAGCTCCCTGCTGGAGAAAACTGTGTGTTTTTATATACAGTGACTAAATGCAAACACTTGCACATTTAGAATTACTTATTTTACTCCAAAGCTTTGAACAAAAGCCTTCTGATCAACAAGGTGCTCTTAATTCCGTGTCTGTTGTTTCAGCAGACTAAATAAAGCCCTGCCAGTAAATATTTATGATCAAATTGCTTTTAGAAATGCCTTTTTTTGGTCTGATTTCTCCTATTCTCTGATAGACACTTAAATAAAATAAGCATACAGCATCGACTTCTGCTCTGTTACATTTATGCAATGAATTAAAAAGAAAAGTATAAAACAGAACAGAAATGGCCTCATTATATAAAATTTGCTGGCCCATTATGTATAATTTGCTTAAATCTTTTGAGACAGAGTTACAGGTCTCGCACAGCCACGACTGCAGCAGCTCCATAGCTTCGAAAGTACATTTTCCTGTGGTAGTTTTTATTCACTAGTTAATATGCTTTAACATTTTCTACCAAATGTCTTGTCTAAACTATTTTTAAAAGAGCTCACATTCTGCTACCAAAAGTCTAGTTCAATATTGCAGTGAAGCCCAAGAAATCTGGAGGCACATTTGACATCCTGAACTGAGAAGCTCTTCCTTTGTGCTGTGCAGCCTCAGTGTCCTATAAAGGGGACGAATTTAAAGGAGAGATTATTATCATATTTCCATCCCCACGAATTCACAGGATTCCTCGTGTGAATGAAGAAAGAAAACAGTCAAGCCAAATTCTCCTTGTGTTCTAAGTCTCAAAGATAAAACAAATGCTGCTGAACATAAGGTTTTAAGGCCAAATCCAAAAAAGGATTTAGCAGTGAGGCAGACTTCAGTGCCTAAATCCAAAACTGCACGACCAAAATATCGTCAGCTCTGACTGTGGAAGTAATGAAACTGTCCTGGCCGTCCCCCTACACTCCGAAATTCCACTGGTTTTCAGCTTTCCCGTGTGCCCAGCTGCCTCAGCCTGACGGAGAGGGATGTCTGGCTCCCTCTGGAAGCCAGGAATGGCTGGAGGATCCTTGGAGCACATCCTCCCACTCTCTGGCAGGCTCGGGCCCCGCAGGATTCGGTTGCTGGAATTCTTTTTTTCCAAATGTTCTGGATGGAGCTGGTTGTGGTCACCCTTTCTCCACACCCTACAGCCAGGTTTTTGGGGAGGTTTGGTCAGGAACAGCTTGTTGTCACCTTCCTGGAGGTCCCTGTCCATCTCAGGGTGAGCAGCTGGAGCATTGGCTGAAGATCAGATGGGGTGGCTTCATCCCCTAAAGCTTTTCTTGATGTTTTACCTCTGTCTGGGGATTAATCCAAGGTGTGTTTCACCAGAGACTGATCTGCACCACATGTGGGCACAACAGGAGGGTCCTGCACGCTGAACCACAAACTTGAACAACTTTTTGATGTCACTCTTGGTTGGCTATGAAATGGATCGAGTCTTGGCAGCAAGGTCAGACTCCAGGACTTGCTACTGAAGTTGTGATTTTGAAGAGTCGGTTTTCCTTGTAACCTTTCTCCTTTCATTCCTCTGGTTTTGTCACGTGGCAGCACAAGGAAAAGCAGGGAAAGTCCTCCCACCACCAGGCTGGTGGTCCAGGGATTTGGGCATCCCATTGTGGAGGGGGCCTTGAGCTCCCTTTGTCTTTCTGGAATCCTAGAATGGTTTGGGCTGGAAGGGATCCTAAAGATCACCCAGTCCCACCCCTGCCGTGGGCAGGGACACCTTCCACTATCCCAGGGTGCTCCAAGACCTGCCCAGCCTGGCCTTGGACACTGCCAGGGCCTCACCACCCTCACAGGGAAGAATTTAATCCTCATATCCCATCTAAACCTACTCTCTATCAGTGGGAAGCCATTCCCCCTCGTCCTGTTACTCCAGGATCATGTCAAGAGTCTCCCTCCACCTTCTTGTCAACTCCCTTCAGGTCCTGGAAGAGCAGAATTAGGTCAGCCCAGATCCTTCTCCATCCTGAACAACCCCAATTCCCTCAGTGTTTTTGGAAGGACAGGAACTTGGAGGATACTGACATCTACGTCACAACGAGAGGATCTGATGACCTGGTTGTTATTTTAAAAATGTTGATTCTTGCAACCTCCCCAAATGCCGTGGCCAGGAGTTGTGTTTTTGCTGTCATGTTTGAGGTCTCTGAGAATCTGCAGGATTTCAAAAAAGCATCTCTGTTATGCTGAAATGTCCTCATTGTTACTGGGGGAAGGCAGTGCTAATGTGTGAGAAATATCTGATTCACTTCCAGAGATGTTTCTGATTTGGGAAAGAAACCGTTGGGAGGTTGAACATTCCAAAGGAGCTCAGGGCAGGAATTTCTGATTCTTTGGTATTCTCTTTAGTTTCCTCAAGAATTCAGTGGGGATTTTCTTTAAAATGCTCTTGCAGTGGTACTGATTGATTTCCTGTCAAATTTATGGATTGTACAGTGGCGGCAGGAAGAGATTTCTCCCAAAGGATATAATTTGTTATCAGAAACTTGGGGTTTGGTGGACTTCTGATTAAAGGACGAACAGAATTTGGGATTGCTGCATCGTCCAAGTGTGATGTGCTGACATTTCCACATCTGGATGCTGCACTTCTACTCTTTGAGGTTCAGATTATGTCTCTGTTACTGGAAAGAAGTTCTTTTTTCGTGGTGTGATTTCCAAGAGAAGGCAGAGGTGAAATGTTAGAGTTGGGAACATAAATGTTTATTTTCAGTGGATCCACTTTTAACAATATTCTGATCAACAAGATGGTCCTAATTTCAGGTCTGTTACTTGAACAGCCATGAGAAAAAGCTCTTTACATCCCATTAGGAGGAATCCTCATCAGGAATTCCATGGCAAATATTAGCCTAAAATTATTTCTTTTTAAGTGGTGGGTTCATATTACAGAATAAAACCTTTAATGAGCTCAAGGGAGCTTCAGTTCAAGGTTACATCTGGTTTTCAAACATTAAAACTGTCCATTCAACAGTCAAATACAAACCACTGAGGAGATATTGCTGTGCTCAGTACCTGGGCCTGTCGTCAGAGTGGCTTTTGCTGCCTTAAATTTGTGTCCTACGGCCCTTTCCAGCAGATCCAGCTGCAGGACATTAAAAACCTTGCAGTGAAAATGGTGGGAATGCTTAATCCAAGGAGAGAGACAAAAGCAAACGAGATCAAAATGGAATTAGATCGTTTGTGCTGGGCTGTGACGTGGGCTTGCACTGAGTGATTGATTGGCATTTTGTCAGCCCGGCTTCTTCAAGAGCCTGAAACATTTCTGGCCACGAGAGACTGGGTTTTATAACTGCAGGGCTGGATTCCTTCAAGGCTTTGGGGCCTCGTCCTGTGGTAAATGAGAGAAGGTCCATTGACTTCAGCTGGAACGGGATCAAGCCCTTTAGACATGCAATGAAACATCTCTCTCAAGCCTATGAACTTGAGCCCGGTATTTATCAAGCCTGTGTCACATTATATGTTGAAATCAGGCAACAATTGTGTTTTCACATGGCTTTGGCAAGAAACCAGGAGAGGCTCGGGGACTTCACTGACTTTCTCATGGAGAGAAGCTGGAGGAAATATTTTTACAACACTCTGTAGGGAGAAGCTTGGTGGTTTGCTCCCCGTTGTCTGTGGTGTTCCTCAGCCTTGGAGAGGCTCTTCCCTTTGTTTCTCCCTAGTTCATATTTTAATCAGTATTTATGGGTGGAAAGACCCCTCAGTTCCTCAAGGGTTGCAATAAATGGATCAGGCTGAGCCACTGCTCCTCCATCAGCTCCTGTGCTCTGTGGTGAAATATCCCAGGACGTGTGTGAAGAGCTTTTATTGGTAGGGATGTGTGATTGCTCTCTGTGCACTGCTGAAATGAATTGTTGAGTCTCATTTGACTTAAATACACATTTTCTCCCACTGGTCTTGGATAAATTTAGTCTGGGGATCAACAATGCTGAAAAAGGAGAGAGAAAACCGGTATTTTCCCCCCAATATTTGCATGATGTTAAATGTGCCATTAAAATGGTGAGATTTAGGAGATGGACCTAATGGACTGTAATAATATATAATCCATCCCTGCAAGATAATCTCCGTATTCACAGGATTGTCACAGTCATATGCAAGTCATCCACTGAGATCACTGTAATCAACCCACTGTCAGGGTTCCTTTTCATTTCCAAATGCTCATCTCGGGTCTGCCTCCATCTGCCTTGGCCAAACACCGAGGCATTTAACAGCTGAAAGATAATATCTGCTGATAGGGTTTATCATTAAACCCGTTCCTTGTTTGTTTGGATGTTATCTCCTGCGAGATTGATAAAGCATTCAAAACCTATGCAGAATATAAATTGCAAGAGGAGGCATTTGAATGTGCCAGCAGCTGGCTCGGTGGGGATGTTTGCAGGCTTTGAGGTGCAGTCTGTGCAGAGGCTGAGAGGGGCCCCAGCAGCTCCGGGGACAGATGATGACATTCCTGAAGTTTTTTGAACTTGAGGCTGTTTTGTGTCGTTGTCCCTGAGTTTTGCAACAGCGGAGAACCAGCGGAGGAAGGGAAAGTGTGGGAACAGCAGCAACAATGGTTGTCTGAACGCTCCCAAAAGGCCCGCAGGCAAACTCTATTAATTAAAAGAAATAGGAAACTCCGTGGGGCTGAGCTTCCCTGGGAGTTTCAGTGTGTGGGGCAGACGCTCTGGTGCAGGGCTGCTCTGGGGTTGGCCGTGGGCCAGGACTGCTTTGATTTCCCTGTGCTGGCTCCCAGGCCTGGGCTCGCTGCTGTGTCCTGCCCTCTGCTTGGTCCTGTGGGTCAGAGGTGGCTCTGTGCCCTACAGAGCTGTGTCCTATATGGCTGTGTCCTACAGAGGTGATTTATCCTACAAAGGGCTGTGTCCTACAGAGGTCCTGTGTCCTACAGAGCTGTGTCCTATATGGCTGTGTCCTACAGAGGTGATTTATCCTACAAAGGGCTGTGTCCTACAAAAGTCCTGTGTCCTACAGGGGCTGTGTCCCACTCAGCTGCTGTGTCCTACAGAGATGATTTATCCTACAAAGGGCTGTGTCCTACAGAAGTGTTGTGTCCTACAGGGCTGTGTCCTATAGAGGGGCTGTCCCTTACAGGGGCTGTGTCCTACACGGGTCCTGTGTCCTACAGAGGTGTTGTATTCTATAGGGCTGTGTCCTACAGAGGTCCTGTGTCCTTCAGGGCTGTGTCCCACAGGGCTGTATCCTAAAAGTGCTGTGTCCTACAGGGCTGTGTCCCACTCAGGTGCTGTCCCCTACACGGGGGCTGTGTCCTACAAGTTCTGTGTCCTACAGAGCTGTTGTGTCCTGCACTGCTGCTCTGCCCCTCCAGCTTTTCCATAGCCCTGCCACAGCCCTGTGCCCATTCAGACAGAGATTTCCAGCCGATTCCTCAAGGCTCCTGAAGAGCAGGAAATCCTCTGCCATATCCCTTTTCCTGGTAGCCACTCTCTTTTATCTCAGGTGGCTGTGGGTCACGGGACGAGGCTCTCACAGACCCACAGCAGTGGTGATGGGGTGGAGGTGGCTGTGTGGCTGCCCTGGGATCAGGGCTGGCACTCTGGGAGTGACTGGGACTCACCTGAGCCTCCCCGTGTGCTCAGGGTGCTCTCAGGTACCCTGCCCTCTCTGCTCCCCTCCTGTGCCTCCTCCCGGCACCAGAAGCTCCGGAGAAGGTATTTTTATAGCCTACATTGTCAACGTGCTCCTAAAATTTGGCTGTCCCTTTGCTGCCATATGTCCCTGGCAACTTGCTGACGCTGAAGCAAGCCCCCCTGACAGCCAGCACAGAAGCTGTCAATCACGGCCACATCCATCCAGTCACTTGACAGGCCCCGGGGACCACCTGCTCCTGGGAATGACTCCTTTCCCTCATCCCCCAAAAGCTGTCCCCGATCAAACACCTGCTCGTTCCTGGATCCCAAACTCCTGCCACATTTCCTTCCATCACCTAGGAAGAAAATCAAAATCCAAGGAGTACCTGTCAGGGGTAATAATGGGCATAAAGGGGAACAGCTTAAGCGACGTGTGGTTCTTGTTGATCTTGGCATGGCTTGTGTGAGAGTTGGGTTTCTCATTCCAAAGTCACTTCCAGCTCCTCTCTGAAATTAGATTTTGGATTTGGTGGCATCCTGTGTGTTTGTGAGCTCCCCGAGTTTGCACAAGGATCTGGCTGTTCTTCATAGCCTCCAAGAGTTGCTGCAAAGAAACGTAGAACTTTCGATGTAATAAAACGGAAAATGTTACTGCAAGTAGCTCATTTTGAAATTGATATTTCAGTTACTACTGAATTTACTGTTTGTGTTTGGCTTGAATTTCAGGGCCTGAGTCTTTGGTTTCACTCAGATCAAAGATTAGCTGCCTCTGTCTCCGAAGAGAGAAGGGCTTTGTTTCAGGGGTGGCCTCAGAGGGGAAGTTTCACTCGGGTAACAAGAGCTGGTCCAACAACTCTATTTTTAGGTTGAGAAAAAAAATTAAACAGAAACCAAAAATAGTCAGATATCGAGCAGATTTCCTCCACTGCAAGGATAAAATCCCTACTGCTGAAAATGTAATGAGGACACACCTGTAAATTATAGGGGCCACCAAAGACTTGTCCCTACCATGTCTTCTCCAGCTGGTGTGGAAATTGTCTTTTTTGTCACTTTTTCTCACTGTTTGAGGACAGGAGCTGGTAGAAAATGTCTCTTTTTTTTTGCTGTGTGAGGTTACTGCCAGTTTAGTGAAGTAAACTGGCTTGTGGAGGGGTCAGAGTGGAGGGACACGGTGGGAACTTGGAGATGGAGTGAGTAGGGGAGCAGGACTGTCCATTCCTGCTGGATTTGCTCATGGATCAGCTGACACATCTAGAAAACCACCTCTAAAGCAAGAAATCGTGTCCTTTTGGGTGAAAAGATCCCAAATCTCATCTGGATCTAGTCCCTAGAACAGCACCTGGATTAATCTGACCCACTTTAGCAATTGCAGATTTTTCTTCATGGGCACAAATCTCTCACTCTGATTATCAGAACAGGAGTTGGGTTGCAAGTGTTGAGCAGGGGAAATGGGGAAGTTGCACTGCAGAAATATCGACAACCTCCTTAAAAAAAGATTGAAGAAACCTTCAGTGAGATGTCTTTATTTATTTAAACAGCAATCTTTATTTACCAGCAAGTGTCACCAGTAGAATATCAAAGATGTCAAAGAGCTCTTCTTGTGTATTTGGCTTTCCAGATTACCAATAAACTTCGTTCTGTTTGTTCTGTCTGTTCATTAATTGGCCTTTTCCACTTCCATCCAGACAGGACCTTCTGGTTCCTTTTTCAGGCATTAAGTTCTGCTGCAGCTGTTGGTTTTTTAACTTTCTCTTGGGGGTGACTTAAGTCTTTCTGGGAAGAAGTGCAAATTATTGAAGGTATTTCAGCTTGCCTTTAAAGTCTGATTTGGAAACACTGTTTTGATTTACTGACAAATGGGAAAACGTCTGATGCAATTTTGGAGGTCTTAAATCTTAAGTTTCTAATTATGACTGCCTTTTTCTTTTTTTTTTGGCTATAGTACATATTCCTTGGCATTATTTAAAATTGTTTTCCTGATCAGAGGTCAGATGGAAATGAAATGAAGTTATCAGAAGCAGCTACAGCACAACTGAGTACAAATGTGCAGGTTTAGGAGGAACATTAATTTGATTAATTCTTGAAAACAAAAAGTAGAGGAGAAAGTGTAACATTGATTAGATGGGTTGAAGGAGAAAATTAAAGACTTTAATTATAACTAGGTTTAAATTATAGCTGGAATGAAAGGGCATGAGCATTAATGGTTACTTAGAGAAAAGGTGCCTCCTTTCTCCTTCCCAATTGTATTTTTTGATCATTTTATAATAAAACAATAAAACCTCTCCAGCACATTTTGTTCCAGTTTTTAAAGGTCACCACATTTACACTTTAAGTAAATCAAGATGCAGGGAATGACGTACCCTGGCCAAATATTTTCACCAGCATAAAAAGCCATTTTAAAAAATCAACTTTTTTAGCCTCCTATTTTAATAATGATTTTCTTTTTTTAACGATGCAAGGTTGGAAAGCCTCAAAGCTCTGTCGTTTCCCTTCTGCTCCGTTATGGTTTCCCATGTGATGCTTCCATATCTCCGTGCTTTGGTGTGGTGAGCCCGTGGTCCCGATATCCCGCATTTCCATGGGAATTTCTGCAGTGCTCCTGCCTTATCTCCTCAGCCTGGGGCTGGGCAGCCACCCGGCTCCTCAGCAGAGCCTCCAGGAGCTGCTGGAGCCACCCTGGGCTGGGGCACATTAGCCATGGTTGGTCATGAGCCCCCTCTGGAGCCCTTGGAGGGGTGGGAAGAGCAGCTCTGTGTGGCCACGGTGCCAAATTGGAAGTTTTAAGAAGTAAGGACAGCACTAAAGAGGCTCAGTGGGGACCTTCTCACTCTCCAAAACTCCCTAAAGGGAGGTTATATCCAGGTGGGGGTCAGGCTCTTCTCCTGAGGAACAATCAGCAGGACAAGAGGAAATGGCCTCAGGGTACTCCAGAGAAGGTTTAGGTTGGATGTGCAGGAAAACTTCTCCATGGAAAGGGTTGTCCAGCCCAGGGCAGAGGTGGAGTCCCCATTTCTGCAGGGGTTTCAAAACCATGTGGATGTGGCACTCGGGGACATGGCTCAGTGGTGGCCTTGGCAGTGCTGGGAATGGTTGGACTGGATGATCTTAAAGGTGTTTCCTGACCTAAATACCTCCAGGATTCCATGCTGGAATGCATCCAAGTGGCCTCACTGTAACTCACCTGAGCTGCTTTCGTGCCATCCAGTCCTTGTGCATCACCAGTTTCTTGCCCTGGTAAAATCCCTCCTTTGCCACTTACTTTGGTGAGGCCACAGTTTTGTCCTGGTTTCTCTTGTTTTTTATCTTTCCTGACCTACTTTTCCTGCTGCAGACCCAGTACATACGAAGGCGAGCAGAGCTAGGATTCAGTTCTGACTCAAGCAGCCAGAATGAAAAGAAAAAAAAAAAATTAGCTGTTAAAAATCTGGCTGCCAAATCTTTGTTGTTTAGTAATGCGTGACTTGGAAAGAATCCAGACCTGGAGTAAGTATTAAAAAAAACCCCAACACCAACCCTCTGCTTCTTTCCTCCTAGTCTGATTTCATCTGGAAATTACCAAGATGCCATAAATATGAGAACCTCCAGCCCCAAATTTCAGAGCTGCTCTGAAGGGAAACTTGATCCTGCAGCAGAAGAGAGGGGTTAGGGTTTATATTTAGTGCCTCGCATAGCTGCTCAGTGATTAGAGCCTTTCCCATTTTCTGGCATGGGGGAAATGGTATGTTAAGACAGGATATAATCCTTTCACACTCCGCAGGCAATGTCACAGTGTGATGTTGGCACCGTGTTAGGCTTCCTTAACCCCACAACATGTTGCATATTCCCTCTTGGCAGGGTTTTCCAGGCTCCAGGCAGGAGCCCAGGAGTAATCTTATTACCTCCATCCAACTGGATCTCCGTGGAACGGGGTGCTGAGCGAAAGGCACTCGCGCTCGTTTGAGATTCAATTAAAATCTCTTGGTTCAGTCGTTTTCTGGGAGTCTGGAGCAGATTTCTTCAGCCTCCTCTTGGAGCTGACACTTTCATTGAGAATTTTCTGAAATAACAAACATAAACTGCTGGTGTTCCTTTGCATTCTGAAGTTGCCTTTTGCAACATGTTTTGTAGATGAATGTGAGCAATATCTTTATTTATCTGTACAGTTCGTGCTGCTTGGAGTCCTTATTTCTCCCAAATTGGTCAAAAGGGTTTTATTTTGGAGAAAAAAAAAATCTACAGCTTGTGCAGGTATTTCTTTACTAGATCTCTGCAAGTTTATCTCCCTTCCCTCCTGCTCAGCACAGCTGGAATCAAACTTTAAAATCATTAGGTTGGAAAAGACCTTTGAGATCTTCAAGTCCAACCTTTGACCAAAGGGTTTTCAACCTTGCCTCAGAAAAAAAAAGAAATCTTGGAAAACCAGAGGATTTTATCAACAACAGCCACCGAAGAAAAAATAGAAAAAGCAAAATAGATGATTTTTTTTTTTTTTACAAAAGAGATGTTTATTCTCTTGCACCTTTCCATTCAATATATTTATTTATAAGAGAGAAAAAACCAAGAGAAGTTGGATGTAAATATTGTGGCTGGTGGACCTTGGTGCTGTTATTAACATTGTACAGGACTAATTTTAAGAGACAAACCATAAATATATTTATATATTTATATTTATACACGTTTTACACCAATTTCTGTGGGAGGAAAAGTCAAACCTCTTCTCACCAGCAATTCACAGTACTTAGATGCACTCATCACTTCAAACAATTTCACTGAACTCATCTTGAAACAATTTTTTTGCTGCCCAAAAACCATCCCAGTCCACTTTCCCCCCCCCCTGTTATTTGTAACGAATCAGTAAATGAAAAGAACTGGTCAAACCTTATGACTCACCAAAATTTTTAGGTACTTCCTGGTTTATTTTGCAAGATTCTGCTGCTCTAATTAACCACAGAAAAGCAAAGTGTAACTGCTTGAGCCACAGGGGCGAATTTCTGTGACATATCTGTTAAAGAATGGTAGAAAAAAAAAGACAAAAGGCATTTCTGGACTTTTGGCTCTCCTTGGGCTTTCCTGTTGATGTCAATACCAGCAGGGAAAGCTGTAAATCACATCCCAGCTTTTTTTTTTTTTTTCTGTGTGTGCTCCTCAACCACATTCCTGCCACCAGCGTGCCGCTCACGTCAACAAATAATAGCTGGGATTAATTAAAAAGGCTAATTGCGTTTGAAACGATGGTTTATTTGTGTATGAAAACACATTCTTTGCAATAATCCTGAGGTTTGAAGGTTTGTTGTTGGGTTTTTTGGCCTCAGCCTGGTGTGGGTCCTACAGGGTGCACGGTTTTGGTGCTCAGATAGGAAGTTTCATGTGGGAATGGAACATAAATGTGGTGTTTCCCCACATGATGGGGAGATGAGAGGAGATTCCAGGTTTTGCACGGCCCTGGGAGAGGCTCTTAGAGGGTTTTTCCAATTAAATGATTCTGTGATTCTGTGGTTCTGCTCAAAGGTGTCGCACACACGGAATCAAACACGGCTTAAAAATTAACAGCACGCAAACTGGCAAGTTGGACTGGTGGAATTGTTTGACCTGTTTGTTTCCATCATTCTAATAAAAAACTTCCTGTTCCTCCCCTGAATCATGAATATCAACATAACTCCATTCCCTGGGCACCTAGGGAATTACTTCCATTATTTCCAATTATTTCCAATTATTTCCATTGTCAGGTCATTTTCTAGACTTTCTAACCCCAAATAAGCTGCTGTTTAGGGGTGTGTGTGTTTTTACTGTTAGTGGAGTGGCAGATCCCAAGTGCACAACCCAAATTTATAAAGTTTGGGGAGTAAATTTCTGAGTGTGAGCTGAAGATTAACTCCTTGTCACTCAGGCCTGTCAGTCCATTTCAATATTCAGCCATTGGATTCTCCCTTCTTTTCCCAACACTCAGGATTTTCTAGGCCAAATTTATCTGCTGTTTAGGGGCGTGTGTTTTTTTACTGCTAGTAGAGTGGCAGATCCCAAGTGCAGAACCTGAAATTATAACGTCTGGGGACTGAATTTCTGAGTGTGAGCTGAAAATTAACTCCTTGTCACATAGACCTGCCAGCCCATTTTGATATTCAACCATTGAATTCTCCCTTCTTTTCCCAACATCCTGGTTTTTCTAGGCCAAATTTATCCTTCGATAAATTTGGAGCAAATGCTGGAGGGTCTGATAGACACAGGGAGGTTTTATAAAATACAAATACAGAGCAGAATAATCTCCATCTTCATAAAATACGAAGCAGCAACCCCAGGACAGTTCATTTCTGGATCAAACCGTGGATGTTTTCCCTCCCCACTTCCAAGTTTACTTTGGTGAAGTTTCAACGTTTTGGGCACGCTGGATGTTAGGAAACCTGTGTTTTCCAGCGGGCCTGGAGCTTTGGGCTTTGATGAACAAACACCTCCAGGCTTGTTTGGAAAAGCCTCCGTGGTGACCACAGACACCTCCCTGGTGCTGGCATTTGTCTGCGCGGGACCAGAGCCAGCCTTGATGTGAGCAGGGTTTATGCAACAGCTTGGGATGGCAGAGATTCGTTTATTTTATCCCAAAAAACGAGAGCTTGCAAGGGAGGGGGAGAGCCCAAAGCACAACTGCAGAGCTCAGCCAGGCTCAGGAACAGATTTGTTCCTCCTCGGAGATCCAGGTTGGAGTAAAGCGCTCCCTGGGCTCCCTGGCTTGTTTGCCAGATGTGGTTTTGCTGTGTTTCAGAGCACTAATTGTGTCCCAGCTGGGCTGTTTTATAGCTGGGTCTGTACCTGCAGCAGGACAATTAAAGATTCCCTGGTGCCTCTGGAGAGAGGGGAGGGACAGGGAGGAGGGAGGAGCGGTGGCCCTGGGGAGATGGCAGGGCCTGTTATCCCTCACACACCTCCCGAGCTTTAATACCTGCAAAACACATGTTGTAAACACCCTGCCCAGCCTCCCAGCACGTGTTTCCCTGCTCCAGAGGCCCCTTTTAATGCTGCTGCCATTGCTGATCTAAATCTGTTATGGGGACAAGGATTATTGCCCTGCGCTGGTGGGAGTGGGGGGAGAATTCCCAACGAGCATCCAGGGCTTAGTATTTATGTTCATATTTGGGAAACCTCCTCCTTTGTGTGCTTGGATTCTGAAAAAAGCAGGTAAAAGGATGGTTTGGGAAGCTGGGACCTCCTGGGCACATGGTAAAGGTGCAGATACAGGGTTTTACTTCGTGGGAGTTGAAGGAGCTGCACTTTTCCTGGAGAATCTTCAAGCTGTGTTTTATTCCCACTGATTCTCCCAGCTCCAAGCCCATCCCATTGCCTGGTTTTGGTTTAAGCTGATAAATACAGACATGTGGCCAGTGCTCATCAGCTACTGGAGCTCCTGTCCTGTCCTGGAGTGTGGAACCCTGAATCAGGAATTTCCTGAGAGCTGCCACACATCAAAACAAAGAATTCAAATTCATTGTAGAGGCAAAATACCAGAGACAGGGGCTTACTCCAGGTGTTCTCCAGCAGTGCCCAAAGAGGCCTGGTGAAAAAATCATGCATTGCAGGAAAGCTCCCTTTTGTATTGAGAGAATTGTTCTGAAAACTCTCATGTTGGGTCTCTGTGAGTCTCTGGAGAATGTGAAACCTGAATTTATTTTTATTTTTGAGGAAAAAATAAAAGAAGGAAAACCACGAGCATGAATTTTTGTGGAGTGGTTAAGAACCGTGTGTGTTTGGTTTTAGTATCTATCAGAAGAGACAAGGGTTTTGCAACAGGATGTTTTATGTAGGATTGCTTGGGCTTGGAATTACTTGGAACAGCCAGACCCATGCTCAGATCCCAACCCCAGAGCTCACTAAAACCTGGGCTAGTGCTGGAAACAGAGGAGCAGAGTTAGTCGAGAATTAAAGACGGTGATTTATATGGGAGGTGAAAAATCATCCCTGAACGTCTCACCTTGGAAAAACCCCACCAATTTCTGCTCCCTGGTGCTGTCTGGAAGTTTTAATCCATTTTTAAAACGAGGGAGCTCAAGGCTGCCGTGCTCTGGCCCGTGTTGCATTATTGAAGAGGAGACGTTGGGTCATTACTAATGCAGAGAAGCACCTGGACCTTTGCTCTCTGGTTAAACATGCAGATCCTGGAGAGGAGATTACAGCAGGATAAAGTGCAATATTTTTCAGACTTAAGTGAGCTCAGGTTGGAAAACTGCATTAAAAAAAAATCCCCTAAAAATTTTTTTTGGAAGCCACTTCTTGCACGTGCCAAGTTTTAAGTGGCAGCATTAGGTTTGTTGGGTTAAGCTTGGTTAAAGGAAGGTCCTTTGGGGCAACGTGTGGGGCTGACAAATCTGTGTGACAAGGAGTTAATTTTCAGCTCACACTCTGAAATTTATAAATTTGGGTTGTGCACCTGGGATCTGCCATCCCACTAACAGCAAAAATACACACACCCCTAAACAGAGGAAGGAGGGAGATGCTGCAGGGCTTGTGGGCTCCTGCTTTTCCCTAAAACCCTCCTGGTTCTTGGAAGCAGGGTCAGGAGTTGCTCCTCCAGCTGCTCTGAGCACAGTTCCAGGCAGAGCTTGCTGACAGGGACCTACTGGCCACAGCTGGGCCTGGACTCAGTGAGGAGAAATGTGAAATATCCACAAAAAGCAGGGCCCAGCCAGCAGGGAATGGAGCAGCAGAAATAGGCTCAGCTTTGGGGTTCTGCTTCTTCCTGCATCTAAACCTGACTCAGTCTCCCCAGAAAACTGAGGATGTGGAATCTGAGGATCACTAAGGTTGGAAAAGCCCTCTCAGATCGAGTCCAGCACTGCCAAGGCCACCTCTAACCCATGTCCCCAAGTGCCACATCCCCACAGCTTTTAAACCCGCCCAGCGATGGGGAATTGTTGTCACGGGGTAACAAAAGTTTTCCTGTCCCAGCTGCTTTATTTGCAGGGTTCAGGGCTTGGAACTGGCAGGAAAATCCAGGTGGTTGAGGACATTTTGCTGCAAGTTGTAGGATTTTGCTGAGGAATGTGTGTTCACCATTGTGGTGCCACCACAATCCCACTGCTTTGGCACAGGGGCCATCGTCTCAAGGGATAACAAAAGTTTTCCTCTCCCAGATTCTTTATGTGCAAGACCTAAAACTGGCAGGAAAATCCGGGTGATTGAGGACATTTTGGTGCAAGTTGTAGGATTTTGCTGGGGAATGTGTGTTAATTGGTGCCACCACAATCCCACTGCTCCAGGACAGGGGCCATTGTCTCAAGGGGTAACAAAAGTTTTCCTTTCCCAGCTGCTTTATCTGCAGGACCTAAAACTGGCAGAAAAATCCAGGTGATTGAGGATATTTTGGTGCAAGTTGTAGGATTTTGCTGAGGAATGTAATTGGTGCCACCACAATCCCACTGCTCCAGGACAGGGGCCATCGTCTTGGAGCAGTCACAGCTCTGAGACATTCCCAGACAAATGGAAACAGAGTGTGCTCACCCAGATGGATGAAAAACCCTCTGGTAATGACAGACAAACTGTGCAACAGGACAGGAATGTCATGCATGATCAGGTATTTCAGCTCTTGAGCATTCAGGGCTTTTTTTTTATTTTCCCTTCAAATCTTTGGGGAAGGTGGGTTCAGCAGCTCAAGAAAAGAGATGCCAGAGTTTCTGACAAGTTAATTAAGCTTTCACTTCTGAGTATTATATGTACAGTGAAGAAAAGAAACTTAATTGTCTTTGCAGTGCCTGACAAACCCCAAGAAAAATGCCTGCATATTTTCTCAGTTTTGTCTCTATTTTTGATACTTATGCAGTGAGAGCATTATACTTTCATGGCTTTAATTAAAAGCCAAGTTTTGGAAGCTTCTCAAATGGTAGTTTTGGTACAGAGTTGTGTGCATTTAAAGAAATATTTACGTGAAATCTAAAGCCTAAAAGGAATGAAAGAGGCTTGAAAATGGATCAGCTGCCTCCCTTTATATCTTTTGTCCACCTCCCTCCCACCTCTTCGTGTTTCAGATGCTGCTCTGGCCTCTTCCAGGGATTTCTCATCTCTGAGTCCTCATACAAACAGGGCAAGCAGTTCTGCCTTTGCTAAGCCCCAAATTTCTCAGAATATTTCTGTTTTAATTATTCCATGCAGTACACAAGCAAATTTTAGGTTTATAATGTCTTAATAAACAACTCCTGGAGCATGTATGTGACAGGAGAAGAGGGAATGGCCTTAAGTTGGGCTAGGGGAGGCTTAGATTGGATATTAGGGAAAATTTATCAGTGGTAAGGTCTGTCCAGCCCTTGGACAGCTGCCCAGGGCAGTGGTGGAGTCCCCATCCCTGAAAAATATTTTAAAAATATGTGTATGTGGCACTTGGGGACATGGGGCAGTGCTGGGGAACAGCTGGACTTGATGATCCTTAGGGCTTTCCCAGCCTTAATGATTCCATGAGCCATCATTCTGTATTTCTTTTTAATCTGCAGCCATTCTGCCCTTTGCTGTGAGAGTTGTTAAAATATAGTTGCCATAAAATCGAGAGTGGCACAGAGAACATGAATAATGAATGGTTATTCACTATTTCATGATAACTCAATAATGAAAGAATTGAAATTATAAGGGAGCTGGAGAAAAAGAAAGAAAGAAAAAAGAACTGCTTATTCATAGAATCCTGGAATATCCTGAGTTGGAAGGGCCCCACAAGGATCCAGCTCCTGGATCTTAGGAGGGTGCAGGAATTCAGGAGTTCTCTAAAGGGTTACACAGAATTGGAGGCACAAATTTATTTGTGGCTGTTAAATCTAATAGGGTGCAATTATTTAATTGATGAACTCTTGTCAGTGCTTAGCACAGGCCATTTGCCATGAACCTAATTCTGAAGGGAAGCTGTGAAAATGTGTAAATACATAAATATCTACCTAAATATATAAATATCGACCTGCTGCCTCTGGAGGTGTTTGCCAGAGCAGGGGAAGGGAGGGAGCTCTGCTTTTCCATCCTGAATCAAGACTCCTTCCCAACTCCTACTGAGCTTTTCCTTGGACAGTTTTTCCTGGAAGCCCATTTTCAAGCTATTTCAATCTCTGACTCAAAACTTACTGGAAATCCAGTTATCAACCTTAGGAGAGAGATAGAGATCTAAGGCATGATGAGCAGGTTTGGCTGAGCACAGAAATATCAGAGGCTGATTTCAGGGTGTGTTTGTGGTGTGTGTGTGTGAGCAGAGCTGCTCCAGGCAGGAGGAAGAGTTGACTCTTTATTTATTTATTTAATTACTCAGCTCCGCCAAGGCCTGGAAATCAGATTTTTAAATGGGAAACTGAATCCTAAAGTGAGCTTTTTAAAAAAATATATTTTTTTTCCTCTTGCTCTCTTTTTTTTTGGTGTTTTTGCTTTTTACTTTTTAATTGCTAGAATGAAATATTTGCTGAGCAGGATGCCTGGGCAGCACACAAGCTCTGGCTTTTCTTTCTTGCAATCTTCTGTTTCAAGCACCACCTAATGGCATCGGTGCACAGTGCAGAGCATCCCTGCATCCCACATCCCTGCAGCCCACACCTCTGGATCCCGATCCCACACCTCTGGATCCCGATCCCACATCCCTGGATCCTGATCCCACATCCCTGGATCCTGATCCCACATCTCTGGATCCTGATCCCACATCCCTGGATCCTGATCCCACATCTCTGTATCCCAATCCCACATCTCTGTATCCCAATCCCACATCCCTGGATCCTGATCCCACATCTCTGTATCCCGATCCCGCATCCCTGGATCCTGATCCCACATCTCTAGATCCTGATCCCACATCGCTGGATCCTGATCCCACATCTCTGGATCCCGATCCCACATCCCTGGATCCTGATCCCACATCCCTGGATCCCGATCCCACATCCCTGGATCCTGATCCCACACCTCTGTATCCCAATCCCACATCCCTGGATCCTGATCCCACATCTCTGGATCCTGATCCCACATCTCTGGATCCCGATCCCACATCCCTGGATCCTGATCCCACATCCCTCTGCAGCCTGCTCTGAGCAGGGAAAAGCTGCGCGACTTGAGACACCAAATCCCAGGCCCAAAATGGAATAGCTGAAAGGAGCTGGAGTTGTTTTTCACAGCTTACCCCAGCCCCAAATGCCCAGGATGTTTGGATTTCACAGTGGAAATGCATTATCCCACAAAGTCAAGCAGGCAGTGCCGCTCCAATGATTTGCTGATAGAAAAAGGGAAGTTTTAACTCTTTAAAACTTCTCTGTAATGTTTGCACTTCTTACTTCTCCCCTAATTTTTGGGAAGGGAGCCCAGAGCAGGAGCGCTTCTCGCCTTGGCTGCCCCTTGAAGGAGCTTTTTGCATCATTAACAGATCTCAGATGTGCTCCTCCCGTGCCACAGGCACAGCTACAGATCGCTTGATAAGGCAAACATGCAGAGCAGAGACTCGTATCAATAATTAATTTCCTTTAATCCTGAGTTTCTGGGGAGCCTGGGAACGTGGCTTTCCCAAAAGCCCATCGGAGCAGCTGTCGAGGAGCCAAGGTTTCGAGTAAAGCAAGTAGGCAAATGACCCTGCAGGAACAGCTCCTATCAGATTGATACCTTCCCCAAACCATTTGGAGTTCTGCACGTCAGCATTTTGGAACAAAGCAGGGTTTAATCAGAAACTCCTGCAGCAGCTTCAGCTCTGACCCCTCTGATCATTCTTCATGCTCAGAAAATGCCATTTCGTTACTCTCCCGTCGCTTTCCCATCCTTCCCTCTCCTCCTCTGCTGCTTTTTTCTCACTTCATTTATTTTTTCGAACACGATCTCGTGGCTGCCAGACCTCCTGATGCTGTCGGGAGTCTTGTCAGATATGGGATCCTTCCCAAATCCACAGTGGTCAAAGCTGTGCCCAAAAGGACACGTCCAGCACTCGCTGGTATGAAAGAGACGCCGAAAATACAAAACCCAGCAGTTCAAAAGTGTTCTTTTAAAACTGTCTCCTACTTTGGGAGTTCAAGAGCTGGCTCTGGTTTCTAAATCCCCGAGGCTGGCACAGAGAGTTGAGTTCTGATCTCAGGGTTTTTGATATTCTCTGAAAACTCCAGGGCTGAAGGGGAGAAGGTGGAGGTGTCACAAAGCTGCTGTGTGACACTGAGGGATCAGCCTGGGCCATCCCAGGAGAATCCCAGGCCAGGAGCTGCAGGGCTGGAACTGCTCTTTGCTTCCCCTCTCTGCCTCCTCCTGCTCTTGTCTAAAGGCACTGAACTCCTAAACCTGGCAATCAGGAATTAAAGATCAATAGTGCTGCAGGGATTTGGAACCAGCAGGTTTCCAGTTGGGTTTCGTTAGGAGGGGGATTTCACCCTCCAATTAACCTTTGTTCTGCACAGTTCTCTTCTTGTGCAACCTTCATTACCATGAATCAGAGATGCTGGACCATGAGCTTGAAATTATATGTATTTAAAGAAAAAAAACAGTAATTAATTCCACATGACAGTGAGTTTCCTGAGCAGACAGGGTGTGGGAGACAGTTTGTACATCCCCTAATTCCTGCAATTCCCAACATGAATTATGGGCCAGCTGTGAAGCACAAGAAAGTGGGGATTTTAAAAGGAAATTCTGATGTCTTTTTATCTTCTTTTATAATCCACTGACACAATCACATTAAATGCACTCAGGGTGGGAGTAGCTCCTCTTTTGGTGGCATGGAATCTTGGAATGGTTTGGGTTGGAAGGGACCTTAAGGATCAACCAGTGTCACCCCCTGCCATGGGCAGGGACACCTTCCACTGTCCCAGGGTGCTCCAAGCCCCATCCAACCTGGCCTTGGACACTGCCAGGGATCCAGGGGCAGCCACAGCAAATCTGGGAATTCCATCCCAGCCCCTCCCCACCCTCCCAATATCCCACCCAAATCTCCCCTTTCCCAATTTGAAGCCATTCCCTGGGTCCTGTCCCTCCAGGCCTTGTCCCCAGTCCCTCTCCAGCTCTCCTGGAGCCCCTTCAGGCCCTGCAAGGGGCTCTGAGCTCTCCCTGGATCCTTCTCCTCTCCAGGGGAGCATTCCCAGCTCTCCCAGCCTGGCTCCAGAGGGGCTCCAGCCCTTGGAGTATCCTCACTAAGGGAGTCCAGAATTCCACATCTTGTTTTCCATCTCTCTGCTCCAAAGTTGTACAAGTTGTTTCTGGAATGGCACAAATCCAGCAAACCCTCTGGTCCTCTGGTCCATGTGCTGCTCCTCAGCTTCTCAAACAGCAGCTTTATCCAGGGATATGAGGGGATTTAATGATATAATTATTTTATATAAAACGTGCTGCTGCTCTGGCTGAATGTGGAAGTGGAGGCAGCTTCAGTTCCAGTGTGGAGAGGAATGTGCTCATGGGGTGTTGGGTGCTCTGGATCCCAGCAGGGATCAGACCCCACTGCCTGTGGCATCCTCTGGATGTGCTCAGGTGCATTCTGCAGGGACCTGCAGGACTTTCAGCCCAACCAGGGTGATGTTCCATGAGATCTCTGTCCTTCCGGCCAAAATTCCTTCTGAAAGGGTTTGTTCTGGGATTGAGTCAATGATCCCATGCCAAAGGCAGGTGTCAGACTGGGATGATCCCTGCGGGTCCCTTCCAACTCAGGATATTCCATGACACTTTGCTAACATTTTCATTTTTAAGAAGGTATCCAGAACCAAAATGCTGAGGCTGCAAGTGCAGGAACCGCGGCGTTTTTGCCAGGAGAAAAGCACATTTCTCAGATGATCATTTCCCACACTTATTTATAAAAAATAGGCACGGCCTTGTAATCACAGATGAACTTCCCAATGAATGCACTGGAAATTACTTTTCCCAGCACACTTGGAAGCTGCAGGAGTTGTGTTCAAGCAGAGCAGAGCTACCTGAGCAGGGCCATTCATCCCTGTGCTTTTCCTGGAGACTTTAATACCCTGTATTTAGTCTCTCTGGCAGTAACTTATTTTTTAAGAGGTTAAGAGCTCGTTAAGATAAGATGGAGTGAAAGATGGAGCACGTTGGGAAGGAACTTTATGGATAAACTAATTTAGAGCTCAGTCACATGGCAGCCAGGCCCAGCTTTGCTCACACAGCACACGATAATGACACGTTTCAGGATTGCAGCTGAGAACAAATCTGACAGATCTGTGCACCGTGCAGTCGCGTTTGCTAATGTTGGTTTGGAAACAGCAAAAAAACCCGATCCCACTTGGAAATGTTTGCTTGGGAAAGCTGTGAATCTGTCTCAGGATTGCCTGGTAATGGAGCTGGGCGTGCAGGCAGCAGGAGCTGGTGCTGGTGGCCACCTGGTCCATCCACTGTGGACAATTCCTGATGCTGCTCCAGCTCTGGGTCAGCTGTCCTGGATGCTCCCAGCATGGAAAGTTCTCTCAGGCTTCCAAGTGACAGCAGGGACATGGAACATTCATAACCTTGCTTGGAGATCAGGGAGAAATTACCCTGCAGCTCCTTCTGAGTGTCCAGGGAAGGGAATGGAGCTGGGAAGGGGCTGGAGAATTCCTGAGGGAGCAGGAAAGGGGCTCAGCCTGGAGAAAAGGAGGGTCCAGAAGGGAAAAGCTCTGAATCAGAGAGAGCCCTTCCCAGACTTCCCTCACTTTTGTTTTCCTTCTTGTTTTCTCCCACTTTTTGATTTTCCCCTCATGGCAAGGGAGTCCTTGAGGGGCTGGAGGATTCCTGAGGGAGCTGGGAAGGGGCTGGAGAATTCCTGAGGGAGCTGGGAAGGGGCTGGAGAATTCCTGAGGGAGCTGGGAAGGGGCTGAGCCTGGAGCAAAGGAGGCTCAGGGAGGACCTTGTGGCTCTGCACAGTCCCTGACAGGAGGGGGGGACTGGGGATCTTCTCCCAGGGAACAGGGACAGGAGGAGAGGGAACGGCCTCAGGCTGGGCCAGGGGAGGCTCAGGGTGGAAATTGGGACAATTCCTTCATGGAAAGGGAGTTCAGGTGGAGTCCCCATCCCTGGAGGGATTCCAGAGCCCTGTGGATGTGGCATCTGGGGACATGGGACAGTGGTGGCCTTGGCAGTGCTGGGAATGGTTGGACTGGATGATCTTGGATGTCTTTTCCAACCTTAACAATTCCATGATTCTGTGATTCTCTCTCCAGCCAGAGATAAAGATACTGTTTAGGGTTAAGGAGTTATTTGGTCATACCTGGATTTGGACAGGGCACAGAGCTGCTTTTCCTGTGCCACCAAAGGTGCCCTGCTGGATCCCACGCCCATTCCTGTGGATGATAAGGTGTGCCTGGCAAAATCCTCTCTCCAAGGGATTTTGGAACACGCTGTCTCCAAGTCTGAATTTGATAATGTCTTGCTGTGCTGCAAGACATCTGTTTGAGGGGGTTTTTGGACAGGACTCTGAGATTGCTTCCCACAGCGATGAGTGAAGGGAAAGAAGCTTCCATAGGTGTTCTGCTGGCTGAGTTCCTGCTGGAACAATTATTTCAGTGCTTCTGGGATTTCATTATGGTGTGTAATTAGTGGAGGTGTCAGGAAAATTTGAGCCTGGGATAAGCAGGATTTTATCACTTTAGATCTTCATAAATCAATATTCCGAGGTTTAACGGTTGGAAGGGGCTTCGAGGTGCGGGACTGAGCAGCAACTTTGGGTTTGTTCCCTGGAGAGAAAGGCAAAATAATTCCAATGAGTGAGCAGAGCTCCCTCTCCATACTTTATAATCATCACACATTAAGAATTCACACGCTGACAGCTAAAACAGCTCCGCCAAATTGGGACAGCTGGGTATGTGTCCAACCCCTGTGATCCTTCCTCCTGTCTCTAGTTCACTTCTTAAAATACAGGTTTACGTAACAGGTCACATTTTTTATTTATTTTTTTTTTTAAACTTTCTTTCTCCCCAAAAGTTCCTAAATCTTTCTAACTTCTTGGAGAGGTTTCTGAACTTCCAGAATATCTCTGGGTAATTTATGCAGATCGAAGGGTGAAGAGATTGCTCTGAACTCACACATTTCTGCACAAACCCTCTCAGGGAATCGCTGTGCTTGTCACTGCAGAGCTGGGCCTGGGAGTTAATCAAGTTTGGGAAACATCATTCCTTTTTCCAAACAGAGGAAACAAAACTCTCTCCTCTTCTGCTTTTCTGTTTTGCTGCCAGTGTTTCAGTTTTCTCCTCTTCCAGGGAATTAATTTTGCTGTAGCTAAATGCAACACCTCCTCTGGAATGCCAAGCAGAGGGGGAACACTGCAGCACGTTTTCAGCTTTGAAAACAAAATAATTGCTTTAAAAATAGCCTTATATTCCTTCATTTTGTGACGTGCTCTCTTTAGACTTGATAATCATCCTTTCTTGTACTCCAGATACCTTCCCTCCCCACACCCACTCTCTCCTGTCCCCCTGAAATTTGGGAGGAATGGGAGAAGATCTCTCTGGCAGCTTGATTTCCAACACCAGCGCGGGAGATGGAGGCAGCCACTCTTCCAAAGGCTTTGGGGGCAGAGGTTTTTAACCTTTTTAGTGAGATTTTAATCTCTCTCAGAAGCATTTTTGTCTCTCCAGCCACGTTTGGATGATCCCTTTTCCATTGACTACAGGAGTTTGCAACTCCTGGAGCAAAGTGGGGAAGGAGCAGATCCTCAGGATCAGCCACATGTGATTTTTTTTCCTTTGGAGGCTTTAAAAATTGCCATTTCCATTTGAAAAAAAAAACCCAAACCCCAGTGGGTGCAGAGGTGTGGGGAGCTGGGAACGAAAGGCACACGAAGCACTCGGGGGGATGCGATCAGATAATAAAAATGAAGAGTTTTGGCTGCAGCCAGGCTGCCAGTTTGGAGCTAACCTGGCTTTCTCCAGCATACCTCAGCCATGACAAACGGGGAGAGCAGGTGGAAACAAATCCATCCAGCAGCCACAGCCCAGGGGAAGTTGGAAGGAGCGTGGATCCAGCAGGTCCCTGCATGTCGTGTGGAAAGCGGGTGCTTGTTCACATTGCAGCGGTGAAAAGCCCATATTTTCTTAATGCCTTTTTAATGAAAAAAAAAAAAAATCAATCAGATGCAGGAGAACTTTCTCATTCCTTCTGTTTTTAGCTCTGAAATTTGAGTTATCTGAGAGCTCCCTGTAATGCTGGGCAGTTCAGAAAGAGAGGAGGCCCACTCGGAAAAATCTGTTTTGGGGAAGGTAAAGGCTTTTGTTTGGCTCTGAATGACTTTTGCAAAGGGAGTTCATTCTTTACATTCTGTTCTTTGTTGTGGCTCTGCTGAGCTCTGAGTAAACAAAACACTTAATGCCCATCTCCGTGTAGGATTTGATGAGGATGACGTGCAGGGTTTGAAGGGAAACTTGCAGCTTTTGGGGTGAATAAAATAAAACAAGGCTTGAGAGTGGTGAATTCTGCTCGCTGAAACGCTGGGGAACAGCAGATTGTGCAAGAGTTCTCAAAAAGAGACAGAAAAGGAGGGGGATCAGGAATGGTTCTGTGTGTTTGCTGTCTTGAGAAACAGGCTGGGAATGAACTGTTCCTGCTTCAGGCTCTTGTTAAACAAACCCTTCTCCTGGATATTTTCATCCCACTTTCAAGAGAAATTTTCCCGTCCTACTCAAGAGCATCAAAATCCGAAAGAAGGGCGAGGAAGATGCTGTGAATTTGAAATCACGTGAAATACTGAGAATAATTCAGGTTAATTATTAACTTTTCTGTAGTTCCTGGCCTGTCCTTGCTTCTGACACAGAGAGCAGGGCTGGGGGAAGCACCTCCTTGTTTTCCCCCCAGATTTCTCGTGGCACAGGTGATTCCCTGTTCCCTCCTGCAGGAAATCACCCCTAATCACTGCTCCCCGTGTGGATTTGGTGCTGTGATTCATGCAAATCCATTGCAGAGCAATTTGCTTTCTCCCTCAAAAATCAGAGACATCAAAAGAGAGAGGGAGGGTTATTTTGGCAGTCCAGAGTATTTTTCTTCCTCTCCATTTCTTACCGTGAGCAATAACCTGAAGGCTTCCCGTGAAAATTTCTAGTGGATGATTCCAACTCTTAAAGATATTACAGAACCTCACAGAAATTAACTTCTTGTTCAGGGGGATGGTGTCTGTTCAGTGGATAATATTTCATTGTTCATATAAAGACTGAGATTTTCTCAGGAGAAAATCAGTATCTTTTTCTAGTGGAAGGTTCTGGGTTGGGAATGAGAAGTGTGGCCTTGAGGTCTGGTGATTAAAGGGAGCTTTAAATGTGTGAAACATTTCTCACATTAAAAGTCTGTGCAGAGAGAACAGTTAATATCACAATTAACCTTTGTTAAAATACCTATGATACCCTATTCTATTCTATTTGATTAGATTTATTATATTGCATATATTATATAATAAATACAATTAATACAATTAATACAATTAATATAATATAATATGATATAATATAATATCTATTTTTCTATAAATCCAAGTTAGGGACATACATCATTACAGGAGCAGTAGCAGAGAAACAACCATGAGAAATTAAGCTGAGTTTTTTGTCACCTGATTTTGGGCCTTATTTAAATCTAGTCATGGATCTCAGCTGAACGTTTCAGTGGTGGTGGCAAAGAGCTCAAGGGGGAGAAAAATTACAAAGAATAATCCAAAATTTATTTGAGCATTGTATCCAGGCCTGGGATCTCCAGTAAGAAGGATGTGGAGCTGATGGAGCAAATCCAGAGGAGGCCATGGACCTGCTCCAAGGGCTGGAGCCCCTCTGGAGCCAGGCTGGGAGAGCTGGGAATGTTCCCCTGGAGAAGGGAAGGATCCAGGGAGAGCTCAGAGCCCCTGGCAGGGCCTGAAGGGGCTCCAGGAGAGCTGGAGAGGGACTGGGGACAAGGGATGGAGGGACAGGACACAGGGAATGGATCCCAGTGCCAGAGGGCAGGGATGGATGGGAGATTGGGAATGAGGAATTCCTGGCTGGGCTGGAATTGCCAGATTTGCTGTGGCTGCCCCTGGATCGCTGGCAGTGCCCAAGGCCAGGCTGGAGCAGTCTGGGATGGTGGAAGTGTCCCTGCCCAGAGCAGGGGTGGCACTGAATGGTCTTTAAATTCCTTTTCAACCCAAACCAGTCTGGAGTTCTATTCCTGTGATTTTTTTGAGACCCTCTCATGTCACCCACTTGGGATGAAATCAGACCAGCCTGGCACTGAGTGCTGGAAGGACATCAACTCCTTTTGTCTTTAGTAAGGAGTTTTTTCTTCTCTGTAGGTAGTCCACAAGATCCCAACTATCCAGGCACAATAATTTCAGCTATTTATGGAGGGGGTCTCTTGCAGTGAAATCCAAGCTGTTCTGAACAGAGAAATAAAGCAGGGCACATCTATGGGATAATGCACTGAAATCCTGAAGAGAAAGGGGAAATTCTTCCAGAACAAACACTGATCTATGTCAATTCGAGATAGGCAGAGCTGAGAGAACTGAGCTGAGCAATCCCAGCACTTTGCAGAGTCAGAAACGTAACCAGGAGGCTCAGGAGAACAGGCAGTGGGAGCCCAGGGGAGCTCCAGGAAGGAGCTTGGGAATGACAACAACAACAACAAAAAGCAAGAGGAGAGTTCAGCGTCAGCCTGGCAGAGTCCCCAGTGAAGCGAACTCATGTGCCAGAGCCTCCTGCCCATGCCCACACGTCCTTCACAAGCCCAAGTGTGCTGCTGGGAGGCCACTGAGTGTCAGCTCTGTGCACTGGCAGCTCGGGAGATCCTCAGAGGTGTTCCCAGCCCGGGAATATCCGTGCAGAGCCCTGGGTTGTGTCCTTTGGATGGGCTCGGTCCGGTCTGCGAGTGCTGGGCAGGAATCTCTGCTGGGCTGCAGGGAAAGGACATAAACCACAATATTTCTTAGAGATTTGCATTTATAGCTGGAGTTTTGAGAGATCTTGATTATGACTGGAATTTCATTGTGAAAAATAGTTGGATATATATATAATATATATGTATCCATCCCTGGAGGTGTCCAAGGCCAGCTTGGAGAACCTGGGATAATGGAAGTTGTCCCTGCCTGTGCCCAGGAATGAGATGAGCTTTAAAGTCCCTTCCAGCCCAAACCATTCCATGATTCTCTGATGATTCCATACTCAAACAGGGGAACATCAACCACTCACATCACCTCTATTTTCTATTCCTTGCTGTTTTCTGTCTAGCTCTTACCAACTTCTATTTCCCACCATGCAATATCTGAATGCTAAAATCTTCTTTGCCTATTACTCAGTTGATATTTAAAAATACTATTTAAACATGGTAAAAATACAACAGCAATGATTTTTCACGTATATAATTTTTTTTTTTCATTTCTAGTCCTCTGAAAAGTAAGGAAGCATTTCTTTGAAAAAACAGAGGAAGCAAAATATCTGTTTAAAGTAAGTTTGCTGAAGACCACATAGGAAATCTCATTTTTAGCAATGGCCTGTGGACTCATCTCTCTTTAACTGAGTATTCGAGAAATTCTGGGCAAAATTGTGCCTCACAGGCACAGCTCTGAAGTGATATCTCTGTGGAAGAAAGGGAGACCTAAGAACAAAAAAAAAAATCTTTTTTCCTTTGGAGTTGACTTTGTAATATCTGGGAAGCACATTTTGCAGTGGGAAGGCTGCCAAAAGCCTGGCTGTGTAGTAAATAAACATTTTGGGGAAAAGCTGGCTGGGAGAAGATGCTTGGTGAAGGAGGATCTTGAATGTCTGGTTATTCCTTGATTTATTCTCTTGAATTCTGACCTTGTGTATGGCACCTTTATCTGTATGGTAATTGAAAGGTTCATCCTCCTGGATCCCTGGAAGTGTCCAAGGCCAGGTTGGAAGGGGCTTGGAGCAACCTGGGATAGTGGAAGGTGTCCCTGGGCATGGGAGTGGGGCTGGATGAAATTTAAGGTCCCTTCCTACCCAAATCAAATCATTCTATCAAAATCAAATGAATCAATGTTCTGCTATGGCTGCTGACTGTTCCTGCTCTGGAATGTGCTCTGAGGAAGCCCCATCCCACAGGGAGAGAGCAGAAAATCCCAGGGTGCTGCTGTCTTCTCCTAACACCCAGATCCTGCCCAGTGGGGTCTGATCAGGAGTGGAATTGTCACACACAAAGGGGAAAAACGTGGCTTTTTAGGGTGATAGGATCACAAAAACATGTCTTGGGAGAGGTCAGACCCCTGTATCTCCTATGCTCTGTGGATATTTGGCATTCTGATGACACAAGGAGGATTCCAGGACCTTCCCTGGCTTGAATTAAGATCAGTAACTCCCCTCAGTTTGATCAAACTGTGCCTTCCAGAGCTGGATCCCGCTTGGCAAAGCTCCTGCTGCAAGAACTGCTGGAATTTGATTGTTCCTTTCACCACACCCTCCGTGCTGGGGAGCACAGAGCTCCTCTGAGGGCTGCCCTGAAGGATCCTCAGCCCAGCACGTGCTGAGAAAGGCACAAATTCCAAGCTGGCTTTTCCCAGTCTCTCCCAGTCCGAGGCTGCTGGAACTGGGAGCTGATTCAAGCACGGCTCTCACTGGGACTGTTCCTCCCATGCTGGAATTCCTGCAATGCCTGGGAATCACAGAGCTCTGCACAAAGTCCAGGTGCATCCATGGAGCTGAATCTTATTTCACTTTCCTCACCAGCTCAGGGAGAGATAAAGCTAAAACCCTTTTGCTGGCTTTTCCCAGTCTCTCCCAGTCTGATGCTGCTGGAGCTGGGAGCTGATCCAAGCACGGCTCTCACTGGGATTATTCCTCCCATGCTGGAATTCCTGCAGTGCCTGGGAATGCACAAAGTCCAGGTGCATCCACGGAGCTGAATCTTACTTCACTTTCCCCACCAGATAAACCTAAATCCCTTTTGCTGGCCTTAAGTAAATAAACAAACAAACTCAGGGGTTCAAGTATGTGTGGCATCCTGCTTTCCCTGAGCAGGCAGTGTAAACAAACAAAGCTGCCTTTTTTCCCCCCCCCCCCTTCCTGCTGCAGAACTCTGCCAATTGATACTGGAGCAGGAATATTAACACATGCCCGCTCCAAAATGTGATACCCTTTGGGGTCTTGGAGATGAGCTCCTCTCAAGTGCTTTTTTCCTCGGCTGCCTGACAAGGTTTTTGGCTCCACTTCAGTCTGGTAAGGAGACAGCTGCTCAACTTCTGACACAAATGAAGAAAATTGATGAGATGCCATCTCCAAAATTCCCTTTTTTTTCCCCTGGCAGGCACTTCTAGGCTGAGTGCTAGGAGTCACTCAAAGGTTTGGGGTTTGGTTTTTTTTAACCTTCTTTAGGGTAGGATTTGGGGTTTGCTTTGTTGGCTGGGCTGTTTCTAATAATGCTTAATCTGAATCTTTGGGAACATAAACAAGGATCACAGAATTTACACTTCTATTTCCACAGCTTGTTTGTTGTTGGGTACTGAATTACATCCATGGGTTTGCATAATTTTGTGCAATTTATTTATCTCTGTTTGTCATGGAATTGCAGGTGAGAAAATCTCCAGGGGGAGCCCTGTTAGGAGGGATCTTTTTGGGGTGTTTTTGTGAGTCTGGGTTTTCCCAAGGTATTTATTTTGGGAGGGTGGAGATGTGTTTGTGTGACCAAGAGGAATAATGGCAGTAATTCCCAGAATTTGTTTTTCCACAGTGAAATTCCTCTGTTCCTCTCTCGAGTGGGAGAGCCTGGAGATGCTCTCAGGATTTTGAAGGCCACTCCTTACAGGGAAAATGTGTTTATTTTTCAGCTGAGCACTGAGCAAACTCCTCTCTTTGTACTTCACTGCCATGGTTCTCCTGCTCCTCAGGATACCAAAAACTACATTTTCCATCTTCCCCTTGAACTATTTCCTCAGAGTTTCATCTACAAAAGACCTCAGCTGTGCAAAGTGCACCTTCAGTCCTGCCTGGCTAAAAAAAATATTAAATTTATTGCATTTCCATTCCATTCCATTAAAAACAAACCCCTGTGCTAGACCAGCTTTACACTTTATATCACGATTATCTTTATTGTGGCAGAGGCTTTGGGTTTGACACACGGTTTGCTTTTCCTTTTTAAACCTCCCTGGAAAAGCAGCCATGGAAAGCTCTGAATAATGCACATGACATATGCTGCCTGTCTCTCAGAGGGAGCTGAAGAACCTGACAGCAATTTGCATTTCTGGAGCTACAGAAGAGACACAGGAAACTTCAGGCAGGAGTTTTTGGGACTCTGAGGTCAAACTGAGAAGTGGAGTTCAGAGAGGCTCCAGCAGAGATGGGAGTTGGATGGAGAACAGAGGATGGAGCACAGAGCTGGCCTGAAATGAAATATATGAAATATAATCCAGTTGATGCCACTGTAAGTTCATAAAGACATTTTCCTTGGGATGGTAAAATTTGTGTCCCATTTGAAAAATTCAGAGGAACAGGCACAGAATCTCCTGGTTGTTCATGTAGGGAAATGCCAGTAAAAGTGAGGCTCTTGACTTCTCACGGCAATAAGAAATGGCTCTGGGCTCACCTGAGCTCTGTTTTCATTCTCAGAGGTGGAATTATTAATTAGCATCAATTTTCTTTACTCTCTGCTGTTGGTACTTAGCATTCCCTGAGGTCTTGTGAGAGGTGGGTGATTCCTTTGCAGTAGGTGGAAGTAGAACACAGAGTGGCAAAAATGCTTTTTTTTTTAAAGTAGGTAAAAAAGCCTTAACCAAATATCATGGAATCATGGAATGGGTTGGGAAGGACCTTAAAGCCCATCCAATTCCACCCCCTGCCATGGGCAAGGACACCTTCCACTGTCCCAGGCTGCTCCAAGCCCTGGCCTTGGACACTTCAGGGATCCAGGGGCAGCCACAGCTTCTCTGGGAAACCTCACCCTCACAGGGAAGAATTCCTTCTCAATAACAAATTCTAAATTGAAGCTTGGCTGTTATTAATCCAGTATTTTATAGAGGTAACCAAACACAGTCTGATGAGCAGCTCTGAGAGAAGAAGATTAAATAACAAATTAAGTGAGGTTTGGGTTTTAGGGTTTTTTTTTTAATAAAAAAATTAATTTACAAGAATCAAATACTGCACCCCTAAACTTCATTTTCATTTCCATTCTTCACTGCAAACTAGTGACAGGCACAACCAAAACTTCCACTTTCCTGGGCAATTTTTGGATGAACTCTGCAGCCAGCTCAGGGAATGGCGTTTGGAGGTGGCTGCTCTGTGACACGAGAGGCTGTGGGGACACTGCTGTCCCTCCCTGCCTCATCCCAACAGCACCAGCTTCACATCCATTAGTGCCTGACGTGGGATATTCTTGGATTGTATTAGCTGGGAGTCAGTTTTGATGTTTTCATCTCAAACAAGCCTGTTTTTGTCATCGTTGTTGTTGTTTTGAG
Organism: Eopsaltria australis; assembly: GCA_034509425.1. Classification (NCBI taxonomy): domain Eukaryota; kingdom Metazoa; phylum Chordata; class Aves; order Passeriformes; family Petroicidae; genus Eopsaltria; species Eopsaltria australis. The sequence continues at coordinate 5,684,648 of JAVTVJ010000112.1, read as the reverse complement.
AATTCGTTTTTTGTCCGGCTGAGCTCCCCCGGGGCGCAGGGTTGGGTTTGGAGCTCGTGCAGGTGGGAGCACAGGACTCGTGCAGCAGAATTCACCTTTTTTAAAACATTCCCCCAGCTCTCTTTGTCTCTTGGCAACTGCAAAAATAACTCCATCAAGAATAAACCTGCAAACAAGGGCGAAAAAGCAGAACTGTGTGAAGACATGAAATACTCTCGTTTAAATAGTGCTGGAAAGCTATTTCCTCCCCCTGTACCCTTCCAAGGCTGGAATGATGTGCTCTGATTCTTGAACACCAATCCTGACTTGCATAAATTCAGAGATTTCATCTGTGCTGAGCTGCAAATTGCTGGGATAGTAATACCTGGATATTTTATGGCACATCCTTAAGTCAATAGGCAAAAGGCTTCTGAATAAAAGCCTTAAAATTACCTCATGAATTATTAACTCTTCCCTGTATTACCTTTGAATTATAAAAGCCTGGAAAAATAGGAAGGAGAATTGAAAAGCATCAATCTCAGGTTCTTTAAAAACGTAATACTGATCATTTGAGCAGTGTACAAATCTTTTATTAAAGATAAAGAGGAAGCCATACTTTTTTATTAACTCCAGGATATGTTCAATCCACATGATTAAAAATCTCATTACTAACTCGCGTCAGGGAAGTGATTTATTGCTGAAACAAAATAGGAGGTGTTTTGCTGCCCAAAGCTGTATTTATGGTGAAAAAACCCTCTCAATTTGTATCTCCTTTTCTGGGTTAGGCATTTCTAAGGGTGGGTTGGATTTTCTTGGAATGATGGGGTTTCACTCCAGCCTGCAGCTGAGACATAACTACCTTAAGAGGGAAAGCCTGAAGTAAAATTACAGGTACCAGGAGATACATTTTTCCTCTAGTAAATTCAGCTGGAGCAAATGATTTAGTCTGATTAGGTAATAGGATGTGCAGGAAAAGAAAAAAAATCCGGATTTTATACATAGTTACCATTCAAGTGGAGCTAATTCTGTAAAGCAAGTGTAGATATTTTAGGGCTGCTTCGTGTATAACATATACTAATATTTCCTGATCACTATAGGAGGGATGTACTGTTCTAAAGGAGCCCTTGAAGTCTCATTTTGCAATGATAAAAAAGCGATCAACCCCAGAAATCCCATCCTACTTTGGGAGATACGTCTACAAATAATATTTTTTGTCCTGCTGTACCTGAAGCGGGTCAAATATTTTGTGTTGTGTCAGGCAATTGTACTCAATGTCTTAAACATTGAATTATGCCCAGCACAAGCTCCAGGACTATTTATATTCCACCCTACAATGAAAAATGGAGATAATACTGAATTTATTTACGTCACAGCAGCTGCGGAGAAACTGGGTTAGACACACTTGCATATAAAGACAAGACATTAAATGGTGCCATCAATTTCCTGCAAGCCAGCAGAAATAGCTTTTCTCTCCCTGATAACCACTCCTGGATGGCTCCCAAGGCTGAGCCGCGAGTTTTGCACATCCCACAGGAAGTTTGGATTCTCTCCTGCGCCGTGGGTGGAAAATGCCTGGTATTATGGTGACAGGTGCAATAGGTATTGAAACGTAAACCTTTCCCTGCTCCTGGGGAACATATTGCCAGTGCTGGGCTCTGCTCCAGAGCGGTGTTTGGGGAGGAATTACAGATCTTGAGGTAGAGAAACAGTTCTGGAAATAGGTTGCCTTCAAAAGAATTGGCAGCTTTGGAGCTGTTTGAAATGTTAGGAGTGGGGGGGATGGAGCTGGGGGGCTCGGGGAGCAGTGAAAGGGTGTAGTGGGTTGTGAAGGTGTGGCACAGATCTGGTGCTCAGACTTCCTGGTCACTCAAAACTGTGATAAATGGGTTTGTTGGGCACCTGGACTCGTCTCCAGTTGTGTTTCTCTCTGGATTCTGGGTTTGATGCACTGAATTCCGCTCGCCAGCCCCAGCTATTAAAATACAGCCAAGGTGTGAGAGTGCTTCCAGTTTCTTGATTTGAAACTCTGTCCTGATGATCTCAGTGTAAAACACTGCACATGTGAGGGGGAAAAGTGCTGAGGGGACTTTTTCCAGAGATTAGGATGGAAAAGCTGTTTTCTAGTGAGAATCATGGAATGGTTTGGGTTGGAAGAGACCTTAAAGATCCCCCAGTGCCACCCCCGTCCATGGGCAGGGACACCTTCCACTGTCCCAGGCTGATCCAAGCCCCAGTGTCCAACCTGGCCTTGGACACTTCCAGGGATCCAGGAGCAGCCACAGCTTCTCTGGAATATCTGCAGGAGGACATCTTCAGCTTCCAGAAAGGCCTAGGAATTCCAGGGTGATGTCAGCAGGCACAGCACTCTCAGCATGTCCCTCAGACTTTGCGAAGTAAATGTTCTCTCCTCAGTAAATGTTCTCTGTGAATCTGCAGCCTTAAATCTGCTGTGTAAATGTGTCTTCAACTTGAGAAGTTCTGGGATATCAGGAATTGCAGGTGGGGTTCATCTCCTGCCTGTGTTTGGCCTGTGCTAATCAATCCATGTGACTGTGTTAGAAAGAGTAAAACAAGAAGAATGCCCCCAAACCATCTTTTGAAAAACCTCCCTTAAATCCATCTCCAAAGTGGGTTTTGTTGTCATAGTTTTGGCAGTTGAGGGAGGCTCCTCAACAGAACAAGAACTTGTTTTCTCTGGGAAATGTGCTTTTCTTTCTTCTTTTCCTCCTCTATTTGCACGTGAGTGTTGTTATGTTTTCATCCCATCTGGAAAGTAGAACCTCCCTCTGAAATCTCTGTTGTAGCTGCATGAAACAGCACCAAAGGAGGTGATGATGAACACATCCAACATCTGATGGTGATTAACAAGGAGCACTCAAGATCCTGCTTCCTCACACTGAAAATCCATTACACACCAATATCTGCTCAGCCTGAACCCTTCAGGAATTCTCCAGCTTTCAGAGGAGAGTTTTAGGTTGGGTTGGGAGTGTCATGGCCAAGTTTCTGTGCTTGGGGAGGTGCCTTGGAGACCCCCAGCATGAATATTTTGCTCCATCAGGATGCTGCTGTTGGATACCAGTGCTCACTCATGGAAACACAGATTGGGCTATTCCTTGTGTCGTGTTGAGAATGAAAAACCATGAATTAGACAAGATGAATTTTTTAAATAGATGCTAATGTATATGATAAATGGAATAACTGCTCACTTTGGAGCTTATATGGAGCTTGTTTTTCAAGAATATGCTTTGCAACTCACAGATATTTGCCCAAATTCCTGCAACCTAGATTTCATCTGCCAAACCCTGATTTTTCTCTTCATAAATCCCTGATGAGGTCGCATTTGTGATTTGGCTTGAGTTTAACTTTACTTTTGCTGTAACTGCAACGTAAATTTATCGTGCAGGCTATCGGAAAATCCCATTTGGAAAATCTTAGGGAAAGACAACAGCTTGAAAAAAAAGGAATGGGAAAATCACAGAGCTAAACAGGCACCCAAATAGTCTGTCTAACAACTATCAAAGTGATAAGTGTGAATTAGGGTCTAATTTACAGCTTCTATATATTGTAACTTTTCCTGTGGAACACCAAGTCGATGTCAATGATTTGACATTGCTTTCAAAAAGTACAATTACAGTATATTCCACAGAAGAGCTGTGTTTCACAGGAGCCCTTTGTTAGGCTTGGCAATAAGTTTGACACAGCTTGGTTCAGAGCTCAGTATTTCACTTTTTTTCCCCCAAAACGTTGTTCAGTAAGATGCTCAGGAGACAAAATGTTCATCTATCAAAGCAGTATTTAACTGCATTTATTTGTGTTCTTCTTTTTAATGTGGAGAGATTGGGAAGGATGGAAAGTTTTCCGGGTCGAGGCTGGAATATGTGCCAGACCTGAAGAGGTGCATCTCTGCTAGGTGTGTGATAACTCAAGAAACACCACAAATGCCCTAAAAACAGAGCTGTGAAGAGGAGCGTGGTGATGAAAGGGAATTAAAATGTGTATTTTTGTGAGCGTCTGCGTCGTGTGAGAACAGATCCCTTCAGCTCTGGCCTCTTTGTGGTGGGGAGTGCTGGGAGAAGGGCTCTTTGTTCAGCCTTTACCTGGTGGCTTCTCAAATATCCCTGTGGCTTTTCAGGCTGGGTTTGAGTCTCGGTATGAACCCCGGGGCTGTGGATGGTTCTTGCTTTCACCTCATCCAGCACAATTCCCTCCTGAAACCAGGGCTGGGAAAAGCAAAGGCTGAAACAGAAAACGACATAGAAAATGTATATAAAATAGTGTATTGGAGAGGATCTTTCTGCTGGGTTCATCACCCCAAATGTGCTTTTTGGGGGCCAACCACAGGGAGATGTTCACATTCTGTTGTTTAAATGAAGTGCAGGGTGATGAAGTGCCTTATCCTGACCATGGCAAAATAAGGGTTCTGTTTTAAAAAAACCCACTTAAATATGGAAATAAGGTCTCCTATGGAGAGTTTAAGGGGATTAGGTAGGTGATTCCTGGTATTTCTTATGGAAAACTTTACATCTTCAACTGGCCTGAGTAGGCTGAAGGCTAAACCTGCTCAAACCCACCAGTGGTGATTAATGTGTAGGAAATACTCGGGTATCTTCTTGCAGTCAATTTTCTCAGGTAGTTTGTGGATTTGTGTAGAATTCCAAATTCTCCTGGCAGCACCTTTTCCCTCTCCAGTTTAATACTGAGAGTAGAGGATTGATGAGAGCTGTATTTTAATGTCTGTATTCTGGTAAGTATCCGGGGGTGAAAAATTCCTGTCCTGATGGTCAGGACACTCCTTTCTGTGTGACATGGGACTGAACTGATATAAAAGGGGAAAAAAATAGTCACAAACACAAGGCTCTTCATGGAACATCATTCCAGGGTTTCTTTTGGGCCATCTGAACACAAACTTTGGATGATGTTGACTTCCAAGTTCAGCTGGGAGAGGTGATGTTGTGCAGTGTGGCAGCTGAGTTGTCACACGTGGTCAGCCCTCTGCTGTTCCCTGCCCCACTTTTGGGAATCCCACAACCTGCCTGACAGCAGGCATTTCAGGAATTTTAGGATTACCTGGTCCTTTTGGATTCACTGCCCTAAAAGTGATACCATATTTTGACAGATGGTGTCAGCTTCGCCACAGATCTAAGAGGTTTGCAAGAAGATATTGGCTTAAAAAGACAAATTTTGGGGACAAAACAGTGAGAACAAATAATAATAATAATAATAATAATAATAATAATAATAATAATAATAATAATAATAATCCCTGTTAATACTGTCAGCAGTAATAATTTAATAAATATTTGCTGTTATTTTCTAGTTATTTCCCCTCTTTTCAGCTCTTGGGGATTGGTGTCTGTCATTAACTGGTTCTGAAGGACATTTCCTGGGATGCTCCAGAGATCCTGACCTTGCCAGGATTTGCTTTAGGAATGAGGTGATTCCCTCAAATTCCCTCAGTGGCATTGCTTTGGTGTAAAGGTGCTAAAGCAGCAGCTTAATGAGGTAATTATAATTAATATTACACAGGGGTTTGGAGCCCTCAGGCAGCAGTCTCAGCACCGTGGTCGAACTCTTGATTTAAGGGAACATCTTGAATGCATTATTTACATCAGATATTAGACCTGCTGTGCCAGTGACTGCGAGCCAGGGGATTTATCAGCACCAGATCTATTTATTTGGAAGGAATTCTGTGTAATGAGCGAAGCTGCAAGCTCAGTTTGGAAATAAATAGACATTAATATCAGATAAATGATAGATAAGCTCAGCCTGGCTCCCGGAGAGATCAGGGCAAACGCTCTGCTGGAGATTTAATGTTAATTCAGGGATATTTTAGGATACCATCCCCAGCCTCAAGCCACGTTGGGCTGCTGGAATCTCATTGCAGAGGTCTTCTGGGTTTTGAGATATTCCAACTGCTCTTGTGTTTAGTGAAATACACTTGGCTCTCTTCATGTTCAAGTAGCTTCCAAAGCTTTAACCCTTTTTGCTCCTTGATGAAGGAAACCGTTTGTGGCTGTGGGATGGGGTGGGCACAGGGATCCTCAGGTGCAGCTCTCAGCTCAAATGGGGGTTATTGAGTCCAGCTGAAAAACCCTCAATGTTCTGCACGTCCCCAAAACTCTTTCTGTGGAGGGAGATACTGGTTTAATCTAGTTTTAAACATAATTTTATCTTTAACATCTGTGAAGTTCTGTGGTTTCCTGTTAATAATCGGTGTTTTTCCTGCTGATCTTACTGACAGTTTTTGAGGTAAGTCTGAGCAAGTTTTTCTCTACAACTCCTGGCAGGAGGTTGTGGTGAGGTGGGGGTTGGCTTCTTCTCCTGGGCAACCAGGGATGGGACAAAGGGAAATACTTTCACCAGGGGAGGCTTGGGTTGGATATTAGGAAAAAATTCTTCACTGATCAGGCATTGGAATGAGCTGCTTGGGGAAGTGATGGAGTCCCTGTCTCTGGAAGTCTTCAAAAAATGAGCAGATGTGGCACTTGGTGGTGATGTGGTTTACTGGGAATGGGAGTGTTTGGTTAAAGTTGGATTTGATGATCTTGGAGGTCTTTTCCAACCTTGATGATTTTGTGCTGTGACATCCAAACGGATCAAGCAGTGGAATAACTGAAGGAAATGTGGGAAAAGCCTGAATGTGGCAATGCTGAATCCTGATCTGGAAGGTCCCCTTATGCCTGCTATGAGTGCTGCATGAACACCTTGTAAATTCTGGATCTGGGGCTCGTGTGATAACTTCCCTGTGGATTAAGGTTTCCAGAAATATAAGGGCTTGATTCCCCTGAAATGTTGGCTAATTTGGGTTTGTTCTCTGTCCCTCTCGTGGACAGACATGTGCAGTTTTCCCTGTTGGTGTGAGGAGATGGAATGAGGCCTTGTTGAAATTGCTGGCGTTGCTGTGTTTGCTCCAAGAGTGAAAAATTCATGGCTCCAGGTGCCATCAGCGTGCAAAAAGGAACAGCCTGGGCTGTGGCTGCAGCTCTCCTGACCCAGGAGCTCTGCTTGGCTCCTGTTCCTGAATGATGTCTCCAAAGCAGCAGAAAAACCCCTTCCCTAAGCACCTGCTGCTCCCACTGCAGGGCTCTGCTGCAGGAGGACACAGGGACCTCCTCCTGCACGTGAGGCACAATTTACACAGCGAGGATATTCTCACAGAATTGCACAGAATTTTTTCTATCAGTGCTGCAGGTGAACTGAGTGGAAAACAAGAGTTCTGCTGATGCTGCTGTTCTCTGCTGTGATATTGCTGCTGAGGCCAGAAATTCCTCGATCCGTACATGTAGGTGGGTTTTTGTGAATTCGGAGGAGCTTAATTCCATAAAGGAGACGGCAACTTGAGAATCATCTCTGTTCTGTGCCCTGGTCCTCCATGCACAATACAGATCTGTCATTTTGGGGATAAATGCACTGTTTTCTGTGGTGGGATGTAACATCAGGCACTCTTGGTAAAGGTTTTGATAAATAACTCGTGTAAACACGATCCAGGTCAAAGCAATTTTCGCTCTGCTTCTGCTTAGCCCTTTAATTTATTATTATTATTTTTTAAAAATCCATTTCTTGCCAGCCCGTGGGGGAGTGCTGCCCACCGAGCTGCAGCTAAGCAGGATTGATGGTTTGCTTGCTACCCACCCCAGTTTAATTAGGCTGTTGCTATTTCCTGCCCCTCATTACACCACCCCTGCTCCCCGACACAGCGCTGGAAACAAATTATTAGCAAAGCACAGAGGAATACGAGCTGCTAATTTGTTTTGGTCTCTGCTGGAAAGCTGCAGTTGTACATATTGCTTTTCAAAGTATTTTATGGGGCCTGACACAGAGCTTGGTTCTCTAACTGTTGCTTTTCAGAGGAGAAGGCTTTGGCTGGGTTATTAATTATGAATAATTGTATATATATTAATTATTTTATCCATTTCTCTTAGGACAGAGGTGGATGCAGACTAGAAAGGCTTTTGTATTTCATGTCTGCACATGTGTCCCTGCAGCCACGAGGGAAAAGAGGGGAATTTTTAAGAGGGGTTGCCCAGCACATGTTAAATTCTTGTGCTGAGAACACAAGTTGGGATTTTATTCTGCGTCAGCTGCCTGAGTGTAAACCTCAGGTGAGGTCAGTGCAGCAATACAGAATTCTGGCAGGAGTTTGTTTGCCAGGAGGAAAAAAAATCAACACAAAACTAGAAACAGGAAAAGAAGTGAATTCTGTTTGTGCCTTTCTGGTTTAGGATTTAGGAGTGGCAAGTGGAACAAATTCACAGCTGTGGGATGGGGTTCAGGGTACTGGAGTGGAAGGAGACACAGTCACGGGAGGGTGGCAAAGACAGGGAAACAGCCAAGAAGAGACCCTGGTAAAGGGTTTAAACTACACTGAGGTCCCTGAAACCGTTCATTAATTGAATCTACAGATCCTAATACCATTTTAAAATTTTCTGTTTGAAAGTTGACCTTAATGTCATTAAATAGTGTGGAATATTCATAGTAGTGACCCAAAGTTATTTGGTTTCTCCTCACTGCAAATGCCCACCTCATCCATTAACTGTGTGGGGTTTGGGATTCTTTCTGGGGGAAGAGAAAGTTTTATTCTGAATTAACAGCACAGCCCTCCTCCCTCAATTTCCTGTTTCTGTGCCATGAGGGTTTCTGATGTTTATTATTTTGCAAGGTTTGGGTCTCCCTGAATTTGAGAAAAAACTGCAGGCAGCAACATCCAACCTGGCCTTGAATATTGCCAGGGATGGGCCATCCACCACTTCTCTGGGCAACCTCTTCTGTTCAGTAGGAGATAATACTGGTACTGGAATTTGGGTTTGAATAGGATTGCATTTCATGTCGAGCAAAATTCTGCTTTGGTGGAATATTTTTATAGCCTGAGAAAATCGAACCTGTGTGTGGAAGGTGGGCTGGGGAAAACTCAGTTTTTTGAACTAAAGGACCAAAGTTGTGGACCAGATCGTGACCTCTTTTGAGTGAGTATTGATATTATTTCTGTGCTCTCCTAACGAGTCATGCAGGGAGAGCAGGATCTCAGATTGAGCTTGAGATTCTCCAGCTTGAGATAAGGAGCAGAAAACAGCACAGGAATTTACAGGAAGGGAGTGGATGATGTTTAAACATTGCTCCATCCTTCCTAGAGTGTGCGAAACGACAGCTGAGATTAAAGCAGGTCATCTCTGGTGAGTGATTTCACAATATCCCAGTTCCTGTGACCCTGTGAGATGGGGAAAGTCAGCTGCTGGCACGAGGCTGAGGAGAGAAGTTTCGAAAGGGCTTTGTTTGCACAGCACACCCCAGCGAGGACGTTCTTCGAGAGCCTCCGAGCTCGTGCTGTTTACAAAAACCCCTTTTCTGCAGAAATGCGAGTCAGCCAAAGTGTGGCTTGAGGCTCTGGGGCTGGATCCTTTCCTGGTGAGTGCAGGACGGAGGGGAGCCAGTCCCACAGGCTGCAGTATTTCATCCCTGAGTGGCTGCTGGAACGCTGCTCCTTCCTGTGACTTCTGTCCTGGATGGTTCTGGGGGAGCTGAATCCGGAGGGCTGCGGCCACAGAGGGGACAGAAGAAATACAAACATTTCCTGCAGGGGAGAAATTCCTTCTGTGCTGTGACAAGTCAAATAATAGCAACGTTAATGACAGACCAGATTCATGTCTGCAGACCTTCCCACCTGTTTTTGTGTTAAAAAATTGTGAGTAAGAAGTTCCCCGTGCAGGTGGATGTGGGGCTGAGCTGCAGCCAACACCACTGGGGTTTTTTTTTCCTCAGGTGTGGAACATCCAAAAATGTTTCCCTTTTTGTAGGGGAACTTCTCATCTTAGGGGGCTTAAAGGGAGTTCTGTCAGCTGTTCTTGAGTTAAATAATAGTAATTGATTCTTCCCTGTGAGGGTGGTGAGGCCCTGGCACAGGATGCCCAGAGAGGCTGTGGCTGGGAGTGTCCAAGGCCAGGTTGGATGGGGATGGAAGCAGCCTGGCATAGCTGGGTTGAAGGTGGACACGTGGAAGGTGTCCCTGGCCATGGCAGGAGATTTGGAATGAGAGGATCTGCGATAACCCTAACCCAACCCATCCATGATTCTATTCCATGTTTCTCATTACATCTCCTCAGCCATGACCAGGGGACTCCAGGGACCCCAGTGCAACCTCTGCCTCTCTTGTGAAATCTCCTTTGCCCTGGAAATGCTTGAGGTACCTCCTTTATCCCACTAAGTGCTTCAGCAACCAGGAAATTTCCACAATCAGTCACGAATGAATGGACTTTTTGGTCTTTAGAACAGCATCACCTCTTAGAAACTTTGTGAACAAACCGAGAAGTTGCTGCGTTCTAGATCTGCAGTCATGGCAAACAATAGCATTAGGGAGGGGGGAAAAAAGCAGAAGGGATACATTTTTCATTTTAAATTATACCCAGCTTTCTTAAAGCAAATTAAATTGCACTTAACCAAAGAATACAGATAACAGTATTAAGCACAATAGAACATTTTAATTACTAAGAAAAACAAATGTCCGTGTCTGTAGCTGTAATTAAGGGCGAGCTGTGTTTGCTGTGCATTAGTGTGACTTGTATGTCTGAGATACAGTAATTGCCCCAATCCATCAGGTGCTTCAGCCTTGACATCCTGGGCATGGAGACGCTGCATGGCAAGGCAGGAGTGGCGTGGGGGCTGTTTGAGGGGGTGTTTGGGCAGTGATGGGGCAGAGCTGTCGTTGGTTTTCACCACAGCCCAGCCTGGGAGTTCCAGATGTGCTCCAGGCAGATGTTCTGGGAGCCAGGAGCTCCCTGGAAGCTCTGGGTGTTTGCCATGGGTGACTCCATGGTGGAGTGTGGGATCAGGGATGTGGGGGCTCAGGAAATGTCATGGGAATGGGAGACAAAGCAGGGCTTTGCTGGAACTCTCTGTCCTCCCAGTCACAGGAAGGAGTAGACAAAGGAGAGGATGAAGGGGAAGATTAAGGGGAAGAAGTGGATTCAAGTTAAACCAGCAGAGGTTTACAATGGATATTAGGGAAAATTTCTTCATGGAAGGGGTTGTCCAGCCCTGGCTCAGCTTCCCAGGGCAGAGGTGGAGTCCCCATCCCTGGAGGATTTCAAAGCTGTGTGGATGTGGCTCTTGGGGACATGGGTTAGGGTGGCCTTTGCAGTGCTGGGAATGGTTGGACTCAATCTTAAAGGTCTTTTCCAGCCTTAATGATTTGGTGATCCTGTGAAACAGGGATTTCATGGTGTAGAAAGTGCAGAGGGAAACCTGCAGGAATGAATAGGAAGAGCCTGAGAAGGAAGAGGCTGCTCAAGTTCCCCAGATTTAGTCCTTGCTCTGTTCTCTCACTCAGGATGCCCAGTGACAGTAACACAATCCTCAGACATAGAAAGAGCTGGGAAGAGAAAAGAAACAATTTGTTCTCCATGCCCCTTGTGATGGAACACGAGTAATGACAGCAAAAAATCACAGCAGGGAAGAGTTGGTTTAAAATGAGGGAACGGTTTTTAATATTAAGGTAGTTAATTACTGGAATTAATTCCCTCTGGAGACTGTGGAAAGTTCTTCCTTGGAGTTCTTGGGGCAGCACGTGAGGAAACCTTCATCAGGAGCTCCATGGTGGAGCTTGTTCCATCCTTGGATGAGGTGGATGGGCCTTGGTGTCTTTGGCCACCTCATCCAGGTGGGCTCCAGGGTGGACAAATCCCACTCTTTGGGAGTTATGTGGAAGGCAGAAATCCATCCTGGGATTGCCTGGGATATTTCTCCTGATCAGAAAGGGGAACTGGCAAAATTGTCTCCTTAGTGACTTCTCAAAGGGAAACCAGTCCAGGGAGGAAATGATTCCTGGAGGTGTAACCAGCTCCCAGTCTTTTCTAGGGTAAAAAATGTGCATGATGAGCGAGTGCAGGCTTAGAATCCCAGAATCCCAGACTGGTTTGGGTTGGACAGGATCTCCAAGCTCATCCAGTTCCAACCCCTGGACACCTTCCACTTGGTTGCTCCAAGCCCTGTCCCACCAGGCCTGGATCAATCATCTTGAATTCATTTCCAAGCAGAGTTTTCCTCTGGCTGGAGTGGGCAGTGACGTTGTTTTGTCCACAAAACCCAATAAAATACAGGGAAAAACCTCTTCTGACACACAGCTTTCCCCTGGTTTAGGGCAGGGGGTGGGAAGAGAAAAGAGAAATTTCTTACCCTGCAGATCTGCTCTTCTTCCTGTGTCTCTTCAGTTTCCAAAAAAAAGTAGGAGAGCTTTGTGAGGAAAACTGCTGGTTACTGGTTCATTCCTGGGTCTGAATGCACATTCCAGAGGTGCCAGTGCTGATGTATTGAAGCAGTAAAATCCAGCTGGTGATTGCAGCAGTGCTGCTGTGGTGCCACCCTGCGCAGGGTGAGGGACGAGTGGCTTCAGTGACTGGGGAGCTCTAAATCCACTGCCTGTTCTAAGGAGATGGACTTGAAGTTAAAAAATGAGAGGAAAAAAAGCCAACCAAACAGGTAGAAATGTCAGTTTACTGGGTGTCACTGGCAGAAACATGATTTACTTGACAGTCAGTGAGAAAACACTATTTATGCAGAAGTGCCAGGAAGGTTTGTATTGCAGGAGCAATAAATTACAGTTATTATGTAACCAAGTGATATATTTGATCACCTGATGCTGCATTTTCTACCTAAGCAATGCTGTGCATGATGTTGTGGGTTGGATTTGAGGTACTTTCAGATGTGGAGTTCCAAAATAAGGTTAAAATGAGCATAAGATTTCAAAACTGTGTTAATCCAGATGTTCTCTTGTGCAACCCTTCAAACTAAACAACAAAAAAACCCAAAAACCAAACCAAAACAAAAAAGTATTTTTGCTTTTCCTTTGGGCCATTAAAAATGAGAATTCTAGAGTCCCTGATAGTTTTAAAGAAAGAGAATCCAAGCAGGTTTCACTCCCACCAAATGCAAGATTTAGTGATAAATATAGTCCTATTTTATGTGGAAAAAACATAAAGGGACTAAGGAAATGTCTTGTGTGTGAGAGTGATCAAATAGTTTATAAAACCATGGAATTACAGAGTGGTTTGGGATGGAAGGGACCTTAAAGATCATCCAGAGGAGGGGGCTCAGCTCCCAGTGGGATTTGCTCCCTGAGCCTCCCTTCAGCACTGGGGAATGTTTCCTGGTTTTCCAGCTGGGTTAAGCATCATTCTCTGGTGTGCATACCCCGATTTAATTTTATTTTCACTGATTCTCTGCTTTCATTTTGAAACGTCTTGGTTTTCCTGAGCTCAAAGAGAGCTGGCAGCTGTCTTGGGACATCACCCTGAGCCATGGAAATCTGGATGATTCATTTGCCTCCAAAGAGAGAGAGAGAGCTCAAAGCTTGAAACCCTTTTCAGACTGAGTAAAAGACGTGGATTAGGGGGATCTTGGTTTCCATCCCCCAGAGAGCTGCCAAATTCCCTGCTCTGCTCCTGAGGTTCTTGTGCCACTCTCCAGCACTGCATTCAATAAAGTGACTGATGTTTGTCATGTGGGGCTTGTCCTGTTGGGCCTCTCTGGAGGCACAGAAATGTGCATTGTTTTGACTGGCCCTTTTTAGGGCTTTTTAATCCAAATATGTTTCCCTTTGAGGTAGCACATCAGGCAGTGTGGGGCAGAGTGGGATTTGGCCTGGAGAGCACTTTGTTTCCAGAAGGAGTTGATTCCACTCTGGGGTTAATTCCTAAAAAACTTACTTTACAGAAGGATTTTGTCTTTGCTGTGCGAGGAGCTCTTGGCTGTAGTGGCCAGGGGTGGGGCCAGAGCAAGGAGGTGCTGAGAGCCCTCTGGCTGCCTTTGGTGGGTTTTAATTCCAGACTCCTGGTGCTGTGGGAGAGCACCCTGGGGCACCATGGATTTCCCCGGGATGTGTCTTTGTTTGGCTTCATAAAATCCCAGCCTGGTTTGGGTTGGAAGAGACCTCAAAGCTCATCCAGTGCCACCCCTGCCATGGGCAGGGACACTTCCACTGACCCAGGCTGCTCCAACCTGGCCTTGGGCACTGCCAGGGATCCAGGGGCAGCCACAGCAAATCTGGGAATGAGGAGTTCCTGGCTGGGCTGGAATTCCCAATCTCCCATCCATCCCTGCCCTCTGGCACTGGGATCCATTCCCTGTGTCCTGTCCCTCCAGGCCTTGTCCCCAGTCCCTCTCCAGCTCTCCTGGAGCCCCTTCAGGCCCTGCAAGGGGCTCTGAGCTCTGCCTGGATCCTTCCCTTCTCCAGGTGAACATTCCCAGCTCTCCCTCATAGGCATTTCCTCATAGGAGAAGAAGCTGAAATCCATTCCCACAGTGGGAAGCAAAGCTCAGGAGTCAGGAAAGACTCTTCAAAGCTTCTTTCCTGGTCACAGCCAAACCCAGAGTGTGGCTGTATCCCCAAAATTGCTGTCGATCAGGGAAAGGAAACCTGTGAAAAATGAAAGCTGCTCCTCAGATGTGTAATCCCTGTACAGAAAGGTGTTGCCAACACTGAGAATCTTTTCCCAGGATTTTTTTTGGCACTTCCACTCCTGCTATTTTATTACCCTGCTAATAAGAGCACCACTAGAATCACCCTCAGCACCACTCAGACTTTCTGTGTCCCATCTCTTGTTCCCTGCTTAATTTATGGTCCCTGACCCCTCTGTGCAGCTCTCCCGAACCATGGGATGAGTTAATGTGCCTCCTGTGCGAATCATTTCTGTGAGTTCAGCATGTCTCTGATAATCAGTGCCCATAATTTGGTTTGCTCCGTTCATTGATTGCCCCAAATATGATTTTGCCAGGCGAAGCTCCCCGAGTCCTGACTACAGAAATGACAGGCAGTACTTTTTGTAATCTCCATATTTGACGCATGAAAGAAGGCTAAATTCCTGTTTGAATAAACAACATAATAAGGTTATTGAGAATAAGACCATTACTATATAAAATTATGTCTAAGTGGCAGATATAATTAACATTGGATTGTAATTACACTAATTACAAGTCACATTAAGATACTCCAGTAATGACAAAGTGAGCACCCTATAATTGAATGGAATAAGCAGGGAAACATGCTGCTCACACTAATTACCTAAATGAGCTAATATGTCTTCGGAGTGACAGTCATGCTCAGTGTTATTACACAGGCAAGACAATTTTGTAAGTTAGAAAAAAAAAAATCTAATTTCCTTCCTTCCTTCTCTTCAGGACCCATTTCAAATCATCAGCAGCTTCAGAATTTCTCTCTTGAGCCAAAAATAGAGAGATCCCACAGTTCAGGCCTTCGCTAATTTTCTCCGACAAAGGACAATTTTCAGGGCTGTGCTGCAATTTTTGATGTGTTCCTGCTGCTTCAAAACTAAAATTTGGCTTGCTCTGGGTTTCTTGGTGGGCAAAGTTGATCCACTGTGATTTTTTTTTTTTTTTTTTTCCACTTGTCTAAATTTGAAGCAAACAAAATGATGTAACTTAAGCCCAGCGTGCTCTACAACATAAACCGGACTTATTTTGTTGGCTCCAGAGTAACAAATATGGCTTAGAACAGTCTGGCTCCAGTTGTGCCCTTGAGAGTGGTAAAATTTGAATTATTCAAGGCAATTAGTGGAAGCATTGCAGTGGAACTCAAATTTCAGCTCGAGCTTCTAAGAATAAAAACTAATATAAGAATAGGAATTCTCCATATTGTGGAAAAAACGCACGTTACTTTTCCTTTAAACACCTCCAGCTGTCTGGGGCCGGGAGCTGGGAGGAAAAACAACCCTACCAGGCAATTTAACAATCAAAAATAGTTCTCTGAGAGCGAACAAACACGAGCCAATGCACTTCATCAGATTGTCTGGCCTTCCAACTTATCCGAGTGATGGATGATAATTATTTTTGCTTTCTGGGTGGTTGGATTCTTGAGGACCCCGGAGCACCAACGATTCCCCGTTCTTCTTTTTGGTGATAGCCAAAAAATCCCAAGCATATGGTTGTGAGCCATATTCCTGAGTGTTGTTGTTTATTTTTATCCCGGGGCGTGGGAGGTTCACTGGCAGAGCACTCGGGGTGGCAGCACTTTGATGAACTCTTTTCCTGTCACCAGGAACGCCGTGGCTTTTTGGGGAAGCATCTGAGAGAGGATGAGGAGGCAGCTGAGTGGGAGGGTGTCCTCGAATGTAAAGAGACGTCAAAGCTGCTGATGAGAAATGCAATGTAGGGGGTGTCTGCAAGGCACATCCTCCCCTGCTTGGGAGCAGAGAGAGGGGGAAAGAAAAAAAAGAGATGGAGACTTGGAAGTTTAGGTCAGGGGAAAAAAAAAAATAAAAAAGAGCTGGCAAGGAAATTGGGTGATTTGTGGTTTAAAAAAAGGATGGGTTTGTGGTTTTGGGTTTAAGAAGTGAAGGAGATTTGCTGTCCTTGGGAGGTTCTTTGGAAGAAGGAGTCCCAAGGCAGGGAATCTGGGAGAGAGAGGAAAGGGATGTCAGAGAGAGATGGCAAAGCAGCACCAGAGAACTCTCAAGAAAAGAGCGAGAAGGAGATAAAATGAGAAAAAATGGAGAAAAAAAATTAGAAAAAATAGAAAAAAGGAGGAAAAAATGATGGAAAAAGAGAAATAAAGGAGGAAAAAATGACAGAAAAGAGAAAGGGCAATGAGGGGAGCATCAGATGTTTTTAAGATGACAGAGGCCAAGCACAGGTTTGTACTATGGGGGAAAAGGAGAGCAGAGAATATGTTAAGGGAATGTGCAAGGAAGAAATAAAAGAGGGATCATGAGGAGATTTAGAAGTGGGGCTCAAACAGGACACAGCCACTGAAAGGAGTGTGAGAGGAGAAAAAATAAAAACCTCTCTTGGTCTTGGCTTTAGAGAGACTGCACAGAGTTAGTTCAACTCCAGACAACTGTTCTAGACAGTGAAAGTTTGATTTGGCTCACAGAGAGTCACTGGTTCCAACCATCCTTTGCTATCCTTGCAGGTTTTAAAAGGAAATGAAGGATAAAATCCTAGATCTGCCCAAAATCATTCGTCTGGACTCCACCTGGGTCCTGCGTTGCCCTGTTCCTCCTCACACAGATCCCTGCAGGGATTTGTTGAATTGTAAAAACAACAAAATCCTTCCTTGGGAGGGATGGAAATGTCAAATCTGACACGGCATCAGCAATCCCCTAATCTGTGATAACACAGGAAAAAAGAAATAAATTGATATCTGAATTTATCCCAGCAGCTGGGCTGGTTCATTAATCTGTATCCTGGTGTAGGTTTCTGTTTTACAATTTCTAGAAAAGTGTCATTGCTCATATTAACAAATAAATGAAAAATCATTGCTAAAATGTAAAAATACATTAAAAAAAAAAAAAAAGGCCTCTGGTAACCAAAGTTTTTTTTTTTTTTTTTGATTGAAAGCATTTCTCCAGAAAAAGTTACCTGAGAGTTGGAATTCCAGAGAAAATTGCAATTGAAATTCAGAAAACCATCAAATGAATAATTTTAACAGATTCTCAGCTCTTCTTAAACAGATGACTGTGTGTTTGCAACTGAATGTTTGATAAATGAAAAGAGACAAAATGTTCTACTTTTCAGCACATTTTTACCCACAGCTGGTGCACAGACTGAGACTCAGTGTATGTTGCTTTAGCCGTGATTTTTCAACTCGAGGTTTGCTATATTTAGCTCCACATATATTTAGAATTGGTGGAAGTAAATTTTGTTAACTTTGGGAAACGCTGCTGAGCTGGACTTTGGGCCAGCTGAAAAATATCAGGGGTGCTCCTTAATTTGATGATGCTGGGAATTACCAGCTCCAGGGATCCTGTCTGAACTGTGAGAGGTTTCCATGTATTTGTAGCAGAAATGGGGCTGTTTATTAGGAGCATGAGGAATTGAGGAATATTGTACACATCTGGGGAAAATAAGGATACCTGGGGATTTGCTGCAGCATCTTTAATAACAGTTTACGTGTGAGAAAGTGTTTAAATTGGCAGAAAGCTTGGGTTTATATTTTCCTAAAGGTCTGTTTGCCTAAGTGGTGTGATAATAAAAGGTTATTCCATATTCCCACTCCTGGTCAGGAGGTGTGACCATGCTGAAATATCCCATGAGGAATTCCCAATATGCTTTATTCCACGTGGATGCTTTATCCATTCCATGTTGAACATATCCTTAACTTTTACAGCAATAATTTTTCAGCACATTTTACTGAAAACTCTGGGGCTGGGCAGAAGTTTTTTTAAAAAAAATGGGACAAAATTTAAGTGTTCCAAAAATGAGTAAAGACTCAAAAAACAAATGGAATTTTGTGCTATGCTGACATGGTGGTATCCAGTTGAAGGTGGACGTGATGATTTTGGAGATCTTTCCCAACTTTAATGATTGTAAGATTTCTGTGTAGTGATTCTGTTCTAATTCTGATCTTGATGTTGGTAACTTCTCTCAGTTTGCTAAATGCTGTGCAAGTTCCAGTTTAGGAAAACGTTATGATAAAGCTGTTGAATAAAAATGCAGTTTGAGTGATTATAAAATAACCAGCTCAAGGCTCTCTCCGTGCTAATCGAAACACCAAAGTTAATTCAGTTGTTATTTAGAATAGCAATTCATTCAGCTCAGCAAAAGCAGAGTTCTCAGTCACTCCAGATAAAGAACAATCAGGAGAAAAAAAAGAGTGATTTAGTCCAAATGGATTTTATCAGCACAAGATTGCTGCAGTGAGGAGGGGGAACTGCAGTCCTGGGTTGCAGCATTTGCTGCAGGTTCCTGCCTTTCTTCTCCCAGGGAACTGGGACAGGACAAGAGGAAACAGCCTCAGGCTGCACCAGGGGAGGTTCAGGTTGGGTATTAGGGATGATTTCTCCACAGGAAGAGTGGTTAAACACTGGCACAGGGTTTATTGGGCATGGTGTATCAGTTGATGCTTGCATTTAAAGATCTTGGGGGTCTTTTCCAACCTTTATGATTCCATAATTCCATGATTTCGTGACACTCGGGGATCTCAGCCTGGGCAAACTCCTGCTGTGCTGAAGGCGTGAATTAATGTGGCAAAGATTTGCATGTGAGTTTATTTGGCAGTACCAGTAATGATCCTCTGGCTTTGCTCTGAAATTAAATCCCTCCAGTGAGTCACTTTCTTTCACACAATGCAAATATTCAGGATTTGTAAGGAATAAGATATCGTGGAAAAGGAGAGACCTGTGAGAGTGAGGGGCTGGGGGATCGTGTTTGCCTGGCAGAACAGAGACACTTTGGCCACACAAAGCCAACCCAAATCCTTCAGAAGCCCAACTTTTGTTCAGACTTATTAGAGGAGGTGGTGATTCCCAAAATCTCTGTGGGATGATAAAAATGTGCAGAAGTGGAAGGTGTCTGGACAGGCCTGTTAGCACCGAGACACTTAAGTCCCTTTTTGGGGCTGCTGAGCCTGGAATTCTGTGTTCCTCGGCCAAGGAGGAGTTTAAATTGCCTTGCTGATGGATGTGGAATCCTGGGAGAAGTGCAGATCTCCTGCCCCTGGAATTGCAGCTGCCTCCCAGCCAGAGGGATTGTCCACCAGCACTCCCCAGCACCATGGGATGCATGGAAAAGGAAGAGAGGGAAAGCTGAATTTGGTCAGAGCCAAGGTGATTGATGTGTCTCCATCCTTCCTGAGCCTCTGCAGCTCGGGATTTATTCTGAATAAATCCCCCTCAGGTTTTAGGGTAAGCAGAGAGGATCCATCTGCTGATTTTACATCTCCTGGACCACGAAAGGGACTCGACTGACAGCTTTTATTGCGCTGTTGTCTCAAAATCTGAACACATTCAAAGTTTTTCATTAGAGGGAAATAGTGATCAGGAAACAGCCCAGACTAGGAATCCATATGAAGGGCAATTACTGCCCAGTTTGGTGATGGATTGAGTTCCAGCCCAATTTAGTAATTTTACGTTTTATAGAAATAAATGGCTGTGTGATTAAAGCACCAAGTGTTGTGTCTCAGGCTTCCAGGAAGCAGAGACTGAATTAGTTCGCTTAATACTCATCCACCTTACCCAGGTCTCCCACGAGGAGTTTGAAGCTGTTTTTCCAGGCTTGAACTTGCATTTTGGTAAGTTTGGATAAAAAAGAACCAGGCAGGAATCCTAATTCACAGACTCCTCTCAATCTGGAATTAAAAATAATCCCTTTTCCCCATCCCCACCCCATACAATACTTGGTCTGATCAGTGCCACTTGTTTATCCCTGTAATTCATTCATAAGCTGCCTTTTTTAAAATATAAATTGTCCAGGAATAGAAATATTCCCAGTGTGGTTTGTCTTTTAAAGCTGTTTAATGTAGAAATGCTACAATATTATAAAAGCTGCTAAAATGACTTCACTTCTTCCCCATATCTGTGTGTAATGAATCAGCAGAGGTACTAAAAGGAACTTGGAATGCAAATATGGGCCCTGCCAAATTAAGAGATTAGGGAAAGTCTCTGTTAGGAGTTAAAAGCATCCAGCCTGTTGCCAAAAACAGCTCTGCTTTTAATAAAAACAATTCATTTGCAGAAAATAGGAGGAAATTGGACAGGGTATTTAAAAAAATAATTAAAAACTGCAATATTGCTTATTAGAACCAGTTATTAAAAGTTTAGAAATTGCAAACTGAAAATAAATGAGCTGAGTCCTGCTGTAGGTGAGCACATGAAGAAAAGGATGTTTTGTGCTCTTTTTGCATTTATTCCCTGGGAAATGAGTTTAACTGATCAGCCATCAGGCCTGGAGTAAAGGTGATGGCCAGGCATTTGTGCATTTTCTTATTTGTCTTTTTCTGGTGAAGATTACATGTTTCAAGCCTTAAATCCATCCTTTTCATCTTTTCTTCTTTTTTTCTTGGGAAAACGATGGATTTAAGGCTTAAAACAAGGCAAATCCCAGAGGAGGATCCCTGAGGAAGGAAGGCTGGGAAGGTCCCTGTTGGGAATGTGGTCCCCAATCAGCCCATTGATTGTTTTGTTTGTTTTGATAAGAAAAATATTTAAAAACCCCCAAAAAATTCCCTTTCTTGCCCTAGAGTTGGAGGACTCCAGGACTGCTCCAAGTTGTTGAGCCTGACAGGACAGAGATTTCATTCCATCTTTTCTTCATCTTCCTGGAGCTGGCTCTGATTGAGGACTTCTTTTCTGGAAAATCACTTGAGGAATAAATAGTTAAGACACATCTTGTTTTTTAGTGACCCAAGACACAGGGACATCTCAAAACTTTAGTGATCTCCTATTTTCCATTGATACTCCGCTGAAGTTCCACAGAAGCCTGAAATTTTAGCAGGACATTAATGCTGCTTCTTGGATTTTCCAATTCCTTCAGTTTTCCTCCTGGATTAAAGATGGAATTAAATCAGCATAAAGCTTTGGCCAGTCTGGAACAAGCTCTGGCTGCTAGTCAGTGTTGCAGTCTGGTGTCACTCAGTGGCTTTAAAGCCATAATTGAGCAGTATCAGTTATTTTAAACTTTTATTTAAAGGCACAGAATGGTGATGTGATGCAGCTGAGGAGATTCTGAATCAATTCCTGCCTCCTCCATTGCTGTTTTTGTAGATTTATGGCCTGAGGGATACAATTTTCCATGTTGACCATGAAGGAAATGCCTGGCTGGTGCCTCCCAGGCCATGGGTAGGGGCTGCTGCTTCTATAGAAAATTCAGTGTTCAGCTGGTTTTGGCTGATTTCTTCTCAATTCCTGAAATTCTTCCTTGCTGACAGTTTAAAAACTTGCTTTGTGCAATTTATGTCATCACTCGTGTCGGAAGAAATGTGTTTGAATTCCGAGCTAAATCCAGGAGCTGGGTTTGTGTTACTAAACCAGGAATAACATTTGCATTGAATGAGGCTCGAGCTGAACCCATTGTGGGTTTGGGACCCTCGAAAAGCTACGGGGGTAAATTTGAAAATTAAAGTAATTTTGGGGTAGCGACTGTGGAAAATGGCTCTATCAAGGATACCCAGCATTAGTCTGATGAAATGAGGCCATAAATTATGTCAGTGGGAAGTGAAAACTCAGGAGTTTTGCTGCAGAAAATGGGGCTGGCAGCATCCTCCTCGCTGCCAGGTGATAAAGTTTCTTAATTACAGCCCCAGCTGGAATGAGAAGTCTTTGGGAATTGGACTGGGTTCATACAAGCACTTACATTATCAGGACATATAAATAGTTTATTTATTCATAGGGCAGCTTCTTGCTGCAGGTTCTTGATGGACACTTGTGCTGTCTCAACCCACTCCGAGCTCCAAATTGTTCTTTTGTGCGAGGACTCGATGGCGAAAGCGCTGTAATTTAATTTAGCGCAATGTCTTTAAAACAATGATGTTTGTTTTTTAAATGAATATTTTATATGTTGTGTTTAATTAAAATAAAAGTCTGCTACTGATCTAGGAGACGCAAAACAGACTCGAGTTCGTATTTATGAAGTGTAACAATATTGGCAAGGAACAACTTATCTTGTTTATGAGACATTCCTCCCATTACTGCTCCAGATTGCAGACGTTTTATTGCTGAGCTTTCCATGGTTTACAATTCAACAAATGGAGCGAAACTGTCAGCATGGAAATCAGGCTGTAAATGTGGGTTTGGAGGAGCTGGGTTTTGGAGGGGAGTATTTACAGATCACGAGTGTTGCCGGTAACGCCGCGCTCAGGGAGCTTTCGTGGGGTTTGGATCCCTGTGAAGGCGGAGCAGCCTTGGGGAACACTGTGAGAATTATGGAATGGTTGAGGCTGGAAAAGCCCTGCAAGATTATCGAGTCCAAGCATTCCCCCAGGACTGCCAAAGCCACTACTGTCCCATGTCCCCAAGTGCCACCTCTACACGGCTTTGAAATCCCTCCAGGAATGAGGACCCCATCCCAGCCCTGGGCTGGACAGCCCTTCCCATGAAGGAATTTTCCCAGTATCCAATCTAAACCTCCCCTGGCCCAGCCTGAGGCTGTTCCCTCTCCTCCTGTCCCTGTTCCCTGGGATAAGATCTCAAATTCTCCCCAAGCTGCCCTCTCCTGTCAGAGACCCTGTGCAGAACCACAAGGTCCCCCCTAAGCCTCCTTTTCTCCAGGCTGAGCCCCTTTCCAGCTCCCTCAGGAATTCTCCAGCCCTTTCCCAGCTCCTGCAGCTATTCCTCATCACAGCTGAGCTCTTCCAAACACAGCAGGGAAACAGGAGAACTTTTTGCTTTTATTTCCAACATGACACATTTGAACCTGGCCTTGGACACTTCCAGGGATCCAGGGGCAGCCACAGATTCTCTGGGCACCCTGTGCCAGGGTCTGCCCACCCTCAGAGCCAAGAATTCCTTCCCAATATCCCACCTCACCCTGCCCTCTGTCATTGTGAATTCATTCCCCCTTTTCCTGTCATTCCATTCCTCTGTAAAAGGCCCCTCTCCAGCTCTTTCATTGGCCCCCTTCAGGTACTGAAATACTTTGCTCTAATTAATGACCCTCAGATCAAAGCACTACCCAAAACTTTTATATTTTCCATGTGTAGCCATGGAGTTGCACATCTTTCTGGGATCCTCATTAGCGTGGAGGATCTGTACCTCAATAATATTAATAATGGCACTGCGAGCTGAACGCTCTGCTGGGGGAAGATGTAATTAATTAAAGCAAGGCCCTTGTGATGGCAGCAGGTCTTTCCCATTTTTCATGTGAGACAAGGTGAGGTGAGCAGTGGTGTGGATGTGCCTGGGAAAACAGTGATGGAATTTCATGGCATTGTCCTTCCAGACAGGGAACACAGCACATTTTAATTCAAACTTTTGGTGATGAAACCACCCAGTTCACTCCTCCTCAGGGGCAGATTTTCATGAGAAAATTGTTGTGTTCCTTCACAATGGACACACAAAAAATGGGCACACGATTGCATAAATTCAGCTACAAAGAGGCACAAACCCCTGAGCAGTTCTGGTGCAGGACTTGTTTTTGAGACCTCCTGTCTCTCTTCCCTTCGTTTCATCCTGAGCGTGTTCCCCGCTGCCAGATTTCTTCTGAGGTTTCACAGACGACTCCAAATCCAGAGATTCATTATCCTCTTACTCATTTTTTCACACAACAATATTTTGACCAGTTTAATCATCTGCATGGAGAGTGTGGAAGTCTTGGCAGCTACTTGGCATACTAAGATAGATTCCCAAAAAGACCAGATACGCTTCAGAAATGTTGGAGAAGGAAGAGAGGAGATGTAATTTGCTTATTAATCATGCAGGAGAACAGACAGAGGAATGTCTCTGCTCCTCACTTTCTTCTCTCCCTCTCCTCAAATTCTTTCTTGTCTGAATATCCCAATCACTTTAGGATATAAATCCCTGCGTTGTTGTTCCATGTGCAGTTGGCTCCGTGTGGTCTTTAGAAAAGCAAAATGAGTTCCTTACATGTCGTGCTTAGTTATTCTGTGGGGTTTTTTTGTGGCTTCTAATAAAGTTATGTCAGTGCTGTTTCTAAATTTATGTCATTTTAAGTCTGAACAGTGTAAGTTAACAGCTCTTTAGCAAGATTCTTTTCTCTTCCCTTTCTTTCCTTGGAAAAAAAGTCAACTGTCCCCTCAGGCACGTTCTGTGACCTTTATCTTCGCTGGCCATTGGTCACTGATGCTCTTTTACCACTTCATACTTCGAATTTCCCGTGTTTTTGCTGAGACAAACAGGACTGCTTTAGACAGTTGGATTCTTCTGGGTGGTAAATCCATGAGAAATCCAGGCTGTATTAGACAAAGTCAAATGCCTTTTCCGTGTGAAATGGGAGGCGGTGTGAAATAACACAGCATGCACAAAGCTACTATTATGTGTTCTCTGATGTCTACACAGACAGACAAGTATCAGTGCAGAAAGTGATTATTCCAACATATTTTGAATCCATATGTTTATTCCTCCTTCCTCACAAGATGGCAGCTTGCATGGAATGAAAAAAAAAAAAAAAAGTGCAATAGGCTGAGCTCCATCGCTGTGTAAAAGCAGGAAGGTTCTGGAACAGGAGCGAGCTTTAATATTGGCCTGGATGGGGCTGAATCTGCTCTTCTTGCTGTGGGAATCTTCAGGTTTGGATGTTGTAGATTTAGAAGTGCCCAGAGCAGGTTGTGGAGTAGGGACTGACCAGTGGGTCCTGGCATCCAGATTGGAAAATAGAAAGGAAAAAAGGAGAGGAGGCATTTGCAATGACTGACAGCTGCTGTGTTATTCCTGCCTTTCCAAGGGGTTTCTTCTTGAACCAGACAGAAAAGTACAAAGCTCAGGGCTGGGATCTGCAGCCTGTCCTGGGCTGGGCTTCCTGGGTCAGGCAGTGCAGATGGAATGGAGAAATTCAGCAGGGTTTGGACACTTTTCATGGAGCAAAGTTTGGTAGGGCCAGAAGGAATTTATCAAATTGTGGAATGGTTTGAATTGAAGGGACTGAAAACTCACCTAATTCCACCTCCTGCCACGGGACACCTTCCACTATCCCAGGTTGCTCCAAGTCCCATCCAGCCTGGCTGTGGACACTTCCAGGTTTATCTCAGTTCCAGCACTGACTCGTGACACACTGAAATCTCGTTTATGAGATTTGGTAATGTCTCAAATAAATGCTGTACCCTGCTGGAAGGTTTGTGGGGCCACAGAGGGGATAAGAAGTGATTTTTTGTTCCCCATTCCTTTGGGCGTGCTGCTTATTTGGTCTCCCAGTGGGAAGTTTCCTCCCAAACCAACTCTTCTGGATTTAACAAACTTTAGCAAAGATGTGGGGGAGAATTTCAAAGCTTGTGCTCGCTGCAGGATTTTACACAAGAAACAATTCAGTCCCTGTTAATTTGTCAAAAGTTCCTCTTTGATTATTTCTGAATATCCCACCTGGAATCCATCATTCAGTTGCAATCCTGTACCCCCTCCCAGCAGCCAGTGAGAAAATATTACTCTAAATTCTAATAATTAAGTATGGCCTCCTTGGTTTGGGGTTTTTTGGGTGCAAATTTATCATTTCTATTTCATTCCAGTCCTGTTTTGCTTTACGGGTTTGGTTTCTTTTTTCCCTTTTTTTCCAATAAAATTCAACGTCTTCCCTGGAATGTTTTGAGGTTCACAATCTTTTGCAGATCTTGCAACAGAAAACAATGATAATTATGTTAAGCATTACCTAAGCTTTGTATGCCCACATTTTGTTCTGTCACCTGCAGCACCTTTGGAGCTGTTATTTATTCCCAGATCCAGGAGCACTGTGGAGTGTCCGGGCACATTTTGGATCTAAAGACCATTGAGTTTGTCAGTGGAAGCTTTTAGCTCTAATCTCAGCTTTGGATGGCTCAGAATGGAAATGGAGGATGGGGAGCTTTTCTTCCCTTCCCTCACTTCCACCACTTCTTGTGTCTTCACTAAATTTCATCCCAGGGCTTTTATCCCTTTCCGCTCCCTCTCCCACCTCACCTCTCCCCCCTGCCGATCCCACTGCTCCAGAGGATGAATTCTCCAGCCCCTAAAGCCATTTCCACTGTCTGTCCTTTGCGTGTGCCTCCTGCCAGGGTGGCTTTTTGTGACATTAAAGGCATTGCAGGGACCTATTTTAATTCCCAGTCTGAAGACGCCTCGCTTTTACGTCGGTTGCTCCAAGTGCAGGAGCAAAAAAGGCTTTTACGTAGGAAAAGATTGAGAAGAAAGGTCTCAAAAGCTGGGAAAAGCTGTTCTGCTTCCCTGGCACAGGGAGTCACTTCCACTGAGCTCAGCTCAGACTTCTTGCAGCCTGTTAAGCTCAGTGTTGCTGGGCTCAGTTCTATCACGTGTGTAATTATTTACTAAAAGTATCCTTTGTCTTGCTAAGTCACAGATGCCAAGTTCCAAATCCATTTGCAGCCATGATCCTCTCTGTGTGGGCGTTCTGAAGTCTCTGGACAGCAGATAAATTCTGCAGATAATTCTATTTTTGATTGATTTTCATGTTTCAGTATCACAAGTGGTGATCTATTCAAATACGTGACCACAAAACTGCGTTTGAAGGTTACAAACACAACTGTTGCAAACAAAAAACATCTATTAAAGGGGAAAAAAACCCCTTGAAATGTCGTTTTAAATGTTTGGAAAAAGTGAAATTCGCCTCTGATGGGCTGTCCAGAATGATCCATGCTCAGGGTA
The DNA here is from genome assembly GCA_034509425.1 of Eopsaltria australis. Taxonomy (NCBI): domain Eukaryota; kingdom Metazoa; phylum Chordata; class Aves; order Passeriformes; family Petroicidae; genus Eopsaltria; species Eopsaltria australis. The sequence goes on along the minus strand of JAVTVJ010000112.1, from coordinate 5,657,646 downwards.
ATATTTACATCTCCATGTGGGCAGGGATGGGTGACATCCTCTGCAGGGGTTGGAATGAGATGAGCTTTAAGGTCCCTTCGACCCAAACCATTTGGGGATTCTGTGATCTCAAATGAAGATAATAATAATAATAATAATAATAATAATAATAATAATAATAATAAACAACCACTTGCTTCTGTCAGCAACACTTGCACGTGTGCTGAAGGCACTGTAACAGTCTGTCATGCTTTCTAATGACTGTAATTCATCATGGGAAGCCATCAGCTTGGAAATAAAATATTGCTCTGTGGCGTGGAGATTGATGGCCATGGCCTGTTTATTGATTGCACTGGAAGAATGAAAAAAATGGGGGGAAAAAAATAATTCTTTGAAAGCTGGTAGCACTGGGATAACTGATTTGAAATCTACCATTTCCCTTTTTTTTTTTATAGTTCTCTTTAATGTGGCTGCAACATGGAAAGAGACAGAAAATATGGTGTTATTGTGCAAAAGCCAAATTCGTATTATTTTCTTTCCGTATGTTTTTCAGTGCATTAAATATTTAAAACAGTGTCATCACTCCTCAAAAATGAATATACCTGTCACTCACCCCTATTAGTCTCGGATTTTGAAGAGCCCTGAATGCTGTAGTAAAACCTTTCTGAACAAAGATTGAACAAAGAATGGAGAAAGTAATGTCCTTTTTTAACTAAATAAATTGGATGACATCTGATTTTCTCATTTCTACTTAATTAATTTGAATGGAGGGAAGCAGTTCCTGATTCTTGAAGTTCTCTCTGGTGAGGGGAGAACAAGCCCTTAACAAAATAAAGACCTTGGACTGGAGACAGATCAGTGAATCCCAGGGTCACTGAGGTTGGAAAAGACTTCAAGATAGGTCAGTGAATCCCAGAATCCCAGGATTACTGAGATTGGAAAAGACCTCCAGGGTCATCAAATCCAGTCTGTGACTAATCCCCACCTTGTCCCCAGCCCAGAGCACTGAGTGCCACCTCCAGGTGTTCCTTGGACGCCTCCAGGGATGGGTTCTCCAACACCTCCCAAAGCCTGACATCCCTTTCCATGAAGAAATTCCTGCTGATGTCCAACCTGAGCCTTCTCTGGCACGACTTGAGGCCTTTCCCTGTAGGACAGGTCAGTGAAACCTCAAATCAAACAAAAATTAGGGTTCAGGGCGATGGCACCATTGGAGTGGATGCTACAAAATGGACTGAGAGGTCCCACGGGTGAATTTGCCAGTGTGGGTCTCTCCTCTTCCCTATTTGGGAATAGCAACTGAGAAGGTTTTCCATAAATCTGAGTCACCATTATTGTGGATCAAATCATGTGCATTCTGTACATTTCAGTGGCTTCCAAATTCAGCAGTTTGGTTTGATTCCAGTGGGGTAGCCATGGTTACATCCACCCCAAAGTCATTTCCACTCTGGAAAAAAAAATATATGACCTTAATGTCTTTTTGTGAAAGTAGGAAAGCACAGAGACATTTCCAAGTGTCTGTATTTGTTAAATTCCAAATTGCCTTTCTAAAAATACGGCTGTGAACTCCTTGGGAATTAGAAGGGAGACATCTATTTCAGAAAGAACATTTTAAAGCAATTTTAGGCTGAAGTGAGGCCTAAAATCCTGGCCTTTTGTTCTTGTCATGGAGACAGAGGGAAAGAAAATCCAGTGGTCATAGTTAGGTTACAGTGATCAAAATAAAGAATATTTTCAGATCTTCATCCACTTTTGAGCTGTTACTGATTTTAAAGGAACTCAGCATCTTCCTTCAGCTGCAAAGTCAAGGACCAAACTCTGTTCCATTGATCCTGTTGTGTTTTGGGGAACCAGTTAGCAGAGAATTGGTTTCACACTCTTCTAACCCTAGTGGCAGACTCAGATGTGGTTTAGAGGCTTTTAATCTTTTAATACTTGCTGGCCTCCAAATTTGGAAATGATTAAATAGTTTAAGAATTCGAAACCAAATCCATGTCAGTGGTTTTCTGGAGAAGAGGAGGCTCAGGGGGGATCTCAGGGATCTCTACAACCCTGACAGGAAGGTGGAGTGAGGTGGGGGTCGGGCTCTTAAATTTTGTCCCAAGAGAAAGGACAAGAGGAAATGGCCTTGAATTTCACCAGGGGAGGTTCAGATGAGATATAATGAAAAAAATATTCCCTGCAGGTGTGGTCAGGTGTTGGAATAATTTGCCCAGGGAGCTGGTGGAGTCAGCACCTCTGGAAGTGTTCAAGAGGCACCTGGCGTGGCCCTTGGGGACAGGGTGCATCCCACCCACCCCCAGATATATAGAAATAGGTATTGCTCTGCTGAGTTCCAAAAATACTTGAGTTAAAAATAAATAAATCCAACATGTCCAGTCAAGGATTTGTTCTGAGCAGCACCTACAGCTCGCAGGGTTTTGCTCTGTTTTAATTTTGTTTTCGCACTACAAAGAGGAGCCTTTGTTTGCGCTCGGGAAGAGCACCTGTGGAATCTTTAAACATTTTCAGGCACGTTTGAAAAGCTCAGCCTTGTGGTAAAGATTTAATCTATCAAAGTGGTATAAATAATGTAGACATAGCCTTAGGTGTCACTTCTTCCCCTTGCAGGTCGGAAAAGAACAGAAGCATCGCTCTGGTGCATTTTAAAATATTGCTCAGGCAGAGCAGTGACAGGTCCTGGGCTGGCCTTGAATTATGGGTGTCTATTTATTCCTGATTATTTATAAAGGCCAAAACCACACTTACAAACCACCAGGATGCAGACCAACACAAACAGCAAAATCATGTCTTATTAAAAACCCCAAAAAAGTCGCAGGTTCACCTCTGAAGGTTTTGCTTTTCAAGTAATTAAAAAGAATTACTCAGCGGAGGTTAATTGATTTATGTCTGACAGCTGACGTGGTGCTTGATGGATGCCTCTGGAAAACTGGATCTCCAAGACAAAGGCACCTTTTTGTGAGATTTCAGTAAAAATACCTGCAGTGTGCAACGTGAAATGTCCTTGCAGAGTTCCAAAATAATCACGTTTTGCCAAAAGTCTGTTTCCACAACAGAATCCAGGAAAACAGCTGCAGTTTTTATAATGGATGTGCTCCAGAGTGAGCTCACGGATCCTGGGAGGTTCCCCTGGTGCTGGAGAGGTCATTCATTAACAGAAAAAAACAACTCCAAAACTTTCCTGCCCATTTTTATTAAATACCTGCATTTCCTGTCGTGTCTTGAAAGTTGTCTTTTAGCCTGGACATCGATGCGAATTCTGATTAATTTAATAAGCATAAACTTTGTTATTTCATGCAGTGCTGTATTTATCATACTTGGATTCAAAAAGATGTTTTCTACTACAGAAAAAATGATTGGGGAAGGTGATAATTTATGAGTGAATGGTTCAAGTGGAAGGAGAACCAAGGAAGAGCTTTGTTGGTTGGGATGTGCAGCTGATGAGGTGCTTCATGTTTTTATGGGATGCTCTTGATAAAACGTGGCATTTCTTTCCCTAAAACCTGAACGTGTGAAAAACTCATTTCATAATATGAAGATCAGGGTTGAAAAAGTCATATTTATCTGGTGCTGCCTCAGACAACCTGAGCTGCACAAATCCCCTGCTCCGTGTGCTCGCCAGGTACGTGTTCCAACGCAAAAGCGCAGCTCCCAAACCGGGAAAAACATTTGAAAAGTGGGTTCGGGAGTGGCTTGTGTTGCTGGGGATCAGCACTGCTTTGTGGGGGTGCTCTCTGGGTTCTGTGCCAGTGCCAAGGGGCCCCCAGACTGGATGGGATGGAGGGGAGGCTGTGCTTGGAGGATGTTGGGGCACGTTCCGAGGATCGTGCTCCTTTCCCAGCCCGCGTTCCCAGACGGAACCGGAGCAGTGCGGGTGTGACGCTGACACTTCCCCACGTACCCGAAGGAACTGCAAGCCCAGACTCAACAGACACCTGCTCCTCCTTTAATTTAGCTTTTCAGGGGAGCTGAGCCTGTCAAGGGTGTTGCTGTCATGTCTTGTTGCCATCACCTCCCGGGCGTTGGAGAGGCGGCTCCGGGGTCTGCTCTGGAGTGACAACGTGTCCACAAGGAATTTCTCCATCTTGATGTCTTAGGATCTTAGCATTTATATTTTTCATGTATTTGTAATTCTGCAATTCTTTAGTCTGTAACTCTAAACTCCTTATACAGTGTCAGCTGCTGCTTTCCCATTTTGGTCAGATGAAACAATTCCTCTCTAGGCCTGGGAATCGAGGACACCTGAGTATCTCAGGCCTCAAGAAATGGAAACAAAAGTGAGTTGGGGGAGAGCAAACTTGGGGTAAATGACTTCATTACCTGAAGCTGTAATTGGAAGATTAACCCCCAATATGCAAATGAACCAAACATATAAAATATGAGATCTGTGACCAGTTGTCCATTTTTTGTGTGTAGTCCCTGAGGGGTTTCATCTGCCTGAAGGTCCTTCAATAACTATAGCAGCTTTTTCTTCCCTTAATTGTGTCTGGCCTCTGTATTTAGGTAGCCCAAAAAGGCATCAATCTCACCCTGTGAAACAGAGCTGCCCCACCTGACTTGCTGCAGGTTCAGAAGGTTCCAATAACCGGTGATGATTCAGAAAATACAAGGCTGAAACTTTTATCCTTGGAAATCCGTGTGAGATTGGGCACAAATGACGGCGGTGTCTGACCAGTGCGGTGTTGGATGTGCCCATTTCACAGTCTGGGTTTCCACAAATGCTCCCAGCACCTGTAGGATGAGGTTTGGTGGTTTGAAAGCCATGAGGAATAAGCAGCAGGGGAAGGAGCTGATCCCCAGCCCAGCGTTGCTGTCACGCGTTCAGCAGGTGCTGCTTTGTCCGTTCCCAGATCTGGGATTAATTCTTTGAAAGCTTTCAGCCAGATCATCGGTGGTGTGGAAAGATGTACAAGGGAAAAAGGAAAAGAAAAAACAGGGGTTTTCTGCTTCCAGAGCTGTGTATGGGAAAGGAAACAACTGTTCTGCAGCTTATTGGGTGCGTCCGTCGCTGAGGGACAGGGCACAGCTGGGGACGTGGGGAAATTCTGTGTTAAACAGAACCCTGGGGTCACAAAGGCTGGAAAAGCCTCTGAGCCCATCGAGTCCAACCATTCCCCAGCACTGCCAAGGCCACCACTGCCCCATGGCTTTTAAACCCCTCCAGGGATGGGAACAGGGCCCCCACTGCCCTGGGCAGCTGTGAGAAGGTTTGGTCACCATTTCAGTACTGAACCTAAATCTCCTCTAGTGGAACTCAAGGCCATTTCCTCTTGTCCTGTCCTTTGTGCCCTGGGAGCAAAGCCTGATCCCCACCTGATTTCTCCCTCCAGGAGTTGTTGGGAGCAATAAAGTCCCACCTGAGCCTTGTTTTCTCCAGGCTAAAATCCTTCAGCTGCTCCTCATCAGACTTTTACTCCAATTACCTCCTGCCCTGGGGTATATCCCATCCCTCAAGGGGCCTGGTAGGGCTTTGGGTGCTTTGTTAGGGGAAGCAAAGTGAAGGTGAGGAGACAAATCCTGGTGGGAGCTCTGTGCGGTGAGGAACAGCCTCCAGCCCTGCTCCTTTGTGCTGCTGAAGGAGCCCCATGTCCCACCTGGCCATGGAATGTCACCTCTTCTGTATTCTGGGCACTGCACAGAACCATTTGTGTGGCTGATGTAAGTGGCTTCAATTTATTGCTGCTCTTACTGTGATTATTGAAGTTGCTCTTAACTCTGCTGTTGGCAAATAAAAGTCAGTGAGGTGTTGTTCCGTTGGGGGAAAATCCAGAGTGAGGAATGGGCTACAGAGATGAACAACAGAAAGACCTGTAGGTGTTCAGTGTGAAATATTTGGTGATTGTGGTGGGGAAATGCTTAAATAGAAAGTAGTAGGTTAAAGAAAATAACTGCAAAATATCTGAGGCCCAGCCTGATGCAATAAAATCACTTTGGTGCCAAAGTCCAGTTGTCAACAGCAGCCCTGGTGCTTGAAGTCACCTCTTTGGTCCTCCTGGGATGAACTTCATCCCTTGGAGGTGAAAGTACAGAAAAGTTGTATTTTTTAGCTCATTGGGGTTTATCAAACAACACAACCACTGTATCTCATCTTTGTCATTTTACTCATAAAAATGAGGTTGGAAAGTTCTACAATGGAAACTCTGTTTTCAAATTTTATATTTCAGCTACTGGTTTTGTAGAGATGAAAACCTTCGATCACCCTGTAAAGTAATCCCTGTTAAACTTTTCTAATTCTTCTAAAATTTTCTAATTCCTGAAAACTTTTGTAACTCTCCTTTGGTTTCACGTGCCAAGGATTGAATTTTTTAGAGGGAGGTATTAAAAACTGAAAAAAATGTCATATCCACTTTCAGGTACAAAAATTAATTAGCCCAAGAATTTCAATTTTTGTAGTGGCAAGTCATACTAAATTAGCTTTCCTGTGGGAAAAAGAAAAGCTCAATTAAAACAAAAGGCCTGTGTGTGAGAGATTCTACAAACTATTTCAAGTTCGGTTTTCAGATGGGTGACAAATTAAGAGGGATATTAAGATTTTATTCAGGTCTGCATTTTGAGAAACTCTAACTTATACCAGAGAGCAAAAGATAAATAGAGTCAGTTCTGCATGACTTCTGATATAAAAACTAATAGGATGGAAAATTACTTTGAAGTAGAAGTGGCTGGATATTAGATAATTAACAGTGCTTAGTTGGGGTTCTGTAACAGCTGAGTGACAACAAGGATGTTCTCTGTCTATAACCTGAGAGCAAAGGCTCTTCTTGCCACAAGTGATTTAAAAACATTTTTTGTGCTTTGGATATTTCCTCTTGTTCCTCTTAGTGTTGAGTGCTCAGATGTTGTGGTGCTGCTCAGAGCCCATCTCAGGGTTTGATCCAACTGGCCAGACTCATGCCATTTATCCTGGAAAACTTCCATTTATCCTGGAAAACTTATGGGGAATGTAAATTCATAGTGGTTTTGGCCCTGACTTCTTCTGTGAGGACAAGTGAATAATTCCTGACAAGTGAATAATTCCATACAGCCTGAGTTAGTCTTTACACTCCCAAAACTTACAAAAATTTAAATTAGCTCATTTACCCTGGAATAAGTTGCCTTTCCATGTGGGCACGATCTCAGGTGGAGGGAGTTCTCCAGCTTTTTGATGAAGGTTTTGAAAAGCACCTGTGAGCATCTGATTGAAAGTCAGAGGCAGCTTTATCTCTATGATGAAATCCCTGATTGCAGAGAGGTTTGCATGAGCAGAGGAGATCAGGGCAGAGTCTGGAGGACAGTGAGGGAAGTCCAGTTTATTTTTTTTCCGTGATGTTTTGGAGTCGTGTCCAGGAACGTGCCCTGAGTCCTGACTTTCTCTGGCTGCATGTCCTGGTGGGATTGTGTATGAAAATTGATAAAAACATAAGAAATTATTTCCTGGAACAGGCTTGGCCCACCCTTCTGCCTCTGGAAGTGCAGTGGTGGATGTTATTTAGGGAGACCAAAGTTTTCCACAGAAACTCAACAGTTCAAAGCTGTTGGGAGGCACCAGCAGTGAAAATATTGAGGCTGAGCTGACTTCTCTATTCCCTGCTTTTTTCCCTGCAGATGCTGGGTGTCAGGAGGACATCAGGAATTCATTTTGACTCTGGGTTTCTTTGTGGAGCTGTTGATTAAGTAATTCTCCCTTTAATTTTTGGCTTAATTAGGAATAATTCTCATGACTTCTGAGGGCTCAGGTACCTCATTATATTATTGTAGTTACTTCACCTGCAATTTGGCCAAAAACCCTGCAGGGACTTACTTTGGGTAAGAAATTTGTTTCCATACCTGAATCCAAGAAAAACAATGCTGGGCTGGATGTGAGGTGTTTTGGGAGCAGCCTTGGAGTTCCAGTGGTTGGATGTGGGAGATCCTGTCTTGGGTCACTGATGGATGGGAAGGCAGGTGGATAAAGGGAAGATATCTTTGCTTGGGTTGGAAGAAGCCAAGAACTCTTTGAGGAGATAAAGACAATGGAAGAGGACAGGGAATGCATTCTGGAAACCTCCAGAGGATGAGCCAGCAGGAAAGGGGGTGTCAAAAGGCATCAGGAAACAAGGACAAAATAGTGAGAAGGAATTTCCAAGGGTGATGTTTTCTCTAACAGTTCTGACTCAATTTAATCAGAGAAATTAGAAAGTTAAAATACTTTGCCAAGGCCTTTCTCAGAGCAAGGCTTTTGTGGAGTCCGTGTTTTCTCCAGGAATGCCCCGAGCCCTGCCTGGCTTTAGCACGGCTGAGCCTAAATTAACATTCCATTTTGGCTGCTTTGCAGGCACAGTCTATCTGTAACAGGAGATTGATCCCTGCAGCTGGCGTGGCAAGTGCCTCAGAGAGATGAGGACATTGCTACCACACAAATATTTTCCTTTTCCACGCTTGCCCGAAGTTTTTGTCCCGAAATTTGTTGTGTGTGATCCTTTCCTTTGAAGGGATCACACGCAACAAATTTCGGGACAAAAATTGCACAGGAGGAGAGGCAAAATTTCAAAATTCCTCTTTTTTTTTTTTTCTGTCAGTGGTTACTTTCTCTTTAATGGGAAGGTTAAGAAAGCAAGTTCCCTTTGCAAGTAGTTAGCAAAAAAATATGGTTTAATAAGTATTTAGCACTCTGGTTTGCAAAATACCATTAATGTAGATTTTTTTCTGTTAAGAATGCTCCCCAGCACGAACAAATCTCTCATGAAAACCTCCTCTAGAGAAGAATAAAAATGGCTTTTATGTGACAAACTCCTGAATTAAGTAATACTTGGATGTTGAAAGATCACAACAGAGCTGGAACAAAAGAGAGAAGTCTGACTGAAAAAGCAAATCATTCAAATGTGCCTGGCAAAGGGTATTCAGGGTTTGCTGTCTTGAGGGTTTTCACCCATCACTCAGGCTGCTGTCACTGTCTGTAGGAAACAAAACCCTTCAGACTTGCAGGGTGCATCTAAAGATTGTCTTCTCATCAGGGCAGGGAACCAGTGAGAAACGATCTGTGTCCTCCCTTTCTGGTGAGGAATTTGTGCATTGATAGGGTGGTTCAAGGGTTTGGGAGTGAAAGTTTGAGACCAGCAGCTTTTCAGTGCCTGAAGGGGCTCCAGGAGAGCTGGAGAGGGACTGGGGACAAGGTCTGGAGGGACAGGACACAGGGAATGGATCCCAGTGCCAGAGGGCAGGGATGGGTGGGAGATTGGGAATGAGGAATTGCTGGCTGGTCTGGAATTGCCAGATTTGCTGTGGCTGCCCCTGGATCCCTGGCAGTGCCCAAGGCCAGGCTGGACAGGGCTTGGAGCACCCTGGGACAGTGGAAGTGTCCCTGCTCATGGCTGGGGTGGGATGAGACCCAAACCCTTCCAGGATTCTTTGAGGAGAGGGAAGTTTGTGCTCAGAGGAGCAGCTCATGCTCAGAGCTGTGGGTGGGAGCTGCCTGGGGACATTTGGAGAAGCTGATGGAAAGCACACGGGGCAGAGCTGTGGGTGCACCAAGGCTTCTTCCAGCAGCTGGAGGAAACCTCAGAATTCCTTCAACCAACTTCTGCAAGGGCAGAATTGATCTGCCTTTGGAGCTGGCTCTGCTTGGGGCAGGTGTTTGGAGCAGACACCTCCAAAGGTCCCACAGATGAGGTTCTGTGAGTCTCTGGTTTCTCAGTTCGTACCAAAATTGGAAACTATGAGAGGTTTATTTTACGAGGCCCAAATCTTTGTCCTGTGGATTTGCTTGACTGTTTGCTGATTTTGCTGATTTAGAGAGCTGGTTTTTGGTGGTTTTTTTTGGTTTGTTTTTGATTTTTTTTTTTTGTTTGTTTGTTTGTTTTTTTTCTTTACCCTTCTGTTGTGTTGTTACCTGACTGTGACTTCTTGGAAGTCAAATTTGGATTCTGGTTCTTTATCACACAGAAAAGGCAAAATAATAAAGAAAATATCACACAGAGGCAGCTCTTCTGGACGTGTAGTCCTAACAGTCTCATCTAATATAGGAATTCACTTTTAAGTGTTTCTGTTGATCCATCAAAGTACAAAGGAAATGAGAATTCATGTTCGTGCTGATTGGAAATGCAGTTATTGAGAATTTTATGAAATGGCTGGCTATAATTTTACAGCATTAAGATAATTTACTGGCCCTATCTACCAGTGCTAAAATAGAAATATCTTTAAATTTTCTCTGTATTTTACTCTTTTTGACTCCTTTTTTTTCCACTTGTCTTTCAATAAAATCAGTGTTTTCACTCAGTTTCTACTGCATTTTGGGGAACATTACAGTGGTTGGTCTGTAAACATTACAATTATTTGGTTATAAGAACTAGATCATTTTATTAGGAAAAAAATGTGATGTTTGCTTCTATTAAAAATGTATTTTTCTGACTTATGTTGATCCAGATACTTTGATTTATTTTTAAGTTTTTTGAAAAGTGCCTTAGCTGTGCTTTTTTTACCCTCAAAGCTGCTGATGTGCTTGGGGAGGCTGATACCTGCATCCAGGTGAGGGGTTTGAGGTTTAGGTCATTTCCTAAGAGCTACAATTTTTATAAACAACCAGGTAAATTTACATGGAATTAATTGTCCTATCCCTTTTTAAGTCTCAGAGAATGTATGGTTTCAGATGAGAGTTTTGTAACTCATATTCGAATTTTGCTGAAGTTTTGGTGGAGGAAATGTTCAGCTTTTTTGTGTACTCCCTCTAGTGCTGAATGTGCTGCATGGCTGAAAAAACAAACAGATTTGTTTTCACCAACTCAGGGAAAGAATTCATGTCTTCTCTTATTTCTTTGTGGTTTTAGTTCCTTTTGGGCTTTGCCCTCATGGGGATTTAAGCCCATTTGAGCTGGTGGCAAATGTGTGACCAGTTGGGCTTGAAAAATTAAGGTTCAGTTGGGCTTTAAAGATAAAATTATTTCAAAATTTGCCAAACACAAAAGAACAAGAAAAAGCATTTGCTGTGGGTCTGTGCCTCATCATCAGACAAAATGATTGGTCCCTAAATTAATCTTATATTCAGGCATGTATTTGTTGCAGCTCCTTGCAGCCACATTTAAACTGGGGCTGGAAAGAAAGACCTGGATGAAAGCAACTTGGATTTTTTCAGTTACATAAAACTCTGAAAGGCTTTTACAAATTGCTTCTGTGTGGGAGGCAGCTTGCTGCAAAGCTGTCACTTGAAACTTTATCAATCAGAAGACAGTGCTGGTTTTAATTATGTAGATTTTCAAAGTAAAATAACTTTTTTTTTTTTTTTTTTTTTCTTCCCCTTGCCTGGAAATGTAGAACAGAGTCAGGTGAGATCTGGAACAATCTGAAAGATTTTTTGAAGAGTTTGCTGGGCTTAATTGAAATAGCTTCAAAAAGCTGGCTTTTATGAGGTGTAGTAGAGTCAGAACGTTTTTAGCTTTCTTCTTTTTAAAAGAAAAGCCTTTTTCTCCTTGTACATTGTGCAAATTGTCACTAACTTCTAATTATCTCTCCACCCAGCCACGGTGCCCATCTCAGTGCTGTAAAGATCTCCACTCTCTGCATTTTTATGGCCTAATTTCGGTGCCTTGAGCCCTAGAATAATGGCATGCTGTAGAGTTTTGTGTCAGCTGGGGGGCACTGAGTGCTGGGCTCTTTGCAGATCCCCTCCTGGCACTGCCACCCTGCAGGTGCCACCAAACAGGTGAAATCCCTGCAGACATCCTGGAGTTTGCTGGGAAAGCTCCAGAGCTCTGTCAGAGGTGCCACGAAGCTCCTGCATCTTCAGAGAGCAGAAACAATGAGCTGGGTTTTATGCTGCTCCAGCAGGAGAGCTGGTGGGGAAGGAATGTGAATTAATCATGAACACTCCATTTTGCTAATGTGTGTTTGGTGGTGGGGAGAGAGACAGGCAGAGCGCTTCCTTTTGCTCTTTTTTTTTTTTTTTTTTTCCTTTTTGGGGTTGTTTGACTTCATTAGGAGTTGGATTTTGCTGTTTGTTCTCACTCTGGGAAGCAGGCAGCACTAACATGTCATGTCGTGGTGATGGGTATGTTCTCCAGAGCCTCTTCCCCAGTGTTTATTGTGCAACACAGTTGGCACCGCTACCTGTTGGAATTGGATAAAATCACGATTTCTACCAGAAAAAGGCGCTTAGGCTCTGATTTCTGCCGGTTTTGACACCGGCTTCTTCCTTTCCCAATTTTCACATCATCTTTCTCGATTCCCTCTCCTCTGGCAGTGCTGTCCTCTCTCTCAGCCTGGTGCTCTGTAGGTTGTCTGAGAAATCCTCGCAGTGTTTGTTACCCAGCGTGGGGGAGCCTGAGCTCTGCGTGGAGCGGCTGCTGATAAAAATGATGGATTGCAGCTCTGCCTCTGGGCTCCTTTCAAAGGCTGGGCTGCCCCAGCGCTCAGCTGGGACAGGGTCACGGGTCCTCCTCACCCCCTGGCTCTGTGCAGATTCCCTTTGTGAACTTCCAGTGCCTTTTTCCGTGTCCTTTTTCCTGCTCTGCCTGGAGTCAGCCACTTCCCTTCCCCCGGCTGCTTTGTCTTCTCCTCCAGCTCTGCTCTAAATCACGTTCTGTTTTTGGATTCCACACCTCTGAGGCTGTGACCTCTTCAGTGAACTTGAAGAATGGGCTTCTCTGTGGCTGGGAGTCTCTCAGGGTCACAACTGCTGGGAGTGGGGCACATCAAAGTCACCTCTCCCAGTTTTTGGCATTTGGACTCAGAGCCAAAAAAAGAAATGTGGCTGTACTTTTGGGAATTTATGGCTCCCAGCCCCTGGGTTCTTTTAGGCCACTGAAACAAAAGTGCTGCTGTGGATGAGCTCTTCTATCCCTCCATTGCCCAAACTCCTGGCTCAGCACAAAAATTAATCAGGGGTGTTGCAGATGTAGAGGCTGGTCCCCAAAGAGATCCCACCGTGCCAGAGATCCCAGTCTCCATCTCTGCCCTTCCCTTTGGGCTCCAAGAGAAGACATTCCAAGAGAAGCTCATCTGAGCACTGGCTTCCCATTCTCATGGATCGTCCATCCATGTAATCCCAGGAAAAGGGAAGCTCAGCAGAGCCCTGCACCATCCTGAGGCCAAGGAAGAGTTCCCAGTGGAGCCCTGGAGCAGCACACGGAGCTTGTGACCCCTTGATGATCCAGTTTGGGAATGTGGCCCTTGGTGCCTTCAGAGCAATCGTGCTGCTGCAGGAACCACATCAAGAAACTTCTCTGGGATGCAGTTATGAAGTCATTTAGGCTGGAAAAGCCCTCTGAGGTCAGAACCGAACCATTCCCAGCACAGCCAAAGCCACCACTGCCCCACGTCCCCAAGTGCCACATCCACATGGCTTTGAAATCCCTTCAGGGATGGGGATTCCACCTCTGACCTGGGCAGGTGACCCTTTTGGGAAGGAATTCCCAATATCCAACCTAAATCTCCTCTGGCACAACTTGAGGCTGTTTCTTCTCATCCTGCCCCTGTTTCCCTGGCAGCAGAACCTGACCCTTACTTTCCTCACTGCTCTTCCCACTCCAGCAAGATTTGAGGGAGAGATTCACCTTTGAGCCTGTTGGTTTCTGAGCCCGAGGAAGGATTGGCTGTTCTTGCAACACCTCAGAAATCCACGTAGAAGCCAAACTCCACTCTCTTGTTTACTTGTCTATGAATTATGCCTGGAAATTACCTAAATTTATTTGCAACTACTTGAGCATCTTGTGATTCATAGGTGTCTTCCCAGTAGTACTGCAGTAGATGGTTACTCACATCTAGCAAAGCCTCCAAATTTTATTTTCAAGCTGCAGGCTGTGAAGTGGGATTGACAGTTGCTGAAATTTATGGCATTTGTAGTCGTAAAAGAAAATGTATTTGAAGTAGCACCCAACTGTGTTTGGATTATAGGTTATACACCCCGAGCACTGCTGACATTTTTGCGCTACCCCAAATGGAGAAGGAAGGGGAGAATTCACCTTTTAAAGGTTTGGGTCTAAAAGAAGGGGTCTAGAAGTTGGCAAAAATCTGCTCTTAAAATTCTCTCACCTCGTTTAGTAAAATGGGGTGATTTAAAATGCCATCCTGAGATTGACATGAAAATTTGAAGCCTGTATCAGCGACTGTTATGTAAATGGTTCTTGAAAAGTCTCTGGATCATTTACTCAGAGGTGTATTTAAAGGAGGAAATGACTTATTCATACATTGTTTCATGAACTCATACTGTGATTTTTTTTTCTCTTTTTTCCAAGCTACTTGAAAGGAAGCTCAGAGGATTATGAGAGCGTAAAAGCCACGTGACAAACAAGGGCAGTGGAGTGGGTATGGAAGTGACAGGAAAACAAAGCCTGGCAATAAATACTGAACAAACAACTGAGACAACAAAACAAGCTGAATTAAACTGCTGAGCCAAGCCTTGACTTGAGATCTTTTCACTGGGAACGTCAGAAATTCTTTCAGGACTTTTGACTTGCAAACAAATTAACGTTTCCAGGGAAGATGCTCTGATAATATCCACCTGTCTTAGGCACTGATCTGGGCTTAACTCTTGCTTAGGAAGGATTCTGGTCTTTATAATCATTGAGAAATGATTATTTTTTTTATCCAAAAGGGCTTTAAGAGGGACCAACCTGAGCCACTGGGATGCTTCAGTCCTGTGACCCATCTGATTACCTGGGTAATAAGCAAGGAGAGACCAATACAAAGATCCTTCCCATAACAGCACTGCTGACCCCATAATAATGTACTTGTGATTTGATTTATTCTTTCTAGAAATCTTTTTAATATGTCTTTATTGCTTCTGATTTAATTAATCCCTTTCCAGTTCTTCTTTATCTGGGTTGTTCTGTTTATCCAGCAGCTCATGCAGCCACGAGGTTATTGTAGCTCATCAGAGGAGCTCTGTATGTTTTGTACCTTCGTTTAGCAGGGTTTCTGTTGGTTTTTTTAATACTTTCTTAATTCCCATATTGTTCAGATCTGTGGGAAACATCAAAACACCTCTTTAAAAAGTAAATTGGTAGAGAAATACCCATAAAAAAAACCCAGTTTGCTGTAATTGCCCCATTTGTGCCCCATCGTGTCCAGGTTCGTGTTGGAAGCTGTGTCCATAGCACAAAGGCACCATGGAATGGGTTGGATTTGCCATTTTTGCTCCTCTGAAACTGTGATTG
Source organism: Eopsaltria australis (assembly GCA_034509425.1). Classification (NCBI taxonomy): domain Eukaryota; kingdom Metazoa; phylum Chordata; class Aves; order Passeriformes; family Petroicidae; genus Eopsaltria; species Eopsaltria australis. Next base: position 5,642,566 of record JAVTVJ010000112.1, on the reverse strand, counting down.
AAGTATTAAACTTACCCTGGGCTTTTCTTTAGGCTCAGATTAATTTCTAAGTTAATAGATACAAGCACCATCTCTGATTTTACATTTGGGCTTAACTTTAAGTACACTTTTATTCTTTGTTCTCAAATTATTTTACTCCTTATTAATCATCGCAGATCAGTTTGACTGGATGGAAAATAAAGTCTGGAAAAGGCTAAATCTTGACTGCAGTGAAAATATATCTTTATATCTGATGGAGCAGATGCCCAGAGGGAATAGATTGAATTCAGCAAGGAGGGTTCTTCAAAAGCTTTTGTCTTCTGCCCTCTCACAGACAAATTTTGGCAGAAAAAGAGGGTTCTGCAGCTCAGTATAATCAATAACTCGACTGCCTTTCCTCGGGCTCCTTCAGGCTGAGGTTTAATTTGGTGTTTTTCTGGAATCTGTCAGAAACACAGAATCGTTAAGGTTAGGAAAGACCCCCAAGATCATCAAGTCCAACCTTTGGCCAAAGCTCTCCGTGCCTGACCATGATTTCAATGAACAATTTTTTCCTAATCTCCAATCTAAAGCTCTCCTGGCACAGCTTGAGAGAGGAACTTGGTCTGGAAAGAGGAGTTTGCATGCAGCAAGGCTTGGTTTTTGGGTCTGTGCAGGTTTGGGAAGATCAGTTTGTTCTGGGACCCTCAGGGACAGACTGACAGCCACTCCTTCAACTTGAAAAAATATTGAATTTCAGAGATCCCTGAGTGCTGCTATTGTGATAGTCTCAGTTTTACCTGAGTTTTACCTGGCAATGAGAATTTCCCAGGGTGTCAGGGTGACTCTGAAATGCTGATACCTCGTGGATACAAATTAGAACGAAACGGCTTCCAGCTACAGCTGCTGCTGTTGAGATGGAGAATAACACTGATAAATTTAATGTAGAGCTCCTACTCCTGCATTTTTATTTGATCTTGGGATGGCTAACTCCAGTTTGGATGTAGAACTGCAGGAGCCTTCGTGGTGTGGTCATTCACATTCATTAACGGCTTTGAATCAATAAACCAGAGTCCGAGTGTTTGCCACAGCCATGGAAGGAGAATTATGGCTCAGACCTCCTTGGCTTTAATTTCTCTGTGTTCAGCTGGCTCTGGACTTGAAGACAAAGGTGAATATTCAGGGCCATGAAAGTGAAAAGGTATCAGAGATTTGCTCCTATTTATCTTGCCAGTTGGACAGAAAAGACACATTTGGACTGAAAATTCCTCTGTGCAATGCAGTGATTGATTGTGTTATATTGGGAGTTATTTTTCATGAAATGTAACTCAGAAGCTGAATGCTGAACTATGAAAGTCTGTTTGCTCAGTGCCCCTCTTCTGGGGCTAGTTTGGAAATGTCCTTGGAGGAATCCTGTTGTTTTTTGCCTCCCTCAGAGCTGTCTCCAGTGAGCTGTGGAGGAAAAGGGCGCCCTGAGCCTCTGTAACTGGATTTAAACAAAGATTTACTCAATGCAGACACTGTGCTTGGATTTTGTGGTATTTTATGCATGGGCCAAACAAGAGAAATCTTGGGTTTGAAAAATCAGTCTGTGGCAGCAGGAATGACTTAGTCATGGAACCTCGGGGTTGCAGGAGGCAGAAAAGCAGGAGAATGGTGCACGGGAAAATTAAGCTTAAATCAGGGCTTTGTGGTTAAGATTTAATCCTCGTTTTTCAACAGAGAAAAAAATGCATAACTCAAACACCGAAGAGAGCACAGTTATAAATCTGGATAATAAATCAGGCGTGTGTTTAGGCAGAGACATTGCTCGTGTCCCTCTTGAAATATAGATCTGTGGTATTTCTTATTCCAGTTAGGAAATAAGAACTTCAGGACAGTAAAAACAAAATTCTTCGCTTGGCTCCACAAGGTAATAACTCACCCAAGTCCATCCCCATGTGATCCACACATGTTAAAGAGAGATAAATCAAGTGATGATAAGAGTTATTAATTGCCCACATGAAAGAGCTCAGGCCTGACCTCATGCTGGTGGAAGGGATGATCAAACCAGAGCGGAGTTTGCAGAGAAGGAGGCAAGAAGAAACCCTTTTCATGTGTCCTCCCAGATGGGTTCTGCCCTTCCCTCTCCTGCCATCAGCTGTTTGTCTTTATGCATGGTGTGGGAAAAGTGGAATTAAACCTATTCCTTATTTTGCTGCTCTGTGTTTAGTCCCTTCAAACCCTGCTAAAAGTCCATCTTACCTTTCCTCTGGGATTGTGGATCAAATCTTCTTTTATTCAGTGCCCCCAAACAGCTGGTTGGATTTGGGTCCTTTTTAATTTGCTGTCTGTGTGTGAATATTTTGTTAGGATTGAGATGTGGCGGTGAAACCGATCTGGACTCTGTTTCCTTCTCTGTATGTTGAGGTAAAAAAGCAATAGATGTGCCTTGGGACTTCAAATCCCACAAAACTGGATTTTCTTTCTGTTTCATTGGACTGTATCAGTGGTTTGTTGCATATTTTTATTTGTTGTTCAGAAAGTGAAAATCTCTTAAGTGAATGCAAGTATAAACTTCACTGATTCTTATAGGCAGCTTAATAAGCAATAAATAATAAACCCTCTATTTTTCAGTGCCACCATCACTCTGAGACCCAAAATGCTGAACCCTTTAGAGGCAAAACAAGCTGGATCCTTTATTCTGAGATTTTTGTGTGCAGTAGCCCCAAATCCTCCCTGCTCTGAAGAGCCTTTTGTGCACACAATCACGTCTTTTAGGTATTTAGATATTCAAAATAACTTCAGTGCAGAAGCAGCAGAGATCAGGGCCTAATGGGACAAGAAGCAGAAGAAAGAGCTCATTGTCAGGAGGTAATAACTCCTTGTCATTCTCCGTGGGAGGCTGGTGGAGGTTAAAAAAATTGGGAAAGAGTGTTGCTAAGCACTTGCCATATCATGTCTTGGTTAACCAGGAGAGCCTGGTTTTAAGATCTCCTCTCCAGTGAGTTTTAAGTAACTGTCCTGCAGCCTCTTGCTGGAAAGTGAGGCTGAATTTATTTAGTCAGTCTTCTGAGATAAATAGATATAGGTAAGTATTAAAAATGCAGTATTGTCTGACCTGAGACTCTTACGGAATGTTTTGTTTCCATATTAAGGTTATCCAGCAGCATCTCATATTTTTCAGGCCATGTTGCTTTTGATCCTCTTGGTACTGAGCAACAAGTTGCTGTCGTGTGATCCTGAACTTCCATTTTTCTGGAAATGCCCATTTTTCTGTAACTTTCCCTTATGGGGACACTTTGTGTTTTTTATGTGAGGGGGCTCTTTGGTGTGGCAGCATGGCCATTCCTCATTGATCCATCATTTGTTGCTCATTATTTGGACTCTTCCTTCACCTCCCTCACGTCAACATGGAAACTCATTTCCCAACTCCAAACCTTATCAGAATCCCCTCCTGCAATGAAAATCTGGCGTTTGCCCTCCAAAGGCAGGAAGGCTCTTTGACATTTGTTAGTTGGCTGATCTGTTTGAGAAATCTTACATAAACTGCAGCAGGGGAGCTGCCAATTCCTGCACGTTGGAGGAGAAATGCTTCCTTATTTGGAGAGGTTTGCTCCTACTCGGGGCCACAACAGTGGTTTCCAAACGCCTCTGGTATTTGATGACTGTGGCATAACTCTGGAGGGCTTTGTGCGCTCTCTGTGCCTCCTTTCAGCTGTTCTGAGATCCCTGGCTGGCAGTCGGGGAGAATCCTTCTCTCTGCTGCCTTTTGGAGTGGAGGGGAATGAAGGGAGGGATGGAAAGCAACCTACAGAAGAAACCAAAATTAAATGATGTCCTTCTTCGTTTTTACCTGGGTTTTTTAGAATGGAAAACAGAAATGCGAGAATTTGACTGAATTTCTGGTAGACCTCAATCAAAGGTGGCTGCTCAGCTTTGGGAAGGGTCCTCACCTTCACCATGGACAGGATGCCCATGGGCAACAGCAGCAGGGGCTGAGTCCTTGGCACGGTGTGATCCTGCTGTGGTGTGGTGCCTGTGGTCCCTTGGGACAAGGATTCCTGTCCAGGGAAGGGAATGGAGCTCTGGGAGGGGCTGAGAGGGCTCAGCCTGGAGAAAAGGAGGCTCAGGAGGGACCTTGTGGCTCTGCACAGTCCCTGACAGGAGGGGGCTCAGGGGGGTCGGGCTCTGCTCCCAGGGAACAGGGACAGGAGGAGAGGGAACGGCCTCAGGCTGGGCTAGAGGAGGTTAAATTTGGATATCAAGAATAGTTTCTTTCCAAAAGGGTTGTCCAGCCAAGGACAGTGGTGCATTTCCCATTTGTGGATGGACTGAAAAGCTGTGTGGATGTGGCTTTGCAGATGGTTTAAAGATCTTTTCCACCTGGGTCCATGAGTCCATGGCTGCCAGGGTCACTTCTGCAGCAGTGGCGTGAGGCCACATTTGAGGGGTGGATCTGAGCCTTCTCCCATGGTAACTTCCATCAGTGGATCAAGTGCAGAAATGTCTGTAATTAATCACTTTTGTGGTCTGGGGTGGTGCTGCCAATGCTGTGATGTTGGGGCTTCAGAAAAACATTGGAGAAGGAAAGCTGAGCAATCCCTTTCCCTTTCCTCTGACCTCTGTATAAATTCCCTGCACCCCCTGCACGATCCTTTCCTTCCTTTACCTATTTTTCCTCCTTTTATTCCACAAACTGTTTGTTTAGCAATGAGTGTTACTTTTCTCTGGAACTCATTTGTTGCCATCTCCAGAGTTGGTTTTACATGTTTAATTTTGTGATGTTCATGAGGCAACGTTGGCAGGAACGGCGCTATAAAAAGCATTCATTTCATGGAGTGGTACAAACATGTTTTCAGCTGAATTGATGACACTGAATATAAAACACTTCTCATTTGCTCTTCCCCTTAAGGTTTGTTTAATGAACTAAAGTTTTTCTTATTACTTAGAGGTGCAGTTCTTTCTACCCATCCAGAAAGGATTCAAAGCATAATGTGCATTTATGGCTGCCATCTCTTGGAAATAACCTACTTAAGGAACATTTCTCTGTGCATCTTGGGGTGTTATGGAAATTGTTTCCATTCTCTTCTTTTTTTTCTTGCGGTTTCTTCTTGAATGTTGAACTCTTTATTGTGATTAAAAATGAGGAGATCTGTGTTAAGATGCCAGTTGGGAAGGCATCAAAATTTGGGTGTAGATATGTGTTTCAAAATTTGGATGCAGATTTGCGTTGATGCTCGGGGAATGTGTTTGAGGTAATTTTGGGGATCAAGACCACCCTTTTTGATCTTCAGGTTGCATCGACACTGCCTGTGAGCAGCCATGATTTATTGGATTTACATATAATCTCTCTCCCTGGCAGTGGGGTGATATTAATTAAAGCGTTCATTAGTGTTTATGATCTGATACCGTGTAGGAGGCGCTTCCTTAGGGGATTAATGAGGGCTGGGATGGAAACACGTGTGCTTCCAATGCTGTTTTCCATGCATTGGTGTCTAGAGGCTCAGAGTGGTCCTGTCTCCATCCAGGACTCATCTGAATGCTTAATTAATGTTCTGGTGGGGCTGTCCAGGTGTGCCAGGTCACGTGGGGAAGCTGGGAAGGGAGAGAGGGGGAAAGCAGAGCCTGGAGTGAGATAATCTGCGCTGCTTTCCCATGGACGGGTGTGGACGTGCAGTCAGTGCCTCATCAAGGGCTTGATCTCCTGCCCACCTCTTCAGCTGACCTAGAATTCAGTGTAAATATTACAAAGAGTTGGAGCAATCTGTTGCATAAACGACTCTGCCTTGGATCCTCACTCTTGTAACTCCTCATCTTCCAGAGTAGCTCCTTTTCCCACCGCTTTTTTATTGACACAGCTCCAATTTGGGCAAAAATCGATCATTTATCCAGCTTCCCCCACACCTGAAGTGGAAATTAAAGTCCCCAACCTCAGCACACCAATGATGGGCACTGCGAGGAGGAGATGCCACACGCCTGACTGAACATCAGATAGGCACGGGAGACTTGGAAGAGAAAGTTTTGGAGCCAGTGACTTATCAAAAGCTGTCAGAACAATCTTTTTTTTTTTCCCCCAATTTCAGTCAATTGCTGCCTGACAATTGAAAAGCAGGGGTTGAGAGAGCGTTCACCCACACTGGTGCCCGATCCCAGTGCTCTGCAGCCATATCCTTGGAATAAAAAGGAGAAGTTACACATATGAGGCACCAACTGGAGTTTGTTAAACATGGAGCATATGTGTTATTTAGATTTGGAATGCCGTGGGGTTGTGGAACTATCCTTGGAAAAGGAGACAAATAAATTTCCGGCACATCAAAATAATTTGTAACAAATAGATTCATGAGAAGCTTGCTGGAAGATGGGGAACGAGGCACTGACAGAGCCTTGAAATTCAGATTCCAACTGGAGCCTCTCCATCCTGCCATGATGGAGTTCAGGCAGTTTTAGGAGTGTAATTAAACACCAGGCGTGCTAATAATTGGTAAAGGATTTTAATTTATTTTTGGTGGACTTTGCAGTCTCCTGATTATGAGCTGGAATCAGACTTTCAGTTTTCACCAGTCTGAATTCAGAATTCCTCAGTGATGAGTGAATTCCAGATTATTTGTGTCCAATGTGAACTCAGAATTCCACTGAAAACTCAGAATTCCATTGAAGTATCATGGTCCAGGCTCACCTGTCCATGTGATTCTTTACCAGCTGACTGTAGAATTTGGAATGCAACACGAATTCATTTTTTATTGTGCGAGAGGGGGGCAAAAAAGATGCCAAAGGCTGCCCCCAACCCAAATATTGTACAGTGCATATCAAATGAGATCTGAACATCAGTGGTTACATTTTTAGTAGGATGAGTGTTCTGACTGAAATGCAGCAATCTGTCACTTGGCCTTTCTGTGACATTCAGTGCATTGAAATTACCAGGCAAAGATTGCTTTTTGACATGCTAAATTAACTAAGTTGGAAATCAGAGCTTTATCATGGCTGCTAATTGTTACAGGGAGAGGGAAGAGTTGTTTGTCTTTTGTATTCTGAGCAGGCTATTCAGACAGCAGTTAATAAAAAAAAACTAAAATAAAGATGTTCTCCTAAAGGGTCATCTCTGGAAGCAGCAGAATTGGTTAAGAGAAACCACTTTTAATCTGGGCTGTGGCAGTGCTGAACACTTTGCCTTAATTCCAACCTAACCATAATTAGGGTTTATTCTGAGGAGTTGGAAGACCTGGCAACTCCATTAATAGGTGAGGAAAAAACGATTTAAAAGAATATTTTAGATGTTTGGAAGTTTTGAATGATGGTGTTTCACTCCCAGGTTTTTTTTCCTGTTGCTATTGTATCTTCAGATATGTAAAAATCCAACTTAACCTAAAGCTAAATGATGATGCTTCATATGCTTTGCAAAACTTGCTGTAATCACAGCCCTTATGTTTTACTAAAAATTGAATAATGCTCTGTGTAATTATGTTTTCTTTAGAATGGGTTGTGTTTTGTTTTCTTTCCACTGATTTTACCAAATGTATTTTTTGTTTCTGAGAGATAAACGGTAAACTCATGTAAATTGTGGCAGGCGATGGTGCTGCGACCCTCTCCGTAAAGCTGAGATGTTTCAGATCTGAAATTCTGTTTACTCAAGCAGTCATTATCTACAAATGCCAACAAATCCATTTATTTTTAGCTCCCAGACAAACAGGAGCTCTTGATAAAAGTGTAAATAAAATTTCTTGATGCTTTTAATTGGTAGTTCAATATCTACATCAGTGACCTTGTAGTGAAAGACAGATTTCACTGATATTTATCAATTATCTGAGAGGTCTCCAACCTTAGCTTTCCATTCCTAGGTGTGAGATGTGAATTCCTGGGTCTTATGCTAAGCAAATACTTAGAGAAATACTTGGCTGGTCTGTGTGGGAGAGGAACAGAATCAGAGAATCTTAAAACCCCAGAGTGGTTTGGGGTGGGAGGGACCTTAAAGCTCGTTTCGTTCCATCCCCCTACCATGGGCAGGGACACCTTCCACTATCCCAGGTTACTCCAAGCCCCATCCAAACTGGCCTGGGACACTTCCAGGGATGTGGTGAAATTAAGAAAGGATGAAATTAAGAAAAATTCTTGTCCATGAGGTCTGTTAGTCCTACCTTTGTTTCTCAAGCAGAAAGAGTTACCAGAGCACATGAGAGATTAGATACCTGAAACATTTTGGGTTAATAGTGATTTCAAGACAAAGTGGTGAAGTTCTAAGCTGTCCTTGAATCTGGCTGTTTTTGTGCATTCCTGGAGATTTTTGGCACTCTCCAGCCCCAGGTGAGCAGCGTGGGCAGAGCAGAAATTGCGGCTGTGCACGTGGAATTGTGAACAGAACATTCTGTGGGCAGCCTGACGCTGCCAGGCAAAGGGAGATGAATGGAGGCATCAACTGCTTCACTCCTGACAGGATGGGAGTGCATGAATTAGGGAAAGCTCTGCTTGCTCATCCCACTCCTGCTCTGGGAAGGAGTTCCAGGTCCCAGTGGCAGGTCGGTGTCAGTTTGTGGAATTTTGATTTATGAGGTGTTGCCAGTCCTGCTGCCCATCCTCCCTCGGGCAGTGCCATCCTGGGAGCACGTCCTGGGCTCAGGGAGTGGGATGATCAAAGGGAGGGGAAACACAGCGTGTGATGTGTGTGCCTGAATAAATCTGCTCAGTCCCCTGTTTGCATCCAAGGAAATAACTCTCACCCAGGCTGAAACCACAGGAATTCAGTGGGATGCTGTGAGCAGCATCTTGTCCCAATCCATGTGGTCAGGGATGGGCAGTGTGGTGACAGCTCCCTGCAGAGCTCCTGGTGGCACTGAGAGGGATGTAGAGCTTGGTGTGATGCCAATGTATTTAATGGTTAATTCGGAAAAATGAAAAATAGAACTTTTAGGAAACCATGAAGGGTGTTTCTTTGTCAAGTCTTTAGTTTTTCAGTATCATATTTGGGGAGAGAAGGAGCACAAGGCACTGAGAGCTTGATCCAACCACTGTGATCCAAAGTGTGTGCGAGGAGGAAATGTGCATGGCTGATCCAAGGAAAGCTTTTCCTTCCATTCCTTCCCGTGCATGCAGTGCTGCCTTCACAAGGTGTTAAATTCACGTTAACACCTAAATGTCTGCAGACCTGCATCCTTGAAGGCATCCTTGGCTCCCCTGGGCTCTGCCAGAGGGATGGAGCTCCCAATGCCAGAGCTGCTCCATGTGGGCATGGTGGGGGAAGGCCAGAAGTTGGAGATGCCCCTGGATCCCTGGAAGTGTCCAAGGCCACGTTGGGGCTTGGAGCAGCCTGGGACAGTGGGTGGTGCCCATGGGGAAGGGAACAAGGTGGGCTTTAAGATCTCTTCCAACCCAAACCATTCTAGGATTCCATGATCATTATACATCAATAAATACATTAAATAAACGAAATATTGGTTATTAATTAGTAAAATTACTGGTGTGACATGGGTGGCATAACACATGGAGCAAGAAGCGAAGAGTAAGGCGGTCGTGTCGCTTTGACACAGGGATTGCAGTGCTGTTAATTACAGATTAAGTTAGTTAATGCAAGGAAAGAGAGAAAATGAGAGCCCTTGTGAGGAGGATGCCGTGCAGTGTCAGACCCTCTCCCATTTCCTGTAATGGGTGGGTAGGAGACCATGGTGCTTCCCGTGCTGTTCTCTCCTGTTCCAGGATCTGTGGTTGTACACACGGATTAAATCAGGGAGCAGAGGGGCTGGGTGTAGGTGGGGGCTGTGTCTCACAAGTTTTGTCTTGGAGCTTTAGGATCGTGTGGCCTTGTAAAAGAAGTGACAGACTGAGGACAGGTGTGTTGTAACATTCCCTAATAGTTTGGCTTGTGGTGTGAAGACACCTTTTAAAAGTAATTGTTACAATTAGAGTTTGCAAAACATTTAAAGTGATACAAAGGTGCCGTGAAGGAATGTGAGGTAGGAGAAAACATCCTTGTGTTTTAGTGTTTCAGGAAGACTTTTGATAAATAATGAATTTATTTATTGATAACTTTCTTTTTCAAATTTGCTCAGTATAACCTGTTCTCATGTCTTTGCACCCCATTGTGTATAGCAGGGTTGTGAGGGCTGAGTGCTGCTGACAACACTTTATTTCCATGACTTTTTGCCAAATCTTAAACCCCACCTGTGTGGTGGTGGGTGAGAGTTCAGGAGTTGATCGTGGGGTTTTCTCCAGCACAAGTGGAACGGGATTGCAGCAAAGGTTGTTTTGCAGGAAATTGTTCTTTAGGGTTTAAATTGAACGTTTGACATCAGGAAGGAGGGGATTGAGGGCTGTGGGGAGCCCATCCAGCTCCTGTTGCTGCTTGTGATCACAATTCCCTTTTCCATGGGAACCCCAGGTGATGTTCAGTGCACTGACAGCAGCAGGGAGGGGAGGATCACGATGCCAGAGCAAGCTCAATTTGACTCATTTAAATTGCGATACAAATACTATAAATGTTTCTGTGTGGTGAAAAACCCCCTTGGCTGCTTTAGCCCCTCCTGGGTAATGAATTATATCTGGGTTGGTGGGAGACATTTGGGCTGTGTGCTCAAACCCCTCCATGTGGATATTTCAAAATACTCACTGGGGCACAGCAACATAATTTATGGGGCAAAATATTGAAGTTTTATGTCTCTTGTTTTGCCTCGCTCTTTGCCTGTGAGTTTGATTGATATTATGATGGTCTTATCTTAGTTTTCAGACAGAAATAATGCACCTCTCTGTTTTAACTAGAAACTTCATCTGTGTTCAAGTATAAATAAGGATAGTATAAAAAAGTACTGTTTTCTCACCGTTTCAGGATTTTCCTCTCTGCCCAGCTCTCTCAAGGCTTGGCTGGGATGATTTGGAGCCTGTGAAGGACCAGGGGCTCAGGATTTTGGCGTCCCCCTGGAATACGCAGGTTCATTCCTGCTTTGTTTTGTTACGCCTAGAACATGTGAATTTTTGAGGACAGGGCTCCCTCGCGTGGTGGCACCACACAAGCCTCAGCTGCTTCTCCTGCAAAATTCCCTTTTTTTCTTCCAAAACCAGAAGTTTTCACACAGTTGTGTAGGGACCTTTCCCACTGCTGGAGAGGCTGAGAAAAGAGAGAACATCACTGAGCTTCTGTTCCCTCCAACCCAAACCATTCTGGGAATCCAATCCCCAAAAAAATCACAAGATTTCTATTATTCAGAGTTCTAGACAACTTCAAGCTAATCAAGTGTTTAAAGAATTTGTTTGCATTTTTCTTTTCCTAAATTTTAACTCTTCCCAAGGCTACAAATAAGTTTTTGACTTAAACTTGTCTAGGAAACAGGCAGCAGGTTATTGATACTGTGTTGTGGGAAAATCAGTGTTCCTAATGAAAATCAGTGTGCTCAGAATGGGACAGAATTTGGCAATCAAGTCCTGTTGCTTCATGAATATTAATTAAATTACATCAGTATATAGTGTGTCTATATATTATATATATATAGTCTGTATATGAAGTGATAATACATTAAATATATTAAAATAAAAATATTTTTATATATTATTTATAGTCATTAAAGCTGTCTATATAGATATATTGAAATAAATATATATATATTTCATGTATTTTCAGTTCAAATTGAAATCTTTGGCTGTGGTTATCCCTGTGCACTCTCATGATGTGGAATTTGGGTTACTCAGTGTTCGTTTCATGCGACACTTCCAGTTTCTGGAGTGGAACTTCTATTCCTTAAAATTCAGCTGGTGAGCTCGTCTCTCTTCTGCAGTCAGTGGGAATTAGTCCTGCTTTAAAAACTGAATTTTCATGGAGCTCAGCCTAGATGAAACACAAAGGGGAAAGGGAGTTTTCATCCTCCTCTCACTGTTTCAGTGTCATAAGGGGGCTGAGAGTGTTTTCATATTTCATAGGCAGAACTTGTATCACAGTTCTTTTTTAAATTGTAGATATTTTCTTCTTTTGGGAAATTACTGTTCCCTCTTTCCTAATTCCATAAATATTTAAAAATACATACACCTTAAGAAATACTGGACTGGGGGTATTTAATTAAGATTTTCCATTTTTTTTTTTCAATTCAATAACAGGTATTTTCACTGACAGATTCAAAGCCTCTTTCTTTCTCTCTATGAACATATTATTAAATATTCAGCTGTAGATACTCAACCCCCTCTTCCTGAGCTGATCCCTTTGGGGTGTGGGGTTCCAAGCATCCTCTTCCTCATGTTCAGAATTCCAGAATGGTTTGGGTTGGAAGGGACCTTAAAGCTCATCTCACTCCAACCCCTTCCATGGGCAGGGACACTTTCCACTATCCCAGGTTGTCACAAAAGCCAAATTCCCAAAATATTATCTGGATGAAGTCAGATCTGCTCTTTGGGATCGTTGCTGTGGAAAACCAGACTTTCCACACTTAAGGAGCAACAAAAAAATTTCCTTTTATTGGTTTGCAGGTAAATACACAATATTGGAATTATTTTCCATTTTCTTTTCTGCTGAAAATTACTGAGCTCAGGACTCATTTTGTCCTCTTTCCACTTGCCATGGGAGCGTGGAGAGGCTGCAGAGATGGGACCCAGCACCCTCCAAGTGTCCCCACAGGGTATCTGTCCCCCAGGCCAGGGACCACTCCTGAGGCAGATGCCTTTGGAGGCACAGACGTATGTGTTTCTGCTTTGGAAAAAAATTAAAATATATTACAAAAAAAAAAAAAAAAGCCACCAAAACTCTCGTGGTTTAGACAGCTGGTCTGGCAGTTGGCAATGTGAAGGCCTATTAAAATATTTATGCTATTTGTTATTTAACTTCATTTGTTTTTTCCGAACGATTTGGAAATGGGCTGATTAAATAAAATCGCGTGAGGCCGCCCGGGGTCGGGAGTGACAAGAATTGGCAGAAATTTGGGAGCACTGGCAGCACAGGGGGGCTTAATATCCTGTCTTTCACTCTCCTGAAATCTCGTCGTTCTGTTTGCCTTCTGAGCGAGAGGAGGTGCTAATAAATACGCTGAAAATATTTTCACACTTGTGCTGGGCGGAATTTTGATGCGGGAGCTGGGGCACAAAGGCCTGGCTTCACGGAAATTTGGGAATCAGTGACAAGGCTCCCTTTGACTCAGCCCCAGCCGTGGAAATCGACGTTAAAAATGACACCCCCACCTCAAAGTTTCAGGGATTTGTTATTTTGGGTGCTCACAGAACTCGCTGTGTAGGTTTGAGTGAGGGATCCAACTTCTAAAACTTCTCAGCCGTTCAAACTGTGGTGTCTCAGAGTCTGGACAAGTTTCAAGTATCATTTAATTGTTTTCCAGCAGGGAGCAGCTCTTAGGGAAATGCAGGGTGGGTATTGGGATTGGAGAAAAGTAAAAACAGTCAAATTGAGTTTAGCATCCTCAGGGAATGATGATCACAGAATCCCAGAATCATTTAGGTTGGAAAAGCCCTCTCAGACCATTGAGTCCAACCATTCCCAGCCCTGCCAGGGCCACCACTGCCCCATGTCCCCAAGTGCCACATCCACATGGCTTTAAATCCCTCCAGGGATGGGGACTCCACCCCTGCCCAGGGCAGTTGTGCCAAGGCTGGCCAACTTTTAAGGGAAGGAGTTTTCCTGATATCCAATTTAACCTCTCCTGGAAAAACTTGAGGCTCTTTCCTCCTGCCCTAACCAGCAAACCTGACATCAACACTTGAAAATTTACAAAAGGGAGATTTTAAAGGTCAGAGGGAGGGAATCCATGTGTCCACTCTGGGTAAAAGTTGAACAAATTGGGTTTTTTCCCTGTGTTCAGGGGAGCCCATATTGGATGTGAACATCCTCATGCCATGCAGGGGATGGGACACTCTATATATAGCAGGAAAATGGGAAAAATTCATTATGGGATGGCAATAAAAAAGGTGTTCTTACAATAATGACAACCAAAAGTACTGATCACCGACAATGGCCAGTTTTGAAACAAAGAGGAATGATGAGCATGAAAGGAGAGAAAAAGTGGATAATGAAGTCCCAAATTTGCTTCTTTTCCAGTGCCTTGCTTGAAGGGCAAACTTCCTTGAAAAATGGTGTAAATTTATTTTGAAATTATGATTTGAAATAATGATTATCTAATCAATCTGCAATTCTGCTGGATGCTTTCTAAGTCCCAACGCTGGGTTTTGTTCAACCCTTGGCTTTGGACGATCAAGGGTGCTGTGAAAGCTTTAGGACTGAGCCCAAGAGGTCAAACTCAGGCTGTGTTCAGAGGTGGTGACAGAGCCTGAACAAATGGTGCCAGACATGTGGAGATCAGATTAGTAAAGCTTGGTTTTGTGTTAAGCAGAGATAACATGGTGTGAAATCATTTAATTAGGGAAAATCCCCAGATATTCTGGGAAACTCAGAGGAGCAGGTTGGGAGGGAGGCGATGTCGAGGTGGTCAAGGAGGGAGTGTGGGAGTCTCCACGGCCTCGTGGTGTTGCTGGAGGAGTGAGGAAAAAGCCAAATTGTGTTCCCTGGTGGGCTGGAGTCCTGTTGGATCTGCTGTGTGAGGCTCGTTTTGGAGAGCTGCTGTTTAAAGGCTGATCTTTATTAGGGCTTTTACACTGTGGCAAGTTGTTGTTGAACTTTTATTTTAAGACTGAGAGTCTCTAGCTTGTTCTCACAGCAAGCTGTTTCCCAGACTCACACGTATTTCCCCCAGAACTGGTGCAGAACCCTTTTTTGGGAGCTCTTTTTTTGCTCTGCCAGCTCCTTGGATGGGTTGGTCCCACAGTATTTGACACTAAAATCTGGTTCAAGTTCCAGCTGCAGGGAAAACTCTTCCCTTTTGCTCTTTCCTTCCTCTATTAATTTTAAACTTTTGTAGAATCCTAGGATAGCTTGGGTTGGAAAGGTTTTACTTACAGTGAAAATAATCTGGAGACGCTTCCTTTTACAGCAAGTGTAAATCTTTATTCTGGAGTCATTTTAGTGGAGCTGCATTTCCTACCTCTTCATCCCTTTTGCTCCTGTGAAGTTTGGAAAAGCAATTTTTAGCCTGAAGATCTCTCAGAATTTTAAAGGGTTCTCTTGAATCTTATATCCCTTCTTCCTTAATTACCTGGGGTCATTTAAACCCATAGCAACTAATTAAAGGGAGAGTGGATGCAAATCCAGTACCTGGCTTGTAATTTTTGGTGTTGGAATAGATAACTTGCCTTTTTTTTGTTTTGTTACTAGTTTTCTTTAGGAATAGTTTTCTTAAAAATATTGAGAAACTAGAATTTTATATATATAAAATTATATTTTAAAAATGATATATATCAAAAACTTAAAACTATTTATGTGCTTTCTTTTCATACATAAGGGATAGAGGAAAGCTGAGGACCAAGGTATCTGGCTAGGGAAAGAAGAATTGAACTTTTTCTTGTACCTCTGAAGAAAACCTTCTGAGCAGCTCAGGGAGCTCCATATAATTTCAGCTATTGCACTTAAACTGATATTTGCCTTTTGCCAAATGGCTGAGGAGAACAGTGGCCTGAAAAGGGGTTGATTTGGCTAAAAAAAATGAACAGAAAATGTGATGATGCATGGCCCTGACAGTGCCTGTGTGTGTGAGGCAGCGCGATGTGTGTCAGCAATTCCTCCTCAAACCCGCCAATGTAAAAGCTTCAAAACCCTCTCCTGATCCCATGTGCTGCATAATTCACTTCTAGGAGCTAAAAATAAAGCCAGGCTCTTTACAACACTGTGCACATGCTGGAGTGGAGTAAACACGTGTTCAATCTGTTCCGAGTTGTCTGATTAAAATAATCGTGGTGTGAAGGGAGGAGGCAGGAGGGGCACAGCCAAGCATTTCAGAGAGCAGAGAGGTGTTGAAATGCCCTTGAAAATTAAAACTGTGGAGGGCTGTGCATGTTAAAATTATTAGGGGTTCACGTGGGTGCAAAGATGTTGACAACTTGAACTTGAAATTTCTTGCAAGCGTGGCCTTAAATAAATTTGGATTAAATCAGCAACAGGAGGTGAAACTGTGTTTGATGAAATTGTCTGGCAAATTGGTTTTAAGTCTGGAATTTCATTTTCCAAACAGAGCACTGCGGAGAGGGCAGCAACAAGCAAAAAATGAACTGCGAGTTATTTTACTGTTCAGAGAGACAAGAAACTCTTTATAGTTCTGCTCTAAAGTTTAATTTTTAGGACCTGTATAAATAGAATCCAA
The DNA here is from genome assembly GCA_034509425.1 of Eopsaltria australis. Taxonomy (NCBI): domain Eukaryota; kingdom Metazoa; phylum Chordata; class Aves; order Passeriformes; family Petroicidae; genus Eopsaltria; species Eopsaltria australis. Next base: position 5,626,466 of record JAVTVJ010000112.1, on the reverse strand, counting down.
TCCACCAGCTGATTTGGAGAGGACAATCCATCAATATTTAATTTGGTGAGGAAGAAAAGGCTTTAAAATAATAAATGCAGTTCATGAATCAGATGCACCGTTGAGTTCCATTATTAAATGTAGACGTACAATACCGGTGGCCTCGTGTTTGTGATTTTAATAATTCTAATTAACTTCTGGTAATTGTGGTGGACCTGCTGCCATCTATCCCGGCTCTGATCATTACTCAGGGTTATTATTTTCTGTAGACAGTCAGCCAGTGAACAGAGGAAGTTTTATGGCAACTAAACTTAAATAGCACAAGAAGATTTTCTTGTTGAAGAAGAAAACGCCTTGTGGTGAACTTCATAATGATCTGTCTGTGTTTAGGAGCTGTGGAGGGATCCAGGCAATCTTTAGGATAATGCAGTCATTTCCAAACTCCCCATAAATAATATTTCACCCTTTCTCCTCCTTGATTGGGGATGATGAGTGAGATTTGTGTGGAGAAGCAGAAGATTTCTCCTTCACAATTATCCTGCTCCTCTTGTCTCTGTCTCTTTATGGTCCCACACTCCATTTTTCATGCTGTGGTTGTGGTGGTGATAAACCAGGATAAAACTCCAGCCTGAACTGCTGCAAGCACAGGGCTAGAAAATTAATTCATTGGTGGATGGAAGGACAAATCCTTCATTTATCTGAAAGGCACTTCAATGTCCAAGAAATCCATTGGGCTATGGAGCTGATGGTGAAGGAGGATCTGTGAAATGAACTTGTGATTTTGTCTTTCCCCTTGGTAGCCTGGGAGGCTTCTCCCACATTGGAGATGGCACTCGGAACAGTTTCCCATGTGTGGGTTAGGTCTTTCTGCAGCTGCAAAGATTCTGCCTCATTTCATCTGGGGAAGTGTCACGGGTTGGAGTTTCCCATCAAAGACATGCTCTGTGCAGGAGAGAAAACCCCAAAATGTTGAGATATCCAGAGTTCTATTTCCTCGTAATTGAGGTTGTTGGAAGATTTCTTCTTCTTTATTTTTCCATGGGAAGGAAGAGTTGCAAACACAGACATTTATTTCATTGAAACAAAACCCCACAAAACTTTAACTCAAAAAAGAAATTTCAAAAGTCAATTTTCAAGGATCTTCAGGGTAGGTTGTTCTTGTGCCTCTTCAAAGTAGAGTGAGTGGAACACAGCACCAATTCCTTCTAGAACAATTGATTTTCAAGAATTCATTACGTTCCTTAGTGGAAGGTTGATAATCTCCATAAGGTTGCTCTTATTTTTTTTTTAGCTGAACAGAATTATCTGGAATAATTGCTAAAGGCAGAGCTGAAATGTTTGGGAGCACCAAGCCATGGATAAGGACTTTAGGAGAGTCTAAGCATTGCAAACATCCTCTGGCAAGACCTGAAATCTGGTCCTGAGAAAAGGCAAAAAAACATTTTTCTAGCAGTTTAATGTGTGAGTGGATTTAGAGGACAGAATAGTGTCTGTATAAAATTTGGAGCTGGAAAATTTTGTGAGGAAACGACATTAATCCCCAAAGTGTGTTTGGGGTGGAATCGAAGAATTTAAAATAAATGGCTCTAAAATAAAAAGGCAACTCAGAGTGGATTTGGGGATTGCAGCTGTTGGCAGAGATGTTTGTGAGACCCCGAGAGTACAAATCTCTCACCAGATGGAGTCACTGGCACTGAGGGATTGTGCCCATTAAGTAACTGCTAATTCCTTGTGCCAGCTGCACCTCCTTCAAACCCATTGCATTGGGAGAGAGTTACCGAGCTCCTTCTGAGCCTCATCCTCAGTTTGTCCATCAGAACATCCACACGGTGTTTTGGGGCATCTTCAAAGTGTTTGGAGCAGATCCTGGAGTTGATGTGCCCTCCTTTGACAGTGCCATGTGCCTCTGCATGGCACTGGGGGAAAATGAAGCCCTCACCTCCCAGGGATCCTTCCCTTTCCTCCTGCCCATCACCTCCGCCAGTGCAAACCCCGAGATCACACAGAACCTCTGCATTCCTCAAAAGAAATTAATCCCAAGTGGTTTTATCTCATTTTCTGTGTGTTGCCTACTGCAATTTGGGCTCTTAATTTGTTTTTGCAAACGATGAATTTGATTTCCTGCTATCAGCGAGTGTCTGCCTGTCGGAAGTCTCCGAGCATGACTGGCATAATGAAAAGTCTTTTCTTGCATTGGAGCTGGAACTTTGTGTATTAAGAACTTCCCTCTGTCTAATAACTAAGATCAGATGGCAGATCTTCCTATTTCTTCACTCTGAGTTGTAGTTAATCTTTATCATCAAAGGGAATAAGAATGATGCTCATCAGAGTACAGCAAGAGTAGAGAAAATAGGTGGAAAACTTAGAAAATGTCAAACCTCAGTAATTTTCTTTGTTTGACTCACTGTAAGATCCAGGAGTTCAAAGTTCTGTGGCTAAAGAAACGTTTGTGACCTCATAGGGCTTTCTTTTGGTTGTTGAAAATGTATGTGGGTGGATCTTGTGCTTTTTTTGTCTGCTTGAAATACAAATCTGCTTTGTTGTTGTTGTTTAGAAAGTTTTCATATCAGATCTGTAATAGAATTCTGCTTTTTAGTTGGTGGGGACAGCACAGAATAAAACATGATACCCTCAGCTGCTCTAGGCAGATGAGAGTTGTTCTGAGTGGATTTTTGGATGTCCAGCTAAAGTTTGTTTTGTTCTCAGGTAGGTGCAGTGAAATTATCCAGTTCTCCCCCATAGTGGAAGTCTCACAATTAGCCCTGGGGGCTTTTCTTGGCCCCTGGATGTAAAAATGCTGCTTCCCAGTCCAAATCTTGTTTGCAGACAGATGGGAGGCACCCATGGAATTGTTCAGCTCGGAGAACCCCTCCGAGGCCATCATCCCTAAACTGCCACGTCCACAAACACAACTCCAGCCCATGAGGTTCTCAAATTTCCACCAGTTCCCCCTCAACAGTTTATTTATTTTTTTTTTTTTTTAATTTTTTTTTATCTCCATCTCAATTACACAGCGAGATGTTCTTTTTTCAAAAACTTGTTTGTTATTAAGATATAAATCTACTTATTTCAGTCGTGTCGTGCACGGCGGCGTAATGCAATACAAGAAGATTACAAGCTGATGGTGAGATGTTAATAACAGTAACACAAAACATTAAGGCAAGTGACATTTACATAAGTATCTTGATCTTAATACATGTAATTTACATATGAAAATTTAATCACCATAGAGATAAACAGCTGCAATGTTTAATTAAACTCTCCACACAAAATCAGCCTGCAAGAAGTAGTTTGTCACTGCTAATTTATCACAATCCTCATAAGTATTCTTTAAAATAAAAAATGCAAAATAAATGACTCTTATTGATAATTTAACTCCTGGTTACTTTATCGTATTCTCAACAGGCTTTGATGATACAATTACAATATGAAGATCCCGCGCTCGTTTTCTCACCGTTTAGGAGACAAAAAACATAAATATATGGAGAACAAATGTATTTGTTTACAGACTGAAGGGTCAGCAGCCTGGCAGCTCTGGAGCACGATTTAGGCAAATTTAATGCTGTGCTAAGTTATGTGCAATGAAGGGCTGGGAGTCCCTCTCCGTGGGGCTGTTTGAGGAGGAAACAATTAGAGGTGAAAATTAATGCTGGAAATATCCTGGAGTGGGAACGGCCTCCATAGCCCTCCCTAAACCACATTATTTTGGGGATCAGAGATGTGCTGACATTCAGGAGTTACTGAAGCTCGGAGTTTGCTCCCAGTGATGGGTTTTAAAGCCAGACAAAGCACTCGGTGTCTTGAAAGAAATAATTTCCACGTCTTTTCGGGGATTCTTCGAGAAAATTAAAATTAGAAGGTTGGCTGAGTCCTCTTCACAGCACTAACAGCAAAAAAAGGAGATTTTTGGTAACTTCAGGGTAGGTGGATAACAGCAAAAAAAGGAAGATTTTGGTAGTGTCAGGGTAGGTGGGAACGGAGAACAGATATTTAACATTTAGTACCTGAAAATACACATTTTTAGGTGCGAAATTTATTCTCTCCCCAGAAGAACAAACTGTATAATGAGGCTGTGTCAGATGCAGCTTCTGCATATGCTGAGAATTTTTATATATTTTATACATGAATTTACTGAATTTCCTATCCCATGGCAACCCCAGAACTCTGGGGAACCTTGGGCTGCATTTGGCAAATTCACTTTTATGAACCCATGGCAAAGATGACTCTTGGAAATTCCTATTTTTGCCTCGGGTTTAGACTTTGTTCTGTTTATCGCTCATATCTCTTTTTGTATAAGTTTTGTTTAAGGATATGAGCATTCAAGGTTATTTTTATACCTAAAGATGATACCCAAATCACAGAGAGAAAATGGGATTATTTGGTCCTGGGTTCAAAAATCCTCGATCTCTGTTTAATTAAAGGAAAACTGGGTTAAATTCAGCTTTTTGTTTATAAATGAACATTGTAGGAGAATTAGATGTGAGGGGAAAAAACCCTAATAATTAGAGATTAGGTCTGGCTATAATGATTAATCAATAGCATGTTAAAAAAATCAATTGTAAAGAAATACAACTTTTTGTTTACTTGTTTTATTCCAAATTTGAATTTTGCAGCAGAATTGGAATTAAAAATGAAGACATGGATACATTAGAAAATGAAAATAATGGGGGAGAGGCAAAGGTTCCCTCTTGGTGATGTTCTGCTTCACAAAAACCATTTGAAATTAAAGAAGAAATATTCTTAACATTAGGAAAACTCTATTTCACCTTTGATTTTGGTGTTGTTTGAATGTGTTGGTGGTGGCTGATCCTAAGTGGCAATTTCCTGTCTCTGCTGTTGATTGCTCTGTGTTACAATATTTATTTATGCTCATGATTTGAGCTAGAACAGAGAGATTTAGGCACAGCTCCCCAGCAATTCCAGTATTTGTGTCCAACAAAGCAGCTGGAATGAAGATTCCAAGGAGAAACTCTGGATTCCCGACATTTTCAGTTCCAGGTTGGGACTGTTCGGTGAAAAACAGGAGATCTGTAGGTACAGAATCTGTCAGTGCTAATAAAAGTGGGGTTTTGAATAGATATATTTACATATCTGTATATTTGGAAATACAGAACTGCAGTCCAAAAAAAGAGGTGCAAATATTTACAAAAATAATATTTTTCACTATTTTTTGCAGTCAATATAAGTTTAAGTCAATATAAGTCAATATAAGCATATATTTCACATCTGAGTATGTAAAATTACCTCATTTGATGATTTGGGCTGTCATTGGTTTATTACTGTTAATGAATTGAGTAAAACTCAGTAACTGTCTCTCTGAGGTAGTTTTTTAGCTCCTAACTCACCAAAACTCAGAAAAACCAATGGAAATTCACTCTGTAAGATCTGCCTGCTGGAAGGGCAGCACATATTCCGTTAAATAAAGAAAAAAAGGTCAAATCTAAGTAGATTTCAACAGTATTATCCCCCACACTCCAAAATTATTTTTTCCATAGTTTTTTCCATATTTTTTTTTCCCCCTCATAGCGTGATGTCTTTTCTGTATTTCTTCAAAGTTCTTTGTCAGTGCAGGGCAGGAATGTCTATTTTTCCATTTTGAAGTACTGCAAAGTGAGATTCTTCTGTACTTCAGCCATTGTTAAGCACTACTTGTATTAAATTTTGGATACCCTTTTGGTTACAAGTCGATCTCCCACATCCAAGCTAACCTGGCAGTTTGGAAAGTCTTTATTTAGATTGTTGATGGCGATGTGTTAATTATAAATTTATAATGACTGGAGTAGGGGACATTTTTCCAAATTGATGTCTTAAGATTTCAGCTTTTATATTTTTTGGGGACATGGGATTTCTCCTTCTGGATGGTCAACGAGAGACAGAAAATGTGGGCATCAGCTCAGTGGAGTCTTTAAGGATTTAGGAGCTGCAAAATCAGGCCCAGTTGCACAAATCCATCGGTCCATGAGATAACAATGACCAAGGAAGAGACAGTTTAGATTATTTTTGGTTTATTGCCTCGTGGCTAAACTGGGCTTGAGGGTGCTGTAAGAAGGGACTGTGGGAGGTGTGAGAGGGAGAATGTCCTCTGCCTTTCCAAATGGATCATGGAATCATTTGGGATGGAGAAGACCTTCAGGATCGAGTCCAGCCTGATGAGTGGGGTTTGTTAAATTGATGCCAGAACCGTGGAAAGGCCGTGCAGGCAGGAAGCCTGTTTGGAAATATAAAATGTATCCCCATGGAAAGTGGTGCAGGGTGTCAGGGCTTGATTTTGGGGTGTGAGGGACCTCAATCCTCATTTTTTGCCCTGGAGACCCCAGGCTCCAGGGTGGAGTTGGGGTGACCCCCCCCAAGTCCCTGCCCTTTTGGTGGCACTGTTAAAGACACATCTCTGTCCTGCTTAAGAGGGGGCTTTCTGCTGGCTGTAGATGAATTAACTGCTTTGTTGATTAGATTTACCAAATCTTTCAGGATAAAAGTATTAAGGAAATGCAGAATGATTAAAACCCAACTCTACTAAAAATGCAGCATCCCCTGAATTTCCTCTTCTGTCTGGGAAAGCAGTGGCATTAATAAAGCTGGACCAGGAGTCAGTGAGGAGATGATTTTCTTGTGTTTGTGAAGTGACAAAGTATGAGACAAAGTCTGGAAGGGCTGGACTACCAAGGACTGTCTCCTTTAACTGCATTCTCCATCATGCTGGATATAAATCTTTGTTGCCAACAGCATAAACATAAATTGGAGCAGTGATTACAATGCAAACCCACTTTATTTATCTGCAGAATCCCGGTGCAAGTGTAGATTTTCTCCTGTGAGAAAAGTGATCGTTCCCTTGGGACTTCCTTTCCCCCTGTCCCTTGATGATGTCAGTGAGTGGCTGATTAGCTGCTGACACATGAAATTATGGGGGATCAGCGAGGTTAATGAAAGGCTTCTCTCTCCAGCCATGCCCATGCCCTGTCTCCTTCTCTCCTCCTTGGCTTTGGGTGCTTCGGTGACCTCGGTGACAAAGTCAAGAGGGAAAATACCCACCATCACAGCAGTGCAGCCTAATCAGTGGTTCTCTGCTAATATCTAATCATTTAATAAAGGGGAGATGAGTTATTAGTGGCCCAGAGTTTCCTCCAGCGAGGGCTGCTCCACAGAGGTGCTGCCCGGCTGTCCCTGCAGTGCTGTCATTGATGAGCTCTGTCCTGTTGAATGGATTCTTGCCCGTGTGATTTGCAGAGGAAATCCTGGATGGTGTTGGTTTGTCCTTCCCAGGAAGAGCAGGGAGTTGTGCCAGAGTCACCAGGGGACAGGTTGGTCTGGTGGGATTGTCTGTGCCCTCGGTGGTGGTGGCTGGAGGTCAGACTGGAGAGGGCTCATTGCCAGCCTACTGTGAGGGTGTCATCCCTAAAACTCCTCTGTGCTCTTCCCAAATATCCTGTAGCAGGAATATCTTCTGTAGAAATACCGAATTTGCAGTTTCACATCTCCATCTCTGTGTCCATAGATTGGATTTTCAAGGAACATCCTTTCCTTGTCCTTCTCATAGAATATTGTGAATCAGAAAGGACCCACAAAGATCATCAAGTCCAACTCCTGGCCCCTGTACAGGACAACCCCAAAATCTCACATCAAGAGGATGCTGTGGGGTCAAACTATGCCTTGTCTGATCTTTTTTCTTCTCCCTTGGTCTCTGATTGCAGTCACTGGGAGCTGAGGGTATTTGTACCTTTTAATTTAAATCATCCTCCTTTAAGGATTCAGCTTAGAAAAGATTTTCTGAGTTAGCACAGACCTTAACATATGTCAGGCTTTCCACAGGGTGGGTGAAGATTATTTCCATCCTAATTACTGTTCCCAAAGTTTTTCCTTCTCAGTTGCACCCAGTTCCTGCAGCTCCTTCCTCTTTGGGCTTTCCTTTGTATCACACTCCAACCATTTTGAGCTTTTACCTTTCTGTGGGAAAAAATAAAGGGTTGAAAATTTGTTTGACTGAAAGGATTGTTCTTAACATGAATTTAAAAATTTCAGAATATGAATTTCAGTTCTGAAATTCAGTTCAGCATTTGAGTTTTGGCTGCACCATCCCTGCAAGTGTTGAAGGCCAGGTTGGATGAGGCTTGGAGGAACCTGGTTGAGATAAAATGAGACAGGTTTTAGTGTCCTGGTAGAGAAACATCTGCTGGATGGCTCAATGGAAACTTCTTTGTGACCTCAGGGCACTCCCTGGGATGGTTGGGAAGTGAATCCTGAGACAGGAATTGGAGCTGAGGGTCCCTTTCATCCCTCTGCAAGAAGTGACACGAGGGCTGCAGCAGCAATGTGGATGTTGGCCAGAAAAAGGGAATTCTTTTCCAGGCAAAGGTGTGGGAATAACTGACCCAGGCTGCATAAAAAATGTCATTGTGCAGTCCTGGGTGACAAAGGGTGGCGATGTCAGTGTGACAAACCTCAAATTCTGGGTGTGACCCAGGGGAAGCCACAGATATTTCCTGGGACCAGAGCAGTTCTACAGTGGCCTCTTTATCTTTGTGATTTTGCCTGTGTTTGTTTGAACCTTGCTGTTGAGCAGCTCCAGGAGCCTTTGGCTGTGTTTGTGTGTTATTAAAAGGGGCCAGATCCATCCTGATAAAGATGGATCTTTCTGCTCAGGGCAGGATGTGGAGTCACTCTCTTATCTCCCAGTCCATGGCAAGTGCAGCCTTTGGCTCTGCTGGAGGGCCAGGGGCAGCCTCCACACCCACCCTGGAGGCAGATTTTTACAGGAGGGATCATTTAGAAAATGCCTCCTGCACTTGGGCTGCAGGCAGGACCTGGTGCCATGAAGGGCTCCAGAGGTTCCACCTGCAAAGTGGAAACTCTGGGATGTTAAAAATGATTTGGCTGTGTGTTTTTGGCTCAATATTTGTTCCCATGGTACCTTATCAGGTGTGTGAGCTTTATTATGTTAAGCACAACAGTATGAACAATTAAAGTCCTAATAAAATAGGAGCAAGCTTTTTTCTTGTCATTTATGATAGAGCCATAAAAGCAGATTCTTTTCTTTTCTTTTCTTTTCTTTTCTTTTCTTTTCTTTTCTTTTCTTTTCTTTTCTTTTCTTTTCTTTTCTTTTCTTTTCTTTTCTTTTCTTTTCTTTTCTTTTCTTTTCTTTTATTTTTTTTTTATTTATTTTAATTTGTACTTCTTTATTTTTGAATTTATTTTTTTATTTTATTTTATTTTTATTTATTTTAATTTCTATTTTTATACTATTATTTATTCTATTTTGATTTTATTTTATTTTTATTTAAATTTATTTTTAATGATTTTATTTTATTTTAAAAAGTTTATTTATTTTAATTTTTATTTCTTTATTTTCTAATTTCTGTTTTTTATTTTATTTTTATTTTATTTATTTTTAATTTCTATTTTTATATTATTATTTATTCTATTTTGATTTTATTTTGATTTTATTTTTATTTAAATTTATTTTTAATTTTTTTTAAATTTTAAATTTATTACACACCTCATTTTATATTTTATTTTGTTTTGTTTTATTTTTAATTTCAAAGTAAAAAGCCCATGTAAGGTGAAGCCATGAAAATTTCTAAAGCTGAGCTCTCAGGACCAACCCTTTCTCTGTGTCCCCTCTTGTCTGCTTGGGATAGAGAGTTTGGAGCAGGATGTTCACAAAATCCCCATAGATAAAGAGCTTTTCCTTGTGCTGTTTCAGTCACCCTGAAAAAACACCCACAAATAACAATTCCAAGTTGTCAATACCCTGATTTTATCCCCTTCATTCCTGACTGGAGCAATGGCACAGGGTCCTTTCTAAATATTGTGATTTTTCACCACATCCTGAATTAAACACAGGAGGTGATTTAGGCTCGAAGCTTCTTGGGAAGAGATAATTGTTCTTTTATTATCATAATAGATCCCAATAAACTCAGTTTGCCCTTCTGCAGTGGGGAGTTTGTGAGCTGGAGGAGTGTACAGTAATTCTTTCACAGTGCTATCAAATGGCATCATGGAAAAGCAGAAAACATCTCATTTTCTAGGCTGTTTCTTTTGCATATCCTCTTTGCATTGATAAATATTTATATTCCAATCTGGGATTCTCTTTGGAGCATCAGCCACAACAATGATCCAGTGAGCATCACTTGATCTTAAACGAGCTGATTTGTGTGTGTGCAAGTGTTCAAAAGCTTTTCTGCCTGATTTTGCACAAGCAAACTTACAACTCTGGATTAAAAACAAACATTAACGCGTGCTGATGGCATCTGAAGGGCCATTTCTGTGTGAAAATACCAGAATATTGATTTTAAAAGAGTTCCTGTATCACTCATACCTGTGGAATCTGGCAGCCAGCTGAAATAATTGTACATAAACCTCTGTGATCCCCTGCACATTTCCATCAAAAACACCTCTGGATTGTTCGAAGAAAAACTTCTGGAACTTGATATTATCAGGAAAGTTCTGCCTTTATCCACATGCTATGGATTTTGGCTGGGAAAAAAAAAAAAAGTAGATTTAGATTGGATTTTAGGAAGAAATTGTTGGCTGTGAGGGTGGGGAGGCCCTGGCACAGGGTGCCCAGAGAAGCTGTGGATGATCCTGGATCCATGGAATATCCAAGGCCAGGTTTGGAGCACCCTGGGATAGTGGAAGGTGCCCCTGCCCATGGAAGGATGAACTTTGGAGTCCCTCCCACCCAAACCATTCTGGAATTCCATAATTCTACAAACCTTTAACTTTCCCCACTCTCTGTGTCACATTTGAAGGACAGGGTGGATGAGCCCCCTCCTGTTTCAGTGCCCACTTCTCGTTCCCAGAATGGTGGTTGATTTAAAAAAAAAAAAAAAATTTACACAGATTTTGTGCCCCAATTAGCACTGCTAATTGGGGCACACAAGTAAATTGCACTCTACCCTGTGGAGATTGTCAGGCAGTCAACCAGAGCACTGAGTCACCCAGAGCGTGACTCTAACCCTGAGTTTGGGCTTAATCAGGTGCAAAATCCGAGGAGGTCCCTCCAGGAAGGACACAGTCCTCTGCTGGGTATCAGTGGCAGGAGCTGCTCCAGGGCTTTTGCTCCTTTTTAATTTTTTTTTTTCCTTCCTTTTTTTATTCAAAGGCCAGAGTTTAAAATAAAACCCTGAGTAGCTGGGAAGGAGACTGCTGGTAATTCAGCATTTTGAATTAAGAAAGGGTTGGTTCAGGTTAGATATGGGAAAGTTTTTGCAGTGAGGACTGGCAAAAGTTGCCCAGAGAAGCTGTGGCTGCCCCTGGATCCCTGGAAGTGTCCAAGGCAAGGTTGGATGGGGCTTGGAGCAATCTGGAAGAAGGCTGGAAACAAATCTGGAGTTAATTTGGTTTTGGAGGTGCATTTTTGACCTCTCAGGTATCACAAAAGGCTGGTGCAGGAAAGTGCAGGTGGGGCCCATTCCTTTCCTGAGGGAAGAGGCCTGAAAAGTCTCTAGGCCACTTGGTTCTTTAGGGATAAAATATTAATCTATATTTTGTGGTGTCATGGAAAGCACAGGAGTCAATTTAGGTCCATCCTGCTTCATGGGGAAAAAGAAAAATGGGTTTCTATAACTGCCAAACAATTATTCTTTATTTTAAAAATATGATTAAATCCGTCAAGCCTTTTCTACTTTTTCAGCCATGGGGGGATCTCTCCTTTTATAATTGAGGCGTTGTCTCCAATATGCAGATAAAGGAATATAATCTAAAAATCATATCTGGATCCTGCAGCACAAGCAGCACCCTAAATCCAGCATGGAAAACTCCCTCTTCTTTCCCACCTCCTGGTAAGGGACAGCTGTGTCTACTTGAAAAGTCTTTTTGGGGGGTTTGGAGTCCATTTTGATAAGATGAGCAAAAAATTTGTCATTCTAAGGTGTGGTTTAGTTGTAGATGGTTTTGCTGCTTGAGGGAAGAAGTGACCAGGCATTTTAAAAAGGAGAATATGGAATTAGGGAATGGTTTGAGTTGGAAAGGTCCTTTCATATCGTGGAGTCCAACATTCCCAGCACTGCCAAGGCCACCACTGCCCCACGTCCCCAAGAGCCGCATCCACATGGCTTTGAAGTCCCTTCAGGAATGGGGACTCCACCACTGCTCTGGGCAGCTGTGACAAGGCTGGACAGCCCTTTCCATGAAGAAATTTCCCCTGATATCCAATCTAAACCTCCCCTTGAGGTCATTTTCTCCTGTTCTTGTATCAGTGATTCACTGATTCAGATTTTTTGTCCATTTTTAGAGTGTTCCATTACAAACCACAACACACATGTATGCACAGAATGTGATAAACAATGTAATATTTACCATAAAATGGATGAATTCCATCTATATCACAGATTGAATATTTTTATCCTTTTTTTTTTTTGATATAATTGTGGCTTGTTGTAAGTCGTTAAATCCACTAGATGGTGGTAAAGACCATCGACTTCATTCTCCTGCCGCAAGAAAATAAAACGAAGAAGTGAAAAAAGTTAGGAGCACTTCAAAAACCCCCAAATCCAAGCCCAAACCCATATTTGCCTCTCCGTGGTGCATATTGCAGCACGAGAAAGCAGAGATGCTTTTGGGCATCATGTGATGAGGAGCTCCCCAAATGAAACCGTTTTGTCAGGATAAATATCGAGTCAGATGATTGTGAATCATCGTGGCAAGTTTTAATACAGATCAGAACCTAAATTAATCCTGCTCCACTCATGGATCGTGGCTCTCCTTTGCCTCGGATACAAATGGATGGTAAACAATATTTTGGCAATATTTAGGTTAATCATGTAGAACTGATTGCTCGAGAAGAATGCTATTATCATTTAGCCAATTTATCCCCCTGCTCTGTGACAAATGAAAATTAATGTTGCTGTTTTTAAGATATCAAATGGGTCATGATTTTAAGAAAAATGATTACCCCCTAAAGATAACTGATAATGATGGCTAAAGGCGGGGAGATCCGAGCAAGTTAGCAACATCCATAACCCCCTGAGTAAATTCAGTGGAAAAGCAAACATGGAGTCTTGGGTGGCTAAACAGGCAGCACTTTGGGTGTTGTTTGTGGGGTCTTTTTTGTTGTTGTTGTAAGTGCAACATTGCCCATTAATTATTTGTTAGTCATTTCCCATTAAAACGGGCGTGATTGATGGTTTTTCCCACATTCAGTAACCGAAAGCAGATTTCTGGGGTTGAGCTCTGTGTGCTTTTGGTGCAGATGCAATGATTTATATTCCAGCGTTGGTTATTGTTGTTGGGAAGGAGTTGTGGAGTGGATCTCTGCTGCCTCAGTGCTGTGCATTGAGAAGGAAATGTTCTGTAGTGGAGGTGATGTGATGAAAATTGCTGCAGGCGTTTGCAACAAGTGAGGGGTGAGGAATCCAACCAAAACAGGGAGGGAATTGAGGCTCGGAAGGAGAAGAAAATGTTCCTTATCCTAGAAGGATGTGTTTTATGTGTACAGAAATTAGGCCATGCACAGGATTGGTGGAAAGCTGTTAAACAGGTACAAATTTATCCCCCATCATTCCCAATTCCCTCATGGAAAGAGCCATTCCAGAGCTCAGACTTGCTGCCTGCAACTCTCCTGTGTCCATGGCAAGGCTTGCTCTTCTTTCACATAAAATCATTTTTAAAGGCCTTGATCTTTTGCAGAACCAAATAAACCCCACCAGTGCAGTTCTTCCTCTGTACCTCGTCCGTCTTTGGGGGTGACCAATGGATACTCCAGAATTCGTGTGTGGAAGTGATTTCAAACAACATTCCCGTGCTTGCTCTAGATCCCTTTTCTCATTTTTAAAAATTACACTGCATGCTGTGGTTTTACCATGTACTGATTATCAGTACAAAGTCTTTTTTGATTTTTAACAACTTTTGGAAGTGAAGGTGTGTAAAAGAGGACTTTTTGGGGGGATTGTGTGGTAATTATGGATCTTTTAGGATGGTAGACAAGCTCTCCACTGCTGACCTCCCTGTGTTCCGAGACAGGGATTTGGGCTGTTTTTAGAGCCATTTCTCTGCTTGTCCCCAGCTCTTTGGGTGACACAGAGGGTCCATTCCAGCCAGCACCAAGTGGGAGGGACCAGGATCCAAGTAAGAGCTGCCCTCTGTGACCTGGGGGTGATTTGTGGAGCCCTGTTGAAGCTGGGAATCTGCATGTCTCATGGCTTACAGTGGCATTTTCACTCCCATTTCTATTTCAGCTGGGTGCTGATCAGCTCTGGTACCCGAGTTGGGTGCTTGGAAAGGTTAACATTTTTAAAAGGCTGTAAAGGAGCTCTCATGGGCAGAGCAGTGCTTAAATCCCAGTTTCTTTGGAGAATTGGTCCTGGCAGAGTTTCCTTTATGACTTACTCAGGGATGGAGCAAGGGTTTTTTTTGTGGGACAATATTTTTCTTAAGCATTTAAAAAGAAAGCAAGAGAAGGCTCCAGGGAGAGCTCAGAGCCCCTTGCAGGGCCTGAAGGGGCTCCAGGAGAGCTGGAGAGGGACTGGGGACAAGGGATGGAGGGACAGGACACAGGGAATGGCTTCAAGCTGCAGGAGGGTGGATTTAGGTCAGGTTTTGGGATGTAATTGTTGGCTCTGGGGATGGTGAGGGTTCAAGGCCAGGAGTGGTGGAAGCTGTCCCTGCCTGTGCTGAGGTGGGACCAAGTGGGCTTTTCCTCTGTTCCTTCATCACTGGAGTCTCCTTTTGGAACATTCAGCCCTTTCTGTTGTTTCTGGGTCTTTTACTGAAGTTCATGTGTTCATGGCAATGAAAACAAAAAATCTTGGTGGGTAAGGAAACAGTTGGTCATAAAGGTTGTGAGGAAAATTTGGATATGGTTTCATTTGTTCCTAAATGACCGTGGGGGAAAAAGCCATAACAGTAAAGGGATTTAAAGGCAAAAGTGATGTAAAATTTCATTTTCAAATTCTTGCTTTGCAAAACAAGCCCTGCAGATGTGTGGCTGAGGAGGGCATCCCTGGGAGCCCCAGGAGGGCCAGGCACTCCCAAACCAGCACCCACCAGTGCGCAGGGTGGGGTGGGACAAACCTTGGAGCCAGAGCAGGAGCAAGGCAGGAGGATGGGCTTTGCTCAGCGAAGAATCTGACACTGCAAAGCAGCTGAAAAATGCCAGAGAAATAGAGAGAAATATCTGGAGATAAATGTGAGGTGAGGGAAAGCTGCTGTGAGCTGTGCAAGGCTGTTGGGCAATAAAGTAGTTCAGAAAGTTCTCATTAGTCCGTTTAATGGGACAAATCCCATAATTATATATATATATATATATATATATACATCA
Organism: Eopsaltria australis; assembly: GCA_034509425.1. Lineage (NCBI taxonomy): Eukaryota > Metazoa > Chordata > Aves > Passeriformes > Petroicidae > Eopsaltria > Eopsaltria australis. The sequence goes on along the minus strand of JAVTVJ010000112.1, from coordinate 5,611,234 downwards.
AATCCATCAAAAGAAAGTCACAATTTTTTATTTAAAAAATTTTGTTGTTATCAGTGTATGTTTTTTGGTAGCATTGCAATGCTAGATTTTTCCAGATAATTTTTTTTAATCAAGCAAGAGTTTCTTGAAGTATTTTCTCTAATCAAGAGTTTCTTGAAGTATTTCCTCCTCTCATGTATTGCAAGCACGTGGCAGAAGCAGCTTCCCCCAGAAAGCAGCATCTGATCTTCCCATCCCAACAACTCCTGCAGGAATGACTGAGGTTTTCCTCTTCCAGGAGATTTTTACAAGTTCCAGTTAATCTGCCAGACCTGAGTTGATGACGATTTCTAGATCGTGTCCTACCTCTGAGTTGTTACTGGAAGTGCAGAGTGGCTCCCAAGCCCACAGATTTTCAAAGGGAGTTTGGAAAATGCACCCTGAGATTTCTTTCCTGGGCCAGTCTGTGTTTGCAGACTAACTCTGCTCCTAAATAAGAAAATCAGAGCCTTGCTTGTGCCACTTAACCAGATTTTAGTTAGCACTGAACCAGTTAAAAGAAAAACAAAGTATTTCTTTAACCAACTCTAGCTCCACTCAGGCCTAGATTATTATTTTTTCTCCAGAAACGGGCATTTTAATGTGTCACTTTTCAGTTCCAGCTCAATAAACAACCATTTATTTACAATTTTAAAGCAATCTCCAGCCTAGTCAGGTAAGAATTATTTCAAAAGAATAAAAACATTTTCATTTCCCATCACTGCCAAAAACGAAAAGAACATGAGTTATGAGTCTTGCTGTGTTGTCTTAAGTTGATTACTATGGAATGATTAAAAAACTAGCTGTGCTGTCATAGCAGAGGAGTACATTATAAGTGTAATAACAGTTTAGGGATACAATCCATCAATGCCGTACTTGGGAGAAGGAATAAAAAAAAAAAAAAGAAAAAAAAGAAAAGAAAGTTGATCTATTTCTTTGGTCATCATTTTCAGCATATTAGATGACAAATAATTGTACATTCATCAATAACAATAGATTAAAGTTGAAATGATTTATTGCCACGGCGCCGTGGGATGATGGAGCGCCGGGTCACTCGAGCAGGGATGGGGGCTGTATTTAATTTTCACGGGTCTCTTGGCAGAAATAATAGACAGAGAGAGGGGAAACCACCTGAAACAAGGTGGATCAAAGTTGGTGGTGAGTGATTTGTGGGTTTGTTGGGCTGGAGGTGGCAGTGGTTGGGCTGGATGATCCTAAAAGGGTTTTCCGACCTCGACGGTTCTGTGATCCCAAACCTGGCGGTCTCTCACATCCTTGCCTGGCCAAGCAGCCTCCCAAGAAAATCCTCAATGCCAGAAAATCCTGAGGTCAGGGCACTTAATGAGGAGAAAATGGTCTTGAAGCTTCTTTTTGATGTGAAAATTCTTCTATGAAGCGTTTTTATTTACTCTTAAAATAACAGAGAAGGGAAAACAGCTCCATTTATCAATTACAGCACCATCTTGGTGTTCCTGTGAAAAAACAGAGAACACTCATTTGGAAAGGAACAATCCCAAGTTTTAAGCTCAAATCCAGTTATTTTCCTGAAGACTTTCTCTGAACAAACTTTGGGTACAAATCTGACAATAATGCCAGGTTTTGATTTGTCAGTTCCTGCCCTGCTCCCAGGTTTGCTTTTCTGGAGTTGCTGGCTCAAAATTGTGAGAACATCTCTGTTGCCTTTTACTGGAGAACTTCCAGTTTCTACCACTCCAAGAAAATCTGTGGAGTGTAATAAATTTGTGGATACCCCTCAGCTGCAGTTTTTACAAGAAAATAGCGAGATTTCATTTGAGCAAAATGTTTGGAGGTCTTAGACAGTGATGCAATTTTCATGAAACAGAAACTCTGCCTAAAAGAGTTTGAAGTCAGCTTAAGTTTGAAATTATTTCTGCTCTTGTACTGATTTTAGGAAGAGGCAGCTTTTGTTGGTAAGATCAGTGTTAATGGTATTTAGGAATTTTCTCTGCATTTGTATTATGGAAAACACCACCAAACGTAATGGTGAGAGAAGGGACCAGCAAGAGTCTGGGTCTCTCTCCCTCTTAAGCCAATAATGAAAAAAAAAATGCTGTTTTGATAACATTTATAATCATGGAATTCCAAAATGATGATTTTCTTTATGAAATGAGAGAGAGGACACAAGACACCATGTCTTGGTCTGATACTGAAAATTACCTCAGCTGAGAAGAAGTCAGGAGTTCTCTATGTATCCTATGCTGCCTAAAACTTAGGACAGGTATTAAAAATACTGCCTAAATTAAAGTGCATTGTAAATTCCTTAATTAGAATATCTCTAAAAAATTCCAGGATATTTATTTTCAGGATCTTTATAATCTCGCCTTAATGCTGTTGATATTTTTATGCATGACCATTGTGAATTCAGCACTGGACGACTCAGAAATAATTTTGTAATAATAATTATTTAATGGGCTAAGATATTTTCCTTAACTTAGGAAAATTCATTGCCTGCCTGAATAATCTCTCTCATGGTGTTTGTAGTTTTTAAAGCAGCTCCAATACCTGACAATGTCCTGATGAGCTGGGAAAGGAGGAGGAACCAATTTAATTTAGAGTAGCCATTGAATCCACATGATTTTTCCAGCTAAAACTCCATGGACGTGAATTTCCAGTCTGTCTCTCTGGGAGGCACAGGCAGAATCTGCACACTTTAAAGCCATTAAAAGTTAGAAGGAGTCATTTGGGGTCTTTAAACTCCAGAAGTCTCTGGATTCCCACTCCTTGGCAAAGCCACACCTGCCAAGGAGTTGCCAAGAGCGAGTGACACGAGCAGCAAACCAGTTTTAATTTTCTGTCCAGTCAAATCTCAGTGTTTCACACTCAATTCTCCTTCCTCAGTAATCTCAATAATTTCCCACCTTGCTCATGATGAATGTCTTGCCAGTTCCTACTCAGTCCTTCCACTTTACACAACCTAATTAAAGAAAACATTCCATGATTGCCTATTTTTCCTCATGCATGACAACCTATTATTTTTTCTACCACCTGATTAGGGCTTTATTATCCTTGGATTTAGATTGATTTGCTGGGCACTTTAATAAAACACTGCTTAGTTTGATTTAAAGGGCTACAGGTTTCAGTCACTCATAGAATTACTCCTATAAGGAACTCACGTTCCAAGTGCTGTGGAGTGTCCATGAAAAGGGGATTTAAGCCTAAAAAAAAAATGAGGATCACAGGTGGTTTTCCAGTTGTGTGTGTTGTTAATATTCCTGTTGTGAGCAGTCAGGAGAGGACGTTTTGCAATATAATTTGTCAAGGGTGATAAATCTGTTTCATCATTTCTGTCAAGAATGGATCCCGTGTATTAAAACTACCATAAATATTTTCTCAAGATAAACCAAAAGTTTCATATGATTAAATAATAATACGTTTATGATGACAAATTGCATTTACTGGGTGTTATCTGAAATGCAAGACAAAATTAGGTAGTTAAAGTTCAAATGGATGGAGATCAGTTTTGATTTAAAATCAAAGGAATTTTATTAAGCAAATGAGATTTTCATCGTTATTTTGTTATATCTACCAGTCTCTTCTTTCAGAAATATTACTTATGAGTTTAGATAATGATTTAAAAAAAACCAACACCAGAAGTGAGCTTATTTTATAGCAAAATGTAGTGAAAAAGTTCAGGAGTAGTTAAATGCATGGCTTTTCCTGTGACTTTGCTGATGGTTCCCAGCATTAGGAAGGTGAGGGATGGCCCAGAGGCTGCTGTCCCCTGTCCCCCCTCACTGCAGTGATGCTTTGGGGTCACTCTTGTCACACCTTATTTGATTATTTTTCATCATTGGATCTTTTCTCCAGAGCATTTTCTGATGACTGAAGGTGCAGCTGTGTTTCCTGGGACTCCTCTCCCAGGTACAGGTGTGGAGAAGCTCGGGGAGCACAGCAGAGCCTTCCCTTCCTAAGGTTCAGTGCAACAAAACAGATTTTTGGAGGTGGATATTGGCTTTTCTCTTGCTTTTGTAAATGGGGTTGCTTCAGCTTTTTCTGCTGTATATATATATATATATTTTTTTTTTTTTTTTTCTTTTTCCTGAGAGCTTTCCTTGAATGGAATGAAAATTTCCTGGTTACAAATGCTTGCAGGGTATCTGGCACCAAATCCTTGTGTTTTGGAATTTGCTTCAACTTTCAGGAGATGAGCAGTGTAGGACACTTGGGATTTGGAGCCTGTTCCACTTGGTGGCCCCACCTGGAGCAGTGTCCCACTCTGGCACCCCAGAATAAGGAACATGGAGCTGCTGGAGTGAATCCACAGGAGGCCAGGGAGATGCTCCAAGGGCTGGAACTGCTCTGGAGCCAGGCTGGGAGACCTGGGAATGTTCCCATGGAGAAGGGAAGGATCCAGGGAGAGCTCAGAGCCCCTTGCAGGGCCTGAAGGGGCTCCAGGAGAGCTGGAGAGGGACTGGGGACAAGGCCTGGAGGGACAGGACCCAGGGAATGGATCCCAGTGCCAGAGGGCAGGGATGGATGGGAGATTGGGAATGAGGAATTCCTGTCTGGGCTGGAATTCCCAGATTTGCTGTGGCTGCCCCTGGATCCCTGGCAGTGCCCAAGGCCAGGCTGGAGCAGCCAGGGACAGTGGGAGCTGTCCCTGCCCAAAGCAAGGAGTTGGAAAGAGCTGATCCTTAAGGTCCCTTCCATCCCAAACCACTCCCTCTTTCCACACCTCATTAATTTAGGCCTGGCTTTATATCTTGCTCCCTGGGAATCTTGCTGTTTGACGCATAAGGTTGATTTATTATGAAATTCTTGATTACTCAGTTATTATGAAATAATCTTTTGTTGCCAAGCTGGTACCACGTGGGTGTGTCTGTGAAGCTGTGCCAGGCTGAGGGCCAGCCTGGCCTGCAAAGCTCCTTTGTCCCAAAATCCAGCAGTGCTGCCACACCTGCAGATGGACAACAACTCCTTGAGCTGTGGAAAATCCTGGATCCACTGCAGCATTTAGGAACTTCCTCAATGGGAATCACGTGAAAACCTCATTTTGCATCCACGTGCTATGAAATTGCTCCGTCCATGGTGTGGGGTTGCTCCAGCAATGGAACAGCATCCATTTCTTACTGGAAAATGGGACAAAAGAAGCTTTAGTCCCTCTTTCTGTGATGCATAAAATCCTGGAGGAGCCAGGTGTGTGGATGTACCTCACACTCCTGCTCATCCCACTAAATCACTTTGTATAATTACTCATATCCTTAAATTTAATCACTTTTGCAGCTGGAGAATTGAAAGAGCTTCCTTGAAGGGGAAATAATTTTTTTTTCTGTGGCCAGCTAATTTCCCTGGATTTTGAGTTCTTTAAGGAGTGGAGGAGAAGGGGGCTGTGCTTGCATGGAGGCGTCTGCAGACACAATTACAATGAAAATAAACAAAAGGATCACATAAAAGCCAAGTTGGAGTGCTGAAGAGACTTAATAGCTATAAACTGGTAGCTATTAGCTTCTAATTACTCTCAAATAATTACTGAATAGAATAGTAAATGTTATTAGCTTACTTTAATATTCAGCATAAAGCATTGCTTCCAACAATAATTTACTGTTTCCTCAGCTTTAATATAAACACATGTAAAACTGGGCTGCTTCATAAACATTTGTAATAAATGAAATTATTCTCAGGGTTCTGTGGAGGAGACCTGCACACTGTAGGCCAATGGAATTATTGAGGATGGAAAAGACCTCCAAGTTCATGTTCCCTGCTTTTATTGGAGTTAAACTGCTCATCCATTTAGTGTAGAAGCAGATTTAGGTACTAAAAGAGAAATCAAAATCCCCACACCAAGAGGAAAAATAGGAGTTGGATGTGTAACTGTGGTTCTGATTTCCAGAATTAGAGGCCTCATTTATATTCCAATAATATTAGAATTATCTTCATTATTCATTCATCATATTAATACTTCTATTCATCATCATCTTTGGAGAGTTTTTACACATCTCTGTCCTCTGCAACTGACTTGAGACCCCATTTTTTGCCTGAAGGAAATGGGTTTGGGGTTTGATGTATTGAGAATAAAAGCCTGCTGTAATTTAGGGAATAATATCCAGAAAATGTTGTGAAGTCCTCAAGTGAGGGTTCTGTTTGTATGAGCTGTTAGTTGTGAATTTACAGCTTATTCCTTTGCCAAGGGTGTTTTGTTCTAGATTAAAAGACGTTTGATAAATAATGATGGACTAAAGTTCGAGAGTTGGCACCTCATTTGTGTAGGGGCCATCAGGTGTCTTCAAAAGGTGTGTGAGTACCTGTGCATGGGCATTCCTACACCTGCAACCCCCAAATTCTAATTTATATTCATTGCAGAGGATGGAAAAGGGCAGAGAGTGGAAAAAGGATTCTGGTGTTCAATGCCAGCTCTCCCAAACATTTCCCTTTCTGCATCTCACCTTGCATTCATCTGCTTTTCCTTGCTTTGGTCTGGGAGTGGGAATGGGGAACATTTTGCTTTTCTGTTTGCAATAATGGAGCTTTCCTGACGTGGACAATTAGGGACTTTTTGTTGTTTGGAAATTTCCAGGGTGCCTCACTCGGCACAGCCGTGGCGCCCACGGGTAACCCGGGAAGGAAATCAACTCAATCTCACGTTTGTTTCCATCATTTGTTTATTTTCCTGCAATTCCAACTTGCTCAGGAATTGTGTGGTGAGCAGGAGTCAGGCAGAACATGAGGAAATCATGATGGAATCAGGATCTGCCATTCCCTCAGAGCCCAAGTCACTCTTATTCCTTTGAAAATCCTAAGAATTATCACGGGATACAGATTTTGTACAAGTATAGTTTGTCACTGAAAAAACTCCAAAAAACCCCCTCCTGTTTGGAAGTGTTCTTGTGGCAGCCAGATTCTGCCCTCTGAGGTTATTCTGAAAGTGGGCAGATCGAAAAAATCTACATTTAAATTTCATATATTGTATATTCATAACCCAGCCGTTCCTTCAGCGCCGGCTAAACGCAACATTTCACTGCCCCACCATTTTTAAACTTCATCCTTGAAGATAATCACCCCAAAACATAATAACAACATCATCCGAGTACAAGAAAATACGTTTGAAATGTCCTTTTTTTTTTATTGTGCCATAAGACAGCTCTTCCAAAATCCCAAACTGAATTGCTTTTCAGCAGATAAGCATCAAAAAAACGGCATTTCCTGCTTTCGGGGAAGGTGCAATAAGGTGCTCTATCAGTGTAATAGTTCCCAATGATATGCTCTAGTAGTATTTTGATGAATTACATGATTATAGCTAAAATGAACACTTTCATCATGCCTGAATTAATAATGGTGGTATGATTTGGCAAGTACTCCTGCGGTGTTCTTTAAGTCATCACTTCAGAAGACGGAGCTTTCCGAGCCCATCCTTTGTCTCGGGGGAAGTACAGGGATCCTTCACTGCTGGAAACACAGGGAGCAGGGGAAATGTGACAGCTTTAAAAGGGAGAGGGAAAAACTGATGCTCGCTTACCTTGCCAAGCTCGTTGTGACTCAACCGCTTTATTTTTCACTGCCTTGTTCCCGTGTCTGAGGCACCTTTGGCTGTGTCAAAACAGGAGAAAATCGGTATTTTTTTTGTCTGTGTGAGAGCAGGTTTGTGGATTTTATTGCAGATGTTTGTTGTAGGAAGGTGGGGGGTGGACTCTTGTGACAGGACAAGAGGGATTGTCCCCTCAAGCTGCACATGGGGAGGTTCAGGTTGGACATTGGGAGGAATTTCTTCACTGAAAGGGTTGTTAAACACTGGAATGTGCTGCTCAGGGGGGTTTGGATTCCCCACCCCTGGAGGTGTCACCTGGATGTGGCACTCAGTGCTCTGGGCTGGGGACAAGGTGGGCACCAGTCACAGGTTGGACTCGATGATCCTGGAGGGCTTTTCCAGCCCAAATGATTCTCTAAAATGCTGCATTTCCAAATGACTTTCAAACCTTCTATGAAGGTAAATTTCTCTTAATTTACTGTAGAACCTGGGTGATCAGGATGTTCCTTCCCGTGTGTTCCATGTCAGACAACATTTGATTGAGCCCTCACCAGACCTTGAGTGAAGCCATGGATTGGTGGGACCATTCCAGGGCTCCTTGGGGTGTCCAACCATGTCCATAAAAACTTCCCACACTGATGATTCCACAATTTTGTGCAGATGAGTTCAGCATTGAGAAAAACCTGCTCTGCTGATGCTGTTATAATATCATTTATCTGGCAATAAATGAAGGCTCTCAATCTTTACAGCTGCCATCTAATCCCTTTAATGAACATTAATTTTACTGGGAAATAATAAGAATAATAACCAAGATAGATGCTGTGGAGAAGGAATGTAAACTTTTGCTGGCTATTGTAAAAAAAATGCTGATAACACAACGCAAACATCTGGAGCAGATCTGTCTGTAATCAAAGGAGAGCAGAGGAAGATGAACTCAAGAGAACTTTTTCTATTTTTCCTCCAGAGCTGTGAAAAATCTCAGTACAAGATTCTTCTCCTGCATAATCCCATTTGTGTCCACACAAACTAAATGACTTGACTGTTTTTCAAGGTTTTGGTGCACAATATATTATTTTTTTGGCACTCTTAACAGTGTAAAATCTGTTAATAGCCTGCGTGTAGAGACACAGCCCCTGTTTAGCTGCTGTTCTAAGGAAACAAATTGTAATTCTTAATTGAATTCTCCTATGGAACCACCAGCAATATAAATTACAATGTCACTGGAATAAGAGGGGGGAAAACCCTTTTTACAAGCCTCAAGATGATAATTTATAAATAAAGTAAAACCAAGAAGCCTTAACGAAAAATCCCCACGGAATCTGACATTAATAGCCTTTACTTTTAATCTGATACAATAAATCTTGCAGCCATGTATCCAGAACAGAAATAACAGAAACCAGGCCAAGCTGGAGGAGATGCGGGGGAGTTGAAGAGAAACATTCTCTTTATTTAATTAAAAATATATGGTGATTTTCTGGTATTTCAGAGTCAAAAAGTCATTGCTGCCAAGTGGCTGCCAATCCCTTTGCTCCAAAGAGAAGATTTTGGGTTGGGTTCTTTGTCTAAAACCTTCCAGATCCACGCGCCCTTTGGAATTCTCAATATTCATTTGGAGAGTTTGTGTTCTGGCCCCACTGCTGGAGTTGCGTGAAAAATCTCAGATTTTCAGCTGCCACGTGAGCTGCAATTAATATACAGTTAATATATTCAGTACTAATTATTTTTATAATATTATGAATTTTGGAGAGGATTTTTTTTAATGGAGCAAGGATACTGTCAGAAATTTTTGCAGAGAGAGAATAGAATAAATTGTGACCAAGAGGAGAGTGCAAAATGTGGTGCCCTGTGACATTTCTCCCGAAGAATGAAGCAAGTTTATCCATTCCATGTCACACACCAGTGATGGGAGCCAGGGAGTTTCATGGCCTCTGAGTTTCAAAGATATTTCTTTAGAAATTATAAAAATAATGGGAAAATCTTAAAATTGTGACTAAAAATCAGCACATAATTGCCACTGTATTTGTCTACTTTGAGGATGTCACTGAGAGTGTTGAGATTGGGACTCCCAATTTTTTTCTCCATAGAGATCAGGGCCTGGATTTCACATTTTTTTCAGAGAACATTTTGTCTAATCTTGTTTTTTTTCATGTTTTGACTTTATTAAAGAGAAATTCTGCCTTCTTTTTAGGAATTCTCTTTATTTTTAATGGTATGAAAGAGCACAGAATGTGTGCAGATCTCCAGTGTAAATGGTGAAAAAAAGCACAGAGCATGGACAGATTTCCAGTGTAAATTGTATGAAAAAGCACAGAGCATGGACAGATTTCACAGAGCATGGACAGATTTCCAGTGTAAATTGTATGAAAAAGCACAGAGTATGGACAGATTTCCAGTGTAAATTGTATGAAAAAGCACAGAGCATGCACAGATTTCCAGGGTTTCCAGTCATGCCAAGGCTTTTTGTGGATAATTTTTAATAACAGCAACAGAAAAGTGGCAGTCTCAATTCTGCTCCTAAACCAGAGCAAACTAAAAAACCCACAAAATAAACGGCTGCCTTGACTCGTGCATTCTGGAATGTAAAAACATCTGACCAAAATCGCATTAACTGAGGAAAAAGTGTTTTAAAAAATTAGAAATTCCCTGTTTTTCCAGTGCTGCCAGGAGCAAGCATCACCCCATTGTCATGCAATGTGCTGTAATTGCCCATGGATCTCAAAAATCATCCCAGGCCTTAAACCAGGGGCTGTGTTTTTAGCTCAGACAGATGCAGCTCATCCCAGATATTTCTCTGGACAACCCATCACCACCTTGTTTGAAATCTGGGCATTTCCCGTGTGCTGCATCTGATGGTTTAATTTTTTTTTTTGTTTTAAAAGCAATACAGGCAATAATCTGAAGCTCACTTATGAGGCCTGCATAAAACGCTGTCTAACAACCAAGTACAGTAAATTAAACAAGATACTCATTACATAAATACAATTATATTTATCAGCCTTTTATAACCACACAAAGCATTTACCAGTAAGAGTTATTTTGGAGTAGATAATTCCCAATTAACTTTTACTACTTTATTTTTGCTAATTTGGTTAGAGTTAATTTTTCAAATAAAATAATGAAAAAAAAAAAAGAAGCAGTATCAAATGGCATCTCTAACTATTACACTGGAGATGAGATATAATTAAAATGTTATGTATATGGAATTGCAGCTGATGGGAACCTCGGCTTAAACTCTTATTTTTTGTCTTTATTTGATTGTTGCCTGCTCTGCACAGAGAACATGATTGAATTGCAAGATGGCTGCGAGCCCACAGTGCCAGGATTTGGAGAGGGAAAGGAAAAGATGGGAAGGAAAATTACCTGGGAATTCAAACAGGTCAAAGTATGACCTCAAATGTGCTGAGGAATCCTGTGAAAATCCTTGTCTGATCATACAATTTCTTTCTGCAATGCTGATCGTGTCTGTGGGGTTGGGAATTTTGGAATTCCATGGCTCCATGGTGGGAATGGCAGTGGTGGAGGTGCCTTTCTGCTCTGTGAGGCCAAAGGAACTCATGCATTAATTTATTCACCTGTTAATGAATTTATTCACCTGTTGATAGCCCTTGTGATCCCACTGCCCAGTTTGTCCCCAAACTGAGCATCACCCAAAGCTTGGGGTGTTGACTCTGGACCAGGGAATGTCCTCATGGCTCAGCCCAGCTCAGTGAACGCTCTGTCTAAAATTGCCACCAAACCCCAAAGTCCAGTGAGTTGCATCCCTTGGGTGAGGGGTCCTTTCCAGTTCTTTATGCCCTTCTCAGTTCCTTGTCTTCCTAAGGATGGTGGTGAGTGACAGAGTCTCTCTTGGGATGAAAATACTCAGAGGATCCATTGAAATTACAATTTTGTACTTTTTAAAGAAATCTTCAGGATTAAAAAAAAAAGGACCAGTCTGAGAAGCCTTCCTGCCTACATTTTGCTTTTCTGGTTTTTGCTTTGTCTTGAAACACAAGGCTTAAAACTAAGTGGAATTAAAGCTGTTGGATTTATCCATTGGAATTCTGCTGGAGACATCCTCTGTCTTCATTTCCTTGTCCCTAAACCAGGAATCTCGAACTGTCCTCGCAATGAATCCATCCCCAAATGTGCTGACATCTCTTTGCCACTGGTGTGACTTCACAAATTCCAGTTGAGGACTTAGATTGTGTCTCCACACCCTGGAATCTCAGGAAAATGTGATTTTCACAGGGAGAGGTGCACTGGGGACACGCGGGATGTCCTTAAACGAAACCTCTCTTGATTTCCCCTGTCACCGCTAATTAAAACACGAACACAAGGTTGCTAATTGCGTTCAGGACAGTTGAAATTTCCAATTGTGCTTGGGAAAGAAAGGAAATGTGAACTCGGAGCGCTCGGAGCCAGGAATTAATGTGTTCCAGGCAGGAAGGGGGGCTTGGCTGGCGGGAAATATCAGCTTATTCTGAGGGTGAGGACAGTCACAGCCCCACTGTTCATTACTTTGGATGTGTCACATTTGCCAGGGTGACAAGATGGATTACGGACGAGGAGTTCTGCAGATGGAGAGGAATATCCATGGAAGTTGTTTATTTGATTTTTTTCGATGTTTTTATTATTTTTTTTTATTCTTTTCCGCGCTGCCCCGTCCAACCTTGGGATAATGGAATTATTTTATGCCTTTTGCGCTATCATCAGGCTCTGGATGGCTGCACAAAGGCCACTGGCAACAGAATAAGATGGCTGTAAAAAAATGCAAAAAATTGGGATAGGGGAAAAAAAAAAAAAAAAAAAGAAGGTACATCCAATAACTTGCCCTTAAATTTAAAAGGAACTAAATGAGGAACTTCTGGACAATTTATCTTGCTGTTTACAGATAACAAGTCACTTTGTTTTTATGTGCTCAGTCTAGTATTCCATAATTTATTTGAAAGAAGATGAGAAATAATGTAGATAAATGATGAAGTGTCAGGGTCTGACGCTCTTAAATGAAGCTATTATGGTCAAAGAGAAAACGTAAAACCTGCGGCTCATTATGAGAGCGTTCTACTTGTCAGTTAAGTGAAAAGGCTTGGAATGATTTCCAGTTTATTTGTCACTGCAGTTATTAAAGCTGTCTTTTTGGTGCCATGAAAATGAATTGAAGACTTTATTCGAAGTAAATTTGTACTAAAGCTTTCAGATGTATCTTATGTGAGCTCAGTGAGGCAAGAAAACAGCTTAAAAGCTGAAATATTACAAGAAGGCAACTGCTGAAGTCCTGAAACACACAAGAATATAAAGTCTGAGGAAGTTGCACAAATAAATGAAGTATCTCATCTCTTGGGAAATAAAGCTCGGTTTGACTATATCGTACACTTAGACAAAGAAATCAGCCCTTGTTAGTGGCAGCAAAATATTGTCTTTCACAGCCTTGTGCCTGGTGCTTACTTTTATATCAGGCTATTAATTTTGGGACCAGATTATCAGAGGAGTGGGGATTCTCTCTTGCAGAGCACCTTGAGGAATGCTGTCTCTGAGTCAAAGAGGAGAATGTGTCATCCATGGCAAGATTGGGCTTTTTATGGCCGTCCTTTATGGTGAGGCTCGATGATCTCAGGGGGCTTTTCAAACCCTGATGGTGCTCTGGTCCCAATGTGGCCAAAACATGGGAGATAACGAGGTTGGGGAGACCCACCCAGGAGATCCCTCTCCCTGATGGAACAACCAAAACATCACATTTGATTGCATGGGATGGGAGATACCATTGACATTTTTATTCCTCTGGAAACAGGCTTAAAACACTTGATCCGTGTGCAGCTGGGGGGTGACAGTGACTGAAATCCAGCCAGCCCTGCCACCGAGGTGGTCACTGACACTCCTTTTATTGCCATCCCCTCTTAAGATGGTTCCTGCTGAACTGTAAATCCCCAATTTCAGTGGAGATGACTGATAGGTTTATTTTATTCCGTTCTGTTCCTCTGGATTTCCTTTCCAGCAGTCGTGTTCCCCGCTACCGCTTCGTATTTGCCAAGACAAATCAGTGCAGTTCTACTGGGCTTGGACTGTCCAAAAGGAAATTAAGAGTCTTTTTTTATTTGAAATTGAAAGCTGTAGGAGCACTAAACTGAATGCTTAACTCCAAGCTCCAGCAGTCTTAGAGCAGTGTGCTTGACACTTTATTGCAGATATTACAAATGTTATGACATGTCTTCAGGGTCAAGTTAAAAACAAAAAGGGTTCCACGTTCTCATCAGAAGTAATCTGTCAGTTTTGTCATCAGATATTATGGCAGTGTCACAGTCAAGGGTTTATCAGGCTCGGTGGTAGATGTGTACATACTCTGATTTCCAGGGGTTTATATCTGCAATAAAAATTCCCTCCAGGCTAAAACTTGGCATTCATAGCCCAAAGGGATTTTTTTAATTAAAAAAAAAAGTATCAGCGAAGGTTTTACTCGAACTATAAGAGCGCACAAAACCCAAATCTATTCTGCATTTAAAAAATACTTTAAATCTTTTAAACTGGAAGCCTTCAAATATTTAAGCAGCCAGTTCTCTTTACATGAGAGACCATTAAAAAGGACATCCCAGGAAGGGGATAGGTGGCAGAGCAGACAAGAGCTTTGTGCTCATCACGACTTTAAGTGTTGAGCATTTGATGAGATGTATAATTAGCCACACATTTCTAAAGCTCTCGGTGTCTCTCTCTCCACTGAAAGTGTGCATGAGGGAATTAGGATGTCTGAGGCACAAATATAAATCACTTTTTCCTCACCACCCCCTGACACGGTCCTGCAGGACGGGGCTGATGCGGCAAGAGCTGCTTGGATCGAGGCAGCCCCTCTGACACCCACGGCACAACTGCTCCCTGGGGACACCCAGCACTTCATTTCCTGCTGGTTTCCTTATGGAAACAACCAGAATGTTCCAAGCACAGCAGGGATATTTAGAGGGGAAATAACACAAACAGGAATGCCCATGCAAATTTTGGTTAGGACCCCGAATGCTTCTTTGTTGCTCAGTGACTTTGTGGGGTGTCTCTTCGAAAAATTAAGAGCAGCATATTGGGTACAGAGATATTTGTGCTAAAATGTGATGAAAGGCTATTTCTTATTATTTTAAAAAGTCCATCTTTACTCAGGGAGTGGTGAGGCCCTGGCACATGTTCCCTGGGAGTATCCAGGGCCAGGTTGGTGAGGGTTTGGAGCAACCTGGGGTGGTGGAAGGCATCCCTGCCCATGGCAGAGGGTGGAATGGGATGGGAATGGGTCTTCAACCCAAACCGTTCTGGGATTCTATGATTTGAGCCTTCACTTGGATCCCAAGCCCAGACTTTCTGTGCAAATGCTTTGTGTAACAGAGTGTTAAATACTGCAGGTCCCACCTGGTTTTATTTACAACGTGTGGCTCGGGGACAGGGGTAACAAACAGGGGGTGTTAAAGAGTCCCCAGGGTTCCCCATAAAATCCCAGGCAAGCAGCAGAGAACAAGCACTGCTGTGTGGCAGGAAAGGGGGAACATGGCTGTGGTTTATGTTTTCAGTTTTTTTATAAAATAATTCAGCTTCCATGGGGGAAAATGAAGGAATGTGAGGATAGAAAAGCAGCCTTGGGGAATTCACTGCCACGTCCAGGGGGAAATTGTCCTCCAAGAAACCTGCACATGCTCCTTTAGTGCTCTCCTGGAGGCACTGCTGAGATTTTCCATTGGAAAATTGAATGGATTTCAAAGGTGCTTCCTATTCTCCCCGTCTGAATTCTCCAGATGTGAATTCAGGTTGAGCTGGCCCCTAAACTAAAAGTTGGCACCCCTTTGCCACCAGGAGCTGCTTCTGAGAGTCACCCAGAGACTGCCAGGAAATGAGATTGGTGCCCAGGGTATTCTTATTTGGGGGTGGTTTATTGCATATTTTTATTATTTTATTTATGTCAGCCTCCTCCACAAATTTGGTTTATCCACCTGTCCAGAATCTCAGGAGCCTTTGTGGGCACTGGATGTGGGTGAGAAGAGTTCAGTTTATTTTCACTGACTACTGTAACCTATTTCCCACCTGCCCCGTGGCACAAATTCCCCTAATTTTGGGTGACAGCTGCCTCCTTACTGCTATTAGATCCCTGAAAACACCTAATATTCCCTAAACCTTCTGTATCAATCAGACCAAGACTGATAATGACAAGTTTGATGCCCTGTACTGGGCCATGAGACTGATGAGATGGAAGAAAGAAGAATTGTCTCGAGGGAAGCAAATGGTTTCGGTAAAGGGCCATAAATGCAAATTTAAGTACTCTTTTTTAGTAATGCCGGTCTATTATTACAGCCTAAAGGAAGTTCATTTAATTAATAATTAAGCTCTTCAAGTTACTCTTCGCATGAATTTTAGTGTCAGGAACGGCCAGGAATTTATTTTATGATGCGACTGCGAGTGAGAAGTGACAGCAGCATAAAAAAGGCGAAACCTTTGCCAAAATCATACACCAAAAAATGCCCAAAATAACATACCAAAAATACCAAAGTCACACACCAAAAGAAGCCAAAATCCTGTGTTTTGGGGAGTCTCAGCAAGTCCAGTGTGTGCTGATTAACGACAGAGAGAAAAAGCAAAATCCGGGTTAGAAGATCTGGTATCAAACAGCCACCACAGTTACTCTTTGCTTTAATGGGACAGTGTAGAGGTAATAATTAAATTACGGAGAAATTCCCTGCCTACCAAACTCCTGATAGCCCCAGGTGATCTTTGGCAGGCTCTCCAATTCCACAAATTCCACGTGCTGCAATGAGATTTAAAACCTTGTTTCCAGGTCCTCCCTGCCCAGTGGATGCCACCGATGGAACATTCTGGACCAGCATCCTGGACAGCACCAAAATCCAGCTGGGCACTGCCTCCCTCTGGGTTTTCCTGTGCTCTGGGCAAAGTTTATCCCCTTGCTATTGCTTTTTCCAAGCTGTAGTGGTGATGGTTTTCCCTCTGGGAATATCGGGATCAAAATCCCCAAAAGCATCTGTAAAGTGTTTCAAATTTTCTCCTACAGAAATGGAAAATTTTGTTGATTATATATATTTTTTCCTCAGATTTTCTTTTCTTTTTAACAATTTCAGTGATTAGGAATGACTTGGTGTTGTGCCCTGTTTTATCCATGGTACTCTTTTCTCTCCCTGTGTTATCTGTGTGTTGTGGTTCACAACTTTATTCAGTTTTCTCTTTAAACCCTGATTTAACTCGGCTCAAAACCTCTTTGTGTCTTTACCCCACGTGACTCACAGAGCGATTCTGTCTCACATCTCTGTGTAGGGGTAAACAGTTGTGTCTTCAGAGTGCAGAAAGAAAGAAGATATTAATTTATGTTATTAATTGCAAGATATTAATTTCTGAGGCTGACTAATTTCTGCCCACCTGGGCAAATATTTTGAATCATAATCGTAATGCTATTGGTGAAGAAAATTATTCGCATATTCTATAAATAATAAATTATAATGTATTTTTTGTTGATTTTAAATATAAGCTCTACAAGATTAATAAAATTTCTGTTTTCCAGGCTTTTTTTGCTGGATAGGGCTGTGAAAATCTGAGTTTGGAGAGCTGAGCACCAACCCTTGCTGCCATGCTCTCAGACTGATCCAAGAATGGGAAGATTTGGGTTGAGTTCTCATGAGCTGAGAGACCACAAGCAGTGTGCTCAAAATTAACAACCCACGTGCTCAGGGTCAGGGTAAAGGAGAGTTTTTTATTCTTTTCCATGATGTCATCAGAGATGGGACATAACAAGTTGTTATTTTAAAATTTTTTTTAGCCCGTGTAGGTGAATAAAAGCAGAACAGAAGCAGAGTTGTTGTACAAGAGGAAAATGACCCAATAGTTCAGAGTAAATAAATAAAAATAAGGGTAAAATCATAGAATATCCTGAGATGGAAGGGACTCTTAAGGATCATGGAATTCCAACTCCTGGCCCTGCACAAGCCAGCCCCAAGAATTCCACCAATAATAAATTCTAATAAATCCAATAATTTGTGTTAGATAATTTTGAGGGTTTTCCTACCAAAATACTCCAGGGGAAAATATTCTGGATCCTACTCTCTAATAGATGTTCCTTAGTCTGGTGTTTTGGGGAGTTTGAACACCATGGTTTGGCTGTTTGGGAAGGGTGAGGAAGCTGCTCCTTCCCAGGATGATCTCCTCTGTCTGGTCTTTCTCAGGCACCTCTTCTGGTCCAGCCATTCTCACCAATTCTATTGCCTGTGTGCACAGGCATCATTCAAAATAGAAGGAAAAGTGTTACTTAATAATTTCTTACCTTTGAAAGTTTGAAACTTCCTTCTCCATGACCTGTCTTAGCATTGAAAAAGCCCTTAGTGAAATGGGCAGTGTGGTCTTGTGTCTGTGTCCCTGTGAAGTGTTTTTAGGATGTAAAATACAATAATTTTTCAAAAGTTTGGAAAGCCCTAAGATAAAATTTGAAGTTAATTTTCCAGGTAAAATTTCAAGGCAGGACACATTTAAAATCTCATTTTCGTATGACAGCATTTCCATGGAGAAGGGGATTTGCATCATGCAGAGAACATTGAGAAGCAGGTAAATGATCTCATTAGTGATTTCATGTAAAAATTATTTGTTATTTCAGTGCACTGAGCGGAGCCTCAGTAGCGCTGGCCGCCCTAAAAAATGCCAGCTTAATGGGCTGAACCCCAGTTAAAACCAGTTCCAGAGATGTCCAACTCCCAACGACGGGAAGGAGCAAACGATAAAAACTTGTGACATTTGACTGCTGCTGATTTATCTCCAATCCAGGCTTAACTTAACTCAACTTAACTTAACCACATCCAGAGTATTTGCTCAAGCCCTGAGCTGACAAGAACAGAGCACCGGCCATTATTCCTGCCAGGAGAGTCATCAGGGGGGTTGAGCCATCCATCCATCCTGCAATTCCTTGAATTCCCAACGCTTTCCACGCGGCTCCCTCAAGGACAGCGCTCACGTCTCGGGCGCGGCGGTGACAGATGGGATACAACGTGTCATGTGATGGATAACGCCGGAGCCGCGGCGCTTAATCCTTCTAATACTAATAGCAGCATTATCATAGAGATTTATGAGAATGTCAGTTCCAAGTTCCCAGTTCCATTCATGGGTTTTAAAAACTTCAGCTGCAAAAAACACGCATCCATCCCATTAATTCTAATTATCATGGTTCATCTTCTCAGCAGTTTTGTACTCCGGAACCTTTCAGTGCAAATTAACGTACCAAAAAAGTGTATTAATTAATATTTGTAGCTTTTAATTTCTGCGAGAGTGTTGTCTGGAAGCAGCTGGCAGTACAGGGCCGCTGCTATTGAATCTTTGCCAAACAAGTGCAGATGTAATTTTGTTATCTCTTGCTTAGTCATTTACGCAAATTAATTTGAACAATTAGCCTTTTACTGGTCCTTCATGAATCATGCAAAAGGGATCTGCCAAAAAAATTGCTACTTGACAGAAAAGAATTGGTTAACGTTGTACGTCTTCCAAAAAGGTGTTACTGTGTTTGGGATAAAGGAGAACTTCAGGAACAATCTTAGTGATTTGATTTTATTTTTTCTATGCCTTATCTATTCCGCTTTTTGCTGGGGAACAAAAAATTCTGAAAAAAGAGTAAGCAGAAATTTGGAAACTTTTGGATGAATACCAAAAAAAAGTGAAGTTCCTTGCCTGGATGTTGTTTTGACTTCACTGCTTGCAGAGCTGTGCTGAGGTTCTACAGAGAGGAGGTCGGTGCTGAGGTCACTCCAAAAGGACAGATTCACTCATTATTTGTAAAAACACCCAAATCTTTCATTTCTTTGGACAGCAATGTAAAGGAAGTCTGTTACCTCACCCAAATATCTCTTAGTAAAAGAGGCTTCCACATAAGAGCTCAAACTTTTATTTAATTAATGTGGAGAATCTCAACTCCTCTGTGAAGGCTGGGTTTGAATGACAGCAAACTCAGATGTTTCATTGCTCTTTTCTTAAATATCAAACTGATTTTTCACCAGATAATCAAACTTACCAGCAGACGGTGCCATCCAGACACTGAGGAATGCTGTCAATGGAAATCTGTCTCAGTCGCTGTTATTGAAGAATAAATACACTTTTTAAATTTTCTATCTCAACATTGTTTCATAGATCCTTTCGCTTGAAATTGTATTGCACAAATCTGAGCTTGGTGATGGATACTCCTAATTCTCAGCCAAGTTAATTGTTACCTGTCCCTCTGATTCCACTGCTGAGACAGCTCTTGCAATTTTGGAAGGTACCTGGATGTGCTGTAATGTTCTCTAGGTGAATTAAATGGAATTAATGGGCAGCTGCAATCAGAACCAAGGGATTGGGTCAATACAATATACAGCTATATAGAGGTATTTAATAATATATTATATATATATATAGTAATATAGATATTATAATATATAGAGATATAAATAATGATAATACTGATATAAATAATTATAACACTGATATATTTAAATAAAACATCACAATTTTGTCCATCTCCTCATCCATCTTGACAGGATGTTGATCCTGCAGAACAGGTAAAATTTTTCTCGGGGCAGTGACAAGACCATCCTGTTTCACCTGAAATTTTGACTGCAGCTGTGGAAACAACTTCAGAATTAAATATTTCATTTGTGGCAACCACACTGGAGCTCAAACGAGCGCTGACTCTTCGTTAGCTGAGCCAGGCAGCCCTGTGCAAATTCCATCACTCCGGCAGGGTAAGGTAGGGGTCCCTTTCCCTCTAATTGTTTGTTTCCAAGCTGCAATTTCCCAGCCTGTATTGTCATTTCCATTTGTCCGTTTGATTGTGGAGAGAAGAGACCAGATGTTGTGTGACAAATCGCAGCCATTTGCAATCTGTTGGAATTCTTACGAACGGTGCCGGGGATCATTCTCTGATAACTGATCCTGCAATCACTCCGTGCACGTGCATCACTTGGAGCGCGAGGTGTCCTGCTGAAGATGGTGGATCCATTCATGAGCCTCAATTAAACCCCCACCACGGGCATTTGTGGGGATGTTTGTGGTGGGAAACCCGTGGATGTTTGGAACTCTCCCGTTCGCTTTGCTTCAATTTCCATTTCATCAAACCCCACGTTGTTGTTGTTGTGTAAAACTTGAAATCACCTCATGGTTTTTATTATAATTAGGGTACATAGGGCTCAAAATTTAGCTGGAAAAGGGATATGGAACAGGGATAATCAAGAAAAAGTCCAGCCTGCCTTAAGTGATGAGAATGAAACAATGTCGTTTATTTAGCAGTTAAATTAATGAAGATTTGGTTAAAACCTGTTTAAATCATTAGGCCAGGTTGGTGCAAACATGAACTGGCTACAGATAGATTCAGACTATTGAAAAAATATGTCTAAATAACATCTTCAGGCAGGAGAAAGGTTCTCCCACAGGAGTAGTGGAGGCAAACAAATGACTTCAAATTACAGTGGTGACTTTATAAACCAAATTCCACTGTATACTTGCCTGGAGAAGCTGGGGAATTTGGTAGCCCTTGCTGTGACTTTGAGTACGTTGAGTATTTCTTGTCTATTCCATGACATTGGAAAATGAGAGCCTGACATCCTTAGAGTTGCATAAAAATATGGCTAAATAACACCTGCAGCACTGATCCAATTTTGTTGACTAAATTGTAATTCCCAACAAACAGTTCCTTCAGGAAAGTGCAGCCAGCCCAGCCCTGTTATCCATCTGTTTTTAGGGGCTGTGGCTAATCAGAGAAGTGGTCTCTCACTGCCACACTGAGAAGAATGAAGTTAGTTCCTCTTGTAATTGAGAGTATCAGTAGTAAACTTGGCTGGAGCTTGATTAATGGGATATTAAAATCAGAGTCTTCGTGGTGAGTGCTGGATAAGGAGTTTTGGGCAAATTACTTGGTTACTGGGAAACCTTTAAATTTTAATCATGGAGACACTTCAGCATCATTAGGAACTGAAAAAGACAATGGGCACTGGGAGGAAGTTATGTGAATTGATGTGCTTTTCAATCTCTTCTTGTGTGGGGCTGTTGAGTGATGCCTGGGCTGCAATCGAGGATCCTCTTGCTCCCCATGGCCCTGATTGCTGTTGTTATAATTTAGTGTTAGCCAGTTCTTTGTGATCATGGAAATCAGATGAGTTACTTGTAAAAGATGGAAGGTTTCAGCATAAGAAAATGTGGTTTAAGAGCCTGGATTGTCTCTGCTGTTTGTCTGGATGTGGGGGGAGGCTGCACCCTGTGTTTAGAACAAGTGGAAATAGCAAAACAGGCTCTTTTGCACACATTTATTGTTTATTGTGATAATAATACAAATCTCAAACCCTCTTTTACACCTCACTTTTGAGATCCATTCTTGTCTAGAAAGCATGTGCATGCCTGTGCCATGTGTGGGCTCATGTATGTGGTACCTATGATTATTTATATTTATTGTCTATATTCATTAGCTATATATTTATATTTACAGAGACATGAGGTACTGCAGTAGCATTTTATGAGGATCCACGTGGGATGTGAACCTCTCTCCTGGCTGACAGATCCAATTCAAAGAGTGCCAATAAATCTGGGGCACTCAACCCCTCACATCTTTTGGTCCTGCCTAGGATTTTGGAGCAACTCTAAGGATGTCAGGCTCTCATTTTCCACTGTCATGGAATAGACAAGAAATACTCAACATACCCAAAGTCACAGCAAGGGCTACCAAATTCCCCAGCTTTTCCAGGGAAGTATATGATGGAGTTGGGTTTATAAAGTGACCACTGTAATTTAGAGTCATTTATTTTCCTCCACTGCTCCTGTGGGAGAACCTTTCTCCTGCCTGAAGATGTTATTTAGCCATATTTTTTCAATAGTCTGAATTTATCTGTAGCCAGTTCATGTTTGCACCAACCTGGCCTAATGATTTAAACAGGTTTTAACCAAATCTTCATTAATTTAACTGCTAAATAAATGACTTTGTTTCATTCTCATCACTTAAGGGAGCTTGGACTTTTCCCCGAGTATCCCTTTTCCGTATTTTGATGAATTTTCCTCCTGCCTATGAAAAGTCTGCAGGATTAGGCAGCCCCAGCATGGTGCTTGTAGAACAGTGGGAATATCCTGCTATTTTTAATGAGAATATTATTCCTTCCCCATCACAAGATGCACCCACCATTTGTGTTCATGGAGCTGTTGCATCAGTGATTTACATTCAGCACATCACTAAATCATTGCCTTCTTCTTTCATTTCCTAAAAACAACCTCAAAACCACCAATTATTCACTCCTGAATTCCTGAGCTTAAAGTTTTGTACTGCTAAATGTTACCCTACTTCTGTCATTGAAGTCCCCAGACCATTTCATTTACCTGTCGCCCAAAATTCCTCGGCGTCGGCGCTGCCTTCCAAAGTCATGTCAGGAAAAACAATGTAATTGGTGCAGTCGCATCCTCTGTCAAATTAATTATCAGAATTGTTAAATCAGATCACTTCTGACACCTGAGCAGTGTCGGATTAACAGCCATTTGTCCAAAGTCACTTTGTGAAGGAAAAGGTTTAAATCCAACTGTGTTCCCCAGAGGAACATCTATTTTCATTTGAAGGGAAATATGTACTTGGAGATTTTAGGCTGGGAAGAGTGGTTTATTTTTAGCAAAGACAGAGCTTGCTGCAATAAATTATTTGCAGAAAAATAAACTTTTTTTTTTTTTTTTTTTTTCAGTATGTGCACCAGTCATTTTTGGAGAAGCTGGCTGGGAATGATCCTTGTTCATATGGGATGCAGGAATCCCAAATCCAAGGTGTTGGCCTTAAAAAGGCACAGAAACCATCTACAGGGAGATCTTTCCTTGGAAATGTCCCACTCACCCATTCCCTGGGTCTCTTGTTCATGCAGATTAGAAACATTTTTAAAATGAAGGGAATTCTCATGCAGGAGGATTCCATTTTCCATCCAAAACAGCCACAGGCTGGAATTTTTGCCACAGAAAACAAACTGCCAGACCAAAATGTGAGAGGAAGAGATATCTCCTGGCATGGTGAGTTGTGTTTTTTTTACTTTTTTCTTCTTATTTTAATTTTTTTTTTTCTTCTTTTAATAGATAATGTGTAGTCAGGAATTGAGAAGAGTAGAACAACTCCTGGGGGGGTTATGGATTTAATGGAATGTTGTGGGAACACATTGTTTATTAAATTTTCTCATTCAGATGTTTATTGTATGATTTATAGTGACTTAAGCTTATTATGTGCCCCTTTTTAATTTACCACGTAGTGATTGTGAATCAGGCAATTAATACATCCAGAACAGATAAAAACACTGGGAGAAGCCCCTCTGATCAACCCATTTACCTTCGTTTTCAGTGCAAAACTTGAATTTCACCACTGTCAGGTCATTCCGTATCTCCTGATCTATAGAATACGGAAATACGGTGGGTGCAGAGCAAATATCACAAATATTTTTGAAGGTCAGGGTTTTAGAGGTGGCTCTGTGTTGTTGACAGGGAATTTTGGATTTCACACACCTCGTTTTATGTTTGCACAGCCCAGTGGTGAGAGGAAAACTGGAGACAAATCTGAGGCCTCTAAAAATGCAGTGCTTATCTAACGTAGTTGAAATTTGCCTTATCAGCCTTGCAGGGGAGGAGTGTCTGTGGGACAGGCTGGGGTTATTTATCAGCTTCAAAATGTTCATAAAGATGTCTGAAAAGCAGAGCAGAGAGCCTGTGCTGGGGGATGCTCAACAGCTGCAGGAGGGGCTGGAGTTCTGCCTGGTGGGAAGGCCTGGAATCAATGACCAGTCCATGGCATTGCATGGGGTCACTTCCTAAAACCACCTCTTTCTTTATGATTATGACAATTCATAGCTCATTTTTCCAGTTTTTTCCCCCTTTACCCCCTTTCCCCCCCCCTTTTTTTCTTCTTTTTCTGTTTTTCCCTTCCCCCCCTTTCCCCCCATTTTTTCTCGTTTTCCCTGTTTTCCCTGTTTTCCCTTTTCCCCTTCCCTTCCCTTCCCTTCCCTTCCCTTCCCTTCCCTTCCCTTTTCCCTTCCCTTCCTTTCCTCTTTCTTCCTTCTCTCTTCTTTTCCCTCTTTCCTCTCCTCTTTCCTCTCTTTCCTCTCTCTCTCTCTCCTCTCTCTCTTCCCCTTTTCCCTTCCTTCCTTCCTCTCTTTCCTTCTTCCCTTCCCTTCCCCTCCCTTTCCCCTTTCCCCTTCCCCTTCCCTTCCCTTCCCTTCCCTTCCCTTCCCCTCCCCTCCCCTCCCCTCCCCTCCCCTTTTAATTTTCCTTGTTATGTCCCTTTTCATTATTGTTATTATTATTATTATTATTATTTACAATTGTTAGTCTGATATCTACCCCACAGGTTTCTCCAATTTTCCCCCATCCCACGGAGAGGGAGGGAGCAGGTGGCTCTGTGGGATTCAGTTGCTGGCTGTGTTTAAACCACGACAATCTCTCTCTCAATTTCTTTGTCTTCCTTTGTCACCACATCACTGGGAGAGGAGAGGAATCAGGGGAAAAATAATTTGATTAAAGATCCATCACAAATTAACGAACAAAAGTGCAATCCTGGCACTTCATGCTGGAATGGAACATTTTAAAGAAACACCAAGTGAGACTTAAGAACACTAGAAAAGTTTGGATTGGGGCATAAAAACTCTTTGGAAGTCTGTGTGCTAATCAACAGCAAATGCAAGAATCCCTCGGGCTGCAAGGGCAGTGAGGGACTGGATTTGTTACATTGGAGTTTTTCAATCAGCATTTGCAGAACGTGGTTCCTCGTTAGGATAATGATGATGGGATTTATTAATTAATGGCACTTTGAGCTGTGTTAGTCACCGCATGGCTCAGCCCATTGCTTGTTTTTACATTGCCAGGGCACGGAGAGGTGCTGGCCTTGGCACTGGGAGAGGGCCCAGCTGGGCAGGAGGTAACCCAGGAGCACAAACACCACCCTGGCATCCTCCTCACCTGGTGGAATTTGGATATCACCAGGAAAATAATTGGGATTGGTCATTGGGATTAACATCCAGCTTCAGCAAATGATTTAAATGGGCTAAGTGGAAATATCTGTTTGCTTTCTAAGGAATAATATTGTCACATCAGTTGAATTTCCAAAATTTTTAAAACAATTGCCAAATTTAGAAAGTTTGTTCCAGCCATGCTGGAGAGGGAATATAAACCAGAGAAAAGTGAGGCAAGTGAGGGAACCTTTCACTCCAGGAATAAATCCATGAATTCCAGAACATTCCCTGCAGCAGGAGCAGCGTGGGGTGGCTGGCAGAGCAAAACACTGACAGTTTTGAATATTTTCCATTCCTGAACTGTGCCCAGCGAATATTTTAAGAGAAATATTTAAACAGAAAGTGAAAATACATTGAGATACAATGGGTCACTGAGAGCTATTGGGAATTGGGAATTTGTGATGTAATCTGGCCTTAGCATGGGATGTCCAGCTTTAAACCCAAACTGTTCCTAAGTCACAGCGTGGATAATTCTGAAAAAAAAGAAGCTTCCGATTCTCCTGCATAGACTTGATAAATTTATTGACAAAAAATTACTTGGATTTTTTTTTTGAATGAAGTTCTAACATTTTTCTGCTACTTATGCGACTTCCAGAAGCCTTTTTTTTGTTTGCTATTTGTTGCAATTTGTTTTCACACGAATGGTTGCCCATGTGGAAGGATGTGCTCTGGAACTTTTTTCCTTGTAATTAAATTAATTCGGGGGCCATGTAAGCAGCTCCTGGTGCTCTTTAGCTTCTCTTACTTTAGGAACTAATTAATGCACAACTGACACACACGTACTCAGCTCTCATAATGTTATCTGATTAATAAGCAATAACCACCTCGGTAAATCAAAATTAAATGCCTACTTATGGCAGTGAGTTTAGAACCCTCCTGCCTGGAGACTTCCCATTGATTGATTCATTAAATATTTCATTGACAGATGAAAAGAAGAGGGGGGAAAAAAAAAATCCTTGTGAGCAGCTTTGCCTTTTGTTTTGTGGGGAAAGTTTTATACCATTGATTCACCAAAGAAGGAAAAGTTCTGCAAAAGGTCTTGGGTGGCTGAAAAAGCAGCTGAAAGCAGGGATGGGGTTGTGCTGGAGAGGAAAAGAGGGATCCCAGAGCAATTTACCACTCCCTGAATTTATGAGCCCATTTGGTGGATAATTATTGCCCTGCTGGAACTTCCCAAAATCCTGCAGGTGGTTTCATCAAAGGTACTGGAAGCTTGGTAAAGGGTGAAGAAATAAAACATCTCCAAGAAGGTGGAAGAAGAGAGGGGCAGCTGCCTTCTGCAGAGGGAAATGCTTTGGGAGGAGAAATTGAAGCACTTCATTCCCAACAAAATTCACAAAATCCCGCTTTTCCCATGGAACCTCCCAGTCAGCAACATCAAAATGAGATGAAAATGCTCAGTTTTAGGTCACAGATGAAAGTTCAGAAGAAGCAGCACTTTTCATTTTTTTTAGGGGGAAGCTTTCCCTTCCACCTATTCCAGACTATTCTGGCTACTTCCTGATGCTTAATAAAAAATGTCCTTAATATTTAACAAATATATTGTTTTCTGGTGCAATGAAACCAGTCCTGAGGGAGAGATACGCATTCAGGATTCTATTATTTTTTAGAACCACATTTCTCACAAACTTGCAGCTATACAGCCAGGTTCACCACTGAAGAATTACATTTGTCACTCCAAGATTCTTCATGAGTTTCCATTCTGATTTTTTGGACATTTTATGCTCATTAAGTTGCACAAAGTGTTGATTACACCAAGATACCTCGAACAAAGAAGGCCAAATGAGCATCATGATCAGTTCAGGGAGCTGTAGGTGGGTAAGAGAAGGGATTGGGAAGGCAGAGAGTTGATATTCTATCTTACTTCAGGAATAGAAATTATTTTATACAGAAAATGAGAAATAATTACATGACAAAGAATAATTTTTAAGTTTCAAGTGTAGCAAGTTAGAAAAAACTTGATTTTCTTTTTTTTGTTGATCTGATTTTAAAATTTTATTTGACTTGGCCCTCATTTACAGTGCTTTCTGTCTTGAGTTTTTTGCCTGGTATTGAAGGCTTTTTGTGATGAAATAGATTAAAATCAGTGAAATAGTGCAAATAACATTTCAGTTCATGGTGAGCCTCTGCTCAGGGTAAACTTTTTTTATAAAAAAATGTTTTGATTCTGAGCTTCCTTCTACACCAAGGACTTTTTGACTGTAAAAAAAGCTGTTCTGAGGATGAGAATCTAACACGATTACTTTTTTTTTTTTTATTTTACAATGAAACTTTATCCTTTTGTCGCCGTGTTAACCTGAAAAACATCAAGCTACATCTTGGTTTTCCTTCAAGCTCCTTCTCCCAGTCATCCCTTTTTTAACTCATTCCTATAACAGCCCGTTTTAACCAACGCCGGTGACAGCAAAACCTATGAGGGTTTTCAAATTCAATAAGCAGGCCTGGAAAGGAGGCATCCCTCATCTCAGCCTCAGCTGAGTAACTGCAGATCCTTAACATTACCCTCCACACTGGAGGTCCTCGGAGCCATCAATCTGCTGGAAATGTGCTGACAGCTCCGAGCGGTTCCGCGGCGTCTGAGCCGCTCCAGGAGCTCTGAGATCACCACGGAGCCATGACTGACGAGCTCAGGGGTGAGGATTGTGCCCCTGCAGTGCTGAGCACACGTGTTGGGCAGCTCTGGGCACGTGTGGGAGCTCTAGGGGAATGGGAAACCTGTGGTGCGTCTCTTCTTCTGGGAATGTTGGGTGGGCCACATGTGTTGGGCAGCTCTGGGCATGTGTGGGAACTCCAGGGGAAGATTTGGTGCTTCTCCTCTTCTCCCCCAGGATGGGAAGGATGGGTGGCACACACGTGTTGGGCAGCTCTGGGCATGTGTGAGAGCTCCAGGGGAAGCTTTGGTGCTTCTTTTCACCGCAAGACTGGAAAATTCTGGGTGGGACACTCGTATTGGGCAGCTCTGGGCACGTGTGAGAGCTCCAGGGGAAGTTTTGGTTCTTCTTTTCTCCCCAGGGCTGGGAAATGCTGGGTGGGGCACGTGTTGGGCAGCTCTGGGCAGGTGTGGGACCTCCGGGGGAATGGCTTTGGGGCTTTTCCTCTTCTCCCCCAGGCTGGGAATGCTGGGTGGGACACTCGTGTTGGGCAGCTCTGGGCGTGTGTGAGAGCTCCAGGGGAAGCTTTGGTGCTTCTTTTCTCCCCAAGACTGGAAAATTCTTGGTGGAACACTTGTGTTGGGTACCTCTGGACACGTGTGAGAGCTCTGGGCATGTGTGAGAGCTCCAGGGCATGGCAGAGCTTTGGTGCTTCTCCTTTTCTCCCTAAGGCTGGAAAATTCTTGGTGGGACACTCGTGTTGGGCAGTTCTGGGCACTTCTGAGAGTGCTGGGGGAATGGCAGAGCTTTGGGGCTTCTCTTCTGGGAATGCTGAGTGGGACACTCATGTTGGGTAGCAATGGGTGCATGTGAGAGCTCCTGGGGAAGCTTTGGTGCTTCTTTTCTCCCCAAGACTGGAAAATTCTGGGTGGGACACTTGTGTTGGGCAGCTCTGGGGGAATGGCACAGCTTTGGTGCTTCTTCCTGAGGTTGGGAAATGCTGGGTGGGACGCTCGTGTTGGGCAGCTTTGGGCTCGTGTGGGAGCTCCGGGGGAAGCTTTGGTGCTTCTTTTTTCCCCCAAAGCTGGGAAGTGCAGAGTGGGACACACGAGTTGGGCAGCTCTGGGCACTTCTGAGAGCTCTGGGGGATGGCACAACTCTGGTGCTTCTTTTCTTCCCCCAGGCTGGGGAATGTTGGGTGGGAGGATGGAATTGTGAGTGCTCTGCTCACCACGAGGGAGATGGGAATGGTTTTTA